>JAJMJI010000024.1:0-187339 GCA_030563505.1 Candidozyma konsanensis | reverse complement strand
ATAGAATTCGGTTTTGAGTAAGCTGGCAACAGTTTACTTAGGACGCCCTGCTAATACATTCGATTCAAAAAAAAAAAAAAGATGACATAATGTGACATAATATAACACAATTCAGCAGTGGCTCAGAGACTTTCTGGCTTGAGAGGTTCTTTTATAGGAAGGTCGCGTTCCCCCGGGTACACTCAGCTTCTGTTGAAAACGGTTGAGGGGTTTACTATGTAGTTCTTAGCTATATAGGTTTTGTTGGGAAGAATTTATTCTTTCTGGCGTCCTCTTAATTGATAATCGGTGAAAAAAAAAAAAAAAATATTAGCAGGGGTCTATAGAGAGAGGTACTCTTCCATTTTTTTAGAAATGGCTCGTTTTCAGTGCCAGAATTGCGAGGGTAAGGTCCTGAGACCCCCTGACGATTGTCAGCGCGCCTTGGTTCCTTTCCAAGAGTATCAATCGCCCATTGACCACCTTCTGGTGATTATGTTTTTATTGAGTTTATCCCTGATAAACCACCTTTTCAGAGGTTTGACGTTTGTCCAAACGATCAGAATTGTTCACTAGTCCCAAATATTTATGCCACACATTGACAACTATTTCCACACCATTTGGCAACAAAATTCCCAGCATTAGATGAGATATCACAAAATTACTCAAGTTTGTTTACCAGAAAACCCCTGAATGCGACGCGCATGAGGAGTTGCTATCGGAAACATATGATGATTCCACCAATATATGCAGGATCCGTGTAACGGATCTAATCGAAGAGAAGAAGAAAGGGCCTTTCAGCCCAAAGAATGTTAAAGATGAGCAGGAATCTATAGAGAGACCAGACCTGAAGTTCAGGGAGGGGTCTTTCGCGTCGTACGACAATGGATGATGGCTTATAAATCTGGTTTAGTGGGTTCGGTTTTATAGAGATATAGAATTCGGTTTTGAGTGAACTGGCAACAGTTTACTTAAGACGCCCTGCTAATACAATCGATTCAAAAAAAAAAAAAGAACTAGGGCGCTTGATTGTTGGTGTTTCTTTAAGAAGGTAAGTTTTTGCAAGAAGAGGACTTTTTGTTGAAATAAAGGGAATTAGCCAATTGGAGGGGATAGAAGGGGACGTCTGAAAGGAAGACTACTCGTATTGCAACCTTGGTGGAAAAATGCCGATATCCTCTCGTTTCTCATAATACATCAAAGAAGCGATTGATCAATTTTCAAAGAGAGCAATACTTCATGTGAGCTATAAAACACCTCAATTTGCTCATGGAAGCCAGAGACAAATTATGATCCTCTCCAAAATTGGAGCTTCATCATCACTTTAAAAGGAATCACGCCTATGAGCTCAGAACGGTGATCAAAGTCGAGCATTTTCAGGCCACAAGTACCCAGCCAATTCCAAACAGCCAAAAAGGAAAGCAATTACAATTGAACTTCAGCATTATATTGAGCCAGAACCTATCTTAACCGCCCATTCAGGACTACCCCAGATAATACTCTCACTTCTCGGTTACCATTTTGCAGCCATTCACCACGCACCACACAGACTGCAAATTGACAAATAATCGGCACCGCCGAGTCCCCAAAGCAAACTCCCAGAAAATCAGATTCACTTAAATTCACCTGGATTTCACCATCTCCAACAAATCCAACAATCCAACCCACTATCAACATCGCGCGCACTCCATCTGATACTACTAGATCCAAGATGAGTACATGGCAAGAAGCCCAGGACGACCAGGGCCGAACGTACTACTATAATGTGACGACTCACGAGACGTCATGGGAAAAACCAGCCGACTCACTGAGCGGAGGAACCTGGAAATCCTACAAAACAGAGGATGGAAGAGAGTACTATCATAATGAAGAAACTGGGGAGACGACGTGGGAGCGGCCCAGCGGTTTTGGCGAGCAGGAGGAGGAAAAGGTCGCTAAAAAGGAGGAGGAGGTTTCCCAGGAAGAGGTCCTCACGGAGCTAGATCGGGAATTGCAGAGTCAGAGTGTCGACGGTGGAAACCTAGAGAAGTACAGTGAGGTTCTGGAGGAAGAGGCACAGAAACTTTATTTTGAGATGTTGAAGGAGAACAATGTGGACTCGACGTGGTCATTCGAGAAGGTGATCCGCTCGTTCGTGAAGAATCCAGCGTACTGGGCGGTGAAGGATCCTCTGACAAGAAAGCAGTTGTATGACGAGTTTTTGGTCAACAAACTCCAGCTAGAAGCGCAAAACAAAACCCAGGCCATAGAGAACGCCAGGAGTAACTTTATCCTGGTCTTGGAAGAGTATCGTGGCGAGGGAAAGCTCCACAAGCACACTAGGTGGACTACATTGAAGGATACGTTGATCCGGGAGGAGAACCCGATTTTCAAGCACTCTGTTCTTGGAGACGGACAGCTCAAAGCGATCTTTAACGAGTTTGTGAAGAGCCTAGCGCAGGAAGAAGAGGCAAAACTACAAAAGAAGAAATCCGAGGCCCTCGCTGAACTTGAAACTTACCTTAACCAGATACTACAGGGCCTAGACATCAAAACGCTCACTTGGGAGAAACTAGACTCCATGCTCCAGAACGACTCCCGCTTCAAAGCCAGCAAAATATCCGTGTTGAGCCAGCTCGACATCCTAGATATGTACATGGCCAAAGTGTACCCAAAAGTCATCGACAGCATCAACAAACAAATCCTCAAGGCCGAAAAGGCCAACTACAGAGCCGACCGCAAGGCACGGGAGGCGTTCAAGCAGCTTTTAGTGAAGAAGGTTAAAATCAACGCTGGGTCGTTGTTCAAGGACGTTTTCCCTCAGTTCGAAGACGAGGACTTGTTTATCGAGATCTGCGGGCGGAACGGGTCGACGCCGCTTGAGCTTTTCTGGGACATTGTGGACGAAAAGAGCCAGGAATTGAAGGTGAAGAAGGATCTCATGGAGGCTGTATTGAGAGAATCCAATGTGGATTACGAGGAGGCTCTTGTTTCCAAGGAAGTGTTTATTGAGAAGCTTGCCGGAATCAACGACGAGCGGCTTTCGGTATTTGATTTGAAGGATACGCTGGAAGACGGCGAGGCGCTGGTCATATATAACCAGCTTGTGCATGCTAAAACGCTTCAGAACCAGAAAGCCAGGGCGAACTTCGAGCATCTGCTCGCATCTCGGGCGCATGCTTTGGCTGCCTGGCTTCAGCAAAATATCGATAATCTTAACTTGCTAGAAGTTCTGGAAACAGCCAGTGGTGGAGAAAAATCCACCATTCTCAAAAAAGGCGAAAAGTACACGCTAAAGCAGCACTACGACGACTTGGAAAAATGGAAAGCGGAGCTTCAAGGTGCCCCTGTTTTTATAGAAGCCGATAAAGCAGCTTCCGACGCTTTCAACGCCGATGATCCCGAAAAAGTCTCCCTTCTCGGCAAATTAATCAAAGACAGTGTGGCCCATCTCGTCACCCTCCTCAACAAAAATCAGGACAAAAAACGAGCGGCAGCAGAGCCCGAGAGAGAAACGAAAAAATCGCGGCCAGAGAAAAAAAACCCTGTTTTCATCAACTACTAGCCAACCATGGGTGTTGCTTCTTTCGATAGTACTGCACACAAGCAGCTCACTATCAAGACAAGTTCTCCGTTGTGTCGCTGTTCTCAAGTACCACGGAAAATGGTATGTCAATTGAAGCACACCGGTTACGATGTTTACTAATATTAGTCCCAATCTTTAAAACCTTATTTGACTGCGGTGAGAACGTCGTTGACTGCGGCCATCTGTTTGGAGGATTTCTCTTCCCAGCTTGTTGAAAGACACAACCGTCCGGAAATTGAGGTCGACAACAGCCACAACCCGGAGTTAATTCTTAATCCTGTCACAATCTGCAGAAACGAAAACGAAAAAATCTTGATTGAGCCCTCCATCAACTCCGTCAGAGTGTCTATAAAAATCAAGCAGGCGGATGAGATTGAACAGATCTTGGTCCACCAGTTCACCCGTTTCTTGACTCAGAGAGCCGAGAACTTCTTCATATTGAGACGAGTGCCCATCAAGGGCTACGACATCTCGTTTTTGATCACCAACTTCCACACAGAGCAGATGTTGAAGGACAAGTTGGTGGACTTCATTATTGAGTTCATGGAGGAGGTAGACAAGGAGATCAGTGAAATGAAGTTGTTCTTGAACGCACGTGCCAGAGTGATTGCCGAGAGCTTCTTGACTCCGTTTGACTAGAAAAGCGTGGGGGTTGCATCCCGGATAATAACGAAACATATAGTACGACTACCGTGTAGGAATACACAATAACGTTTAGTAATACATAGTAGGGCGGGGGAAGTAAAGGGGATGCAGAGGGTCTGTTGGGGCCGCAAGGACCTCTTGTTATCCTGCCAGCTCACTTGCGAGTCGTCAATGGTGAACGGTTCACTACTGGACTGTTGCCTTTGGATGAGGCTCCCTCAACATGACTAGCAGCCTCAGAAACATGGCTCGTGGAGCTCTGTCTTCGATCAGAACCTCCGCCGGCTGTTCCCGGGCTGTTGTTTCCCAACATTGATCT
Organism: Candidozyma konsanensis; assembly: GCA_030563505.1. Taxonomy (NCBI): domain Eukaryota; kingdom Fungi; phylum Ascomycota; class Pichiomycetes; order Serinales; family Metschnikowiaceae; genus Candidozyma; species Candidozyma konsanensis. Next base: position 182,831 of record JAJMJI010000024.1, on the reverse strand, counting down.
CTGCTGTGTCATGGCATCTTTTGGGGACATTCCTTGCGAATGCTGTGGGGAATTGTTGACGTGACTGCCTCTAGATATGGAGTTGTTGCCGCTGAAGCCAGGGGTGTTGAAGGCCTGGGGAGAAGCGTAGGGGGAGGCCACGACAGCAGCTTGTCTCTGCTGCTGTACAGAGCTTGGCCTGGTCATACCGTTGCCATATTGGGCTTCTCTATGGCCTTTTTGGAATTGCTGGTTGGGGACGTGGAAACGTCCAGGGTTCTGTGGTTGACGATGATTTTGTAAACCGCCGTTGAGATTTCCGTCCACAGAAGTTTCCTGAGACGCCGGAGAGCCGCTGTATTGCGATAATTCACCGCCTCGCGTGGGATTTCGCATCTGCTGCTCGTAAAGCTTGTTGTAGTCGATGGTAGGCACCTGGGGGACCATTCCAGGCTGGTCTTGAGAATCATTAAGTAAGCCCGGGATGTGCTTGAGAACCAAGTCGAGCTGGTCAAGAGCATCGCCAACTTGGACGAACCCCTTGGACGAAATCTTGAGGATCCACCTGTAGTTGAAGATTTGGTCTTTGTAGAAGTCTGCCTCCTCCTTTGTTGGTGCTGAAACAAATAAAAGAGCGGCGAACGTGCCAATCAAGGTGAAGTTGGCTGACGAGGAGGAGTGCCAAAAGGAGTGGATATGTTCGGGTTTGAGATCCCTTACGAACTCGATCGAGGCCAAAAGTCGGGTTTTGGCGGCTGTTCGGCACACATCGACGAGTTCTTTAGGCACCTGCTTGTTATTAAGGGTCATTTCATGCATGGTGGTGATGATTTTCCGGTGGAGGGTGAGTTCGGTAGCGAAATACGACAATTGCAAGTAGCCATTCGGACAGAGTTTTCTGGGCTGCACGGATGTCATTTGAAGCTCGATGGGGAGAGAGTGATACCATGTTCTCAACTTCAATTGGATCGGTTTGGCGATCAGGAGAACCTCGTTGATGTCGGTGATTGCCTTCATGGACCTCATAGAATAGAGGGACCTCAAGATTCCAGAAAGAATCTGCGAGAGACGTACCAAGTTCATGAAGTTCTTCTTTCCATTGTTGATATCTGAAGAACCCTCCTTGAGGTCGCCGTCACCTGCTTTCTCAGGGAAGTCCTCCTCCTTGAGCTCCAGCACCACCCAATCATCTTCGCTAACGTGTGACGGTCTCGAGTTTTTCAAAGACAACCACTTGTCCTCCATGAATACCGCCCAGGCCAACCGCTTTCTCAAACCTCTTTCCCACTTTGGTAGCTTCCACTTGTCGCAATCAAGAGCAAGCCCAAGTTCCTCGGACATGGCTACGACCTGGGAACAAAGCACCCACTCGTTGTAGTCCAGATCGGAGAAGGAGGAGTTCAAGGTAGCGCTGGCGTTGGCCACAGAATCCTGCCTATTTTCACTGGCCCCGTTGGCCTCACGAAATATGTGCTTGCATTGAAGCAACAAAAGGCCTGCTTGCACAGCACTGAGCTTAGGTCTCTTGAGGATTTCGAGCATGAAGTTGTTTAGCGCTATTTTGAGCATCATGTCGAGGTTCGGCTTGGCAAAACGGTTCAATTGGGGGTCGTAGTCCCACCACTGGATCGCCAAGGCGTACACTGCCGCTAGCAAGGGAGCACTGAACTCACGATGTGTTCTCGAGTACTTCTCCAAAAAAACCTTTTTATGCAAGATGGGATACGAAGGGTGGATTATGCGGAAGTAAAGATCGATCAAGATCTGGCCGTGGGGCGCCACGAACTTCTCGATGGCGTCGACGTCGTTGGACATGTTCTGGTACGAATTAGGCAGCTGGTCGTCTTTCAAGATGAACTGGGTCTTGTCGCTCACCCTGCGTAGCGAGATGGAATCGCTCAAGTTGACCTGCTCCACACGATTGGCTCTTCTAGGGTTGGCGGCCTCATCCTCGCCAGGTCTCTTCTGGGACAATATCACGTCCAAAAGGCTGTTGTCGAATAAGTACGAAGTAGGCCCAATGTAGAACGACAGCCGGGGAAACTGGAGCGACAAGGTCTTTTTGAGGAGCGAGTTGTTCATCATAGAATAGTCCTGGACCGGCTGGACGTTTCGGATGGAGACGTTTGGAGGCACGATGTTCATTCCGTAGCCATTCTGGCGCTGGTACTGGTCAGGAGTCAGGACTTTTTGCTCCTCCTGGAGCTTTTTGCGTTTGTTGGGCTCCTCTGCCTCCTGACGTGTCGGCAGGTTGTAAGTACAAGTTATGGATTTGGACTCACATTGCACACAGTTGTTGGTGCCTGGAGCTATGACACACTTCGTTTTGCGGCGCCGGCAGTGGTCACAGGGCCTGCTACGGGACTTGTTGGATTTCGCCGGCTGTGTCTGGTTCTGGATCTGGTTGTGGTTTTCCTGGTGACTGTGGCTCTGGTTCTGGCTCTGGTTCTGGCTCTGGTTCTGCTCCATTCCAGGAACATGGCCCTGAAGCTGTAGATGGCTCATTTGGCCCATACCGTTGCCGACGTTGTGGGTGTTCTGGAAGTCAAACGCCAGGAGCATTTCCGGGTTGGCATCTAGAATCAAGTTCAGGTCCCAGTTGACATCAAGAAGCTCACTGTTATCGTCAAGATGGCCGTTGTGCAAGCTGCCCGGATGGTCTAGTCCCAGGCCGTGGTCCGGCGGCTCTGAATGGGAGAGCTTATCCTCTGAGTTCATGGGACTTGGAGACGAGTGGGAACTTCGTTTTTGGAGAGACGGATCAAAAACAGAAAAAGGCGGTGTTTTGAGCTGGTCGGCGAATAAACGTTTGCAGGTTCTTGCTTAGTCTCAGTCAAATGCCACCTGGACCGCTCTGCTAGTTCCAGTGTCCTGGTCTGCCGTGGTTCCAAGGTGAGGATGTACTATCGATATGATAACCAGGGGGCGCACACGACCACCCAGGGGGAGGACTTTGGGTACGGGCAATTGGGAAAACGGGGGGAAACGGGCTCTATTTATATTTCTTGGAAAAGGAGGGGTTGGCAATTTCACGGGCGTTTTTTGGGCTGTTTGGGTGGTTGAGCTAATTTGTGGTATCGCCAATTTGGGGGTGAGCGATGAGATAGAGGGAAGTGAAACGGGCAGTGAAATTAGGGGTTTAAGAGACCAGAGAGGTTTGGTGAGGTAGCTAGGATTTGGATTTAACGGGGAGATTTTCATTTTTTGGATAATGTCTGGATTAGGTGGATTCGGTGATGACAAATTAAGCTGGTTTCGCAGCCACTGTAGAATCAGTGTATGGTCATGGGCAGCAGAACCTGGATTTTTTTATGTTCAAAATTTTTTATGTTCATTAAAGCCTTGACGATTGTTTTGTTTTGAAGAATTGGCCCATCAATGAACGTGGGTTCAAAAGATGTAACTCTACACTGTAACTAGGGGCTAGAGCGATTTTTGAATAGATTCACATTTTCGTGAAATTAATGAATTCAAGGTTTGAACTGAGGACAGAAACAGTGGATGCTGCTGGATTCTACTTACTGTCTTTGATTGAGGCTCAGTATACTGATCTTCTTGAAGGAAGAGAAATATTCATAGAGGAAGTAGGCTCATTGAAGATTTTTGTAACTGATGCCCAATCTCCCAAAGCTTCGAAAAATACTATATTTGCTTACCAGAAAAATGGACTCCCTTTGGGGTTAAAAACGGGGCACTTTCAAATTGAAGACGAAATGTAATCTTATTGATGTTGTCGCTTAGGGGTCGAGAAAAGGCCACAAAGTGATAAGCATGCAGAAAAACGCTTCTTAACCAAGCAATATGAAAACTTCTCGGCTAAATTGGCAATCTAAGTCCGTCATCTTCACTCCTCAATTGCTTCTTTGCCCATTGTGAAGCCAAATGCGATCCATAGATCGTCCCCACTGATCAATGGAACTTGACGATTTACGATTTACCAGATTCTTTTTTTTTGGATAAGAGAAATCTCCCTCGAACCATTTTATTCAAAATCTGTCGATTTTGATGGGTTTGCAGCCTTGAGATGTTACGAGCCCCGTCCCAATTTTCTATGCTTGCCCCTGGCATTTTTGGTCAAGACAATGTTTCAAAAATTAAAAACTTGATTTAGTGAAAATCTGTGAATTATTTTATTCGGAGCGATTAAAGGAATCTGCCAAAGCACAATTGAGGTGGTTCAATTGCTGTCTTTTTGAGGGACTACCGAAAAGAGGTTCCAGCTTATCGGCTATTTGAATCCTCACCCAGTTCTTTGCTAGTCTTGCAGGATCCAAAGATAAGGAAATATCGAGAAAGGAGACCGGAAAATCGAGAAGAAAAAATGGAATCGCCTGGGATTTCCATTAATCTATTCTATTTTTTCGAGCTGTAGCCAACGGGTCTCTCGAAACAATCCTACAAAGCTGATACACGGAGTAGCTGCCGAAATTTTTGCTTTTTAACAGGAAACCCTGAGTTCAAGAAAGAGGCACTTTCTGTTCATTTAAGGCCCGTCTCCCGCTCACAATAGGACGACAAGGTGAGCTGATTCGACTCCAGAACTTGATAAACTGAGGCCGTTTACCAGAATGCTTGATTTGCAAGATTTCTAGAAAAAAGTATGCATTTAAAGTTACTTTGCCAAAATGGTCAGAGTAGCTGTCAGTTACCTTGCTATCGAAACTTTCAAGAAGTCCTAACACTTGACCCTTTGCGGTCATACCAGCTGATACTACGTCAAAAGCTCAACCCCAAAATGCAAACAAATCAATAGGGCATTGAAGTTAATGATAAAGCAATAGGGAGATGAAGCACTGCAATTGTTGTCTCCATTTTTGTCTATCATTAGAATAAGAGATAACGCTGAGACCTATGGCCAGTGGTGACGAAGACGGTGGGTATCAACGACTAAAAGTCCACGTTTCTTTGGAGTGAATAGACAACCAACTCCAAAATCAATAAATCGACTTTGTGAGACCGTGTGGGATACCGTGGAAAGATATGGCTGCAAAAAAGCGCTAAAACCGCTCACCAGTAATTCCACAAAACCACAGATGTCCTTCAATATACAAGCTGACAGTCTATTTTGAAATACCGTTTACCCTAAAATCGCCGATTTCGAATACCACAAGCCATTGGGAAATTCGGCCTCATAGTCCAGGGTGACCCGGCCACCAGTGGCTGCGAAAAGTATATAAACCCCAGCACCCGCCCCGTTTTTTTTTACTTCCCTACCACTTTCTTCTTCACCTCTTCGCTACCTCTACCCACCTGCTACCATGACCAACATCTTTGCCTCTGCCATCGCCACTGACGAGCCCCTCAATCTCTTCAACCGTAGGGACGGAGAAACCAAGGTACCTGACGGTGTCTCCAAAGACATGCCCATCCAGACCAACTCCTTCTATAGCAACATGCTTATTGAAGCGCAGGATTGTGCCGTATGGACCCATCCGTACAGCGTCTGGAACAACAAAAAAGACGGGCGCTTCGGATTGGGAATGTTCTTAGCCAGAGAGTCTGACCGTGTTTACGGTGAAGGCAACCCTGCTGAGTACTTTATTTACCCGGTGGGCAAGCAGGCACTTGTGCTTTCGTCTTCTGACTTCAAGGAAGTGCCTCTGTTTTCGTTGCGTGGTTTATCGAACTTTGCAGCCACTGCTCGTTTCTCTTCTAAGTCTGAGAACGACTGTTACCTCGACTGCCCTTTGGTCCAGGGCATGGGCTTTGTGACCGGCGTCTATCATAACTGTATTCCCAAAATCAGCACTGGTGTTGGTTTTAAGTCGGTGGAAGGCGACAGAAGCCCCCGCCTGGGCACCAATAAGTACAAGATCAAGTTGGAGGACGACACGGAGTGGATTTTGTACGTGACGCTTTCCAACAAGGATTCGTTGAGGTTAGCGCTCAAGGGAAAAAATGACATTATTGCCGAGAAGTCCGTGGACGGCGTTTTCCAGCTCTGTTTCGCCTCCAACGTAGATACCAAGCCCTATGATTCAGCAGCAGGCTGTTACGCCAAAGGAGCCTCCATTGAGGCTTCAGTGAACGGAAACAAGTGCACGTACTCTCTTAAACTCGATACCGAAGGACAGCTGAACAGCAACACCGCCTTGTTCTTCGCTTTGCCTCACCATGCTGCTTCTTTTGACTCAGACACCAGAGCCAAGGCCACCCTGCTCAAATTGCCCACAACAACCAAGGGCACAGCTGTGGGTGTTTTGAGAAACAGGCTCTCAATGGTGGAGGAGTTGTTGATGAAGGACGTGGCGTGGGACCCTGCCACCACCATCAAAGGCAAGAAAGCGAATTACTCAAGCAATGCCATCAGGGCTATCAGGGAGGCAGCACAAAGCGAAGTCAACAGGGATGTCGAGAACGAGCTGAATGGCGATCTGATGTATTTCAGCGGAAAGATCCTCGCCAAGTACGCCATAGTGCTTCTGGTGTGTCACCGAATCTTGAAAGACGACGGTCTTACAGAAACCTTATTGGGGAAGATGAAGAACGCCTTGGCCCGGTTCAAGGACAACAAGCAGAGGTACCCTCTTTTCTACGATACCGCCTTCAAGGGGATTGTTTCGCTGGCTGAGAGGGACGCCGATTTTGGCAATGGCCACTATAACGACCACCATTTCCATTGGGGCTACCATATCCAGGCTGCTGCGATTACTGCCTTCGTTGACAAGGAGCGGGGTGGTCTGTGGATTAATGAAATCAAGCCCTGGGTGACTTCGCTTGTGCGTGATATAGCCAATCCTTCCACCGACGATAAGCACTTCCCGGTGTTCAGAGCCTTTGATTTCTACAACGGTCACTCATGGGCCAAAGGGCTTTATGCTTCTGCTGACGGCAAGGACGAGGAAAGCTCTTCCGAAGATTACAACCACGCTTATGCACTCAAGCTCTGGGCCAAGGTGGCCGGAGACGAGCAAATGGAGAGAAGAGCTGATTTGATGTTGGCGATTATGAGCAGGTCCATGAATGACTATTTCCTCATGGCCGACGACAACAAAGTGCAGCCCTCGAGGTTTATCGGCAACAAGGTGACGGGTATTTTGTTTGAGAACAAGGCCCACCATACCACGTACTTTGGCGCCAATGAAGAGTACATCCAGGGTATCCACATGATCCCCATCAGCCCTGTCTCGTCTTTCATCAGAAGGCCCGAATTTGTCAAGCAGGAGTGGGAGCAGAAGCTCAAGAATCTTGTGGGAAATTTACAGGACGGCTGGAGAGGAATCTTGATGTTGAATGCCGCCTTGTATGATCCAGATACGGCATGGAAGTTCTTCAGCTCTTCCGACTTCAAAGACAACTACTTGGACGGCGGCCAGTCTAAGACGAGGTCCTTGGCATACTGTGCAGGTGTTGGTGCATCCTCGTAAGTATTTCCACCGTGCCCTGAGCTTTCTCGGGCCTGGTGAGAATGGGTAATGAATGCGAAAGTGAGAATGTGTAGCAACTCATCAACACTTTCACTACTCCATGAATGGGCAAACGCCGCCTTGAGATTGCCGATATCCAAGACGATTCCGATATCTACGACCGGCTTGTGATCAGGCAGAAGGCCAGGAACAAAAAACCCAAAAAACCGGTCGATCCGTATGACGAAACAGAAACAGTCCAGCTCCACGAACGGCTAAAGAGGCTCGAAAAACGCACGGAAAAGGAAGAAAAGAAGGAAATCGTTGAGGTTGTTGATGAGGCTCCAGCAATCGTAGAGTCGCCTGAATTGGCCAGGGAAAGGCTGGTTTATTCCATTGCCAACGTGCAAAGAAGATGTCTTGAATTGTTGGAGAAGTACGAGCAATTGGAGCTCCATCTTTTGTTTGCAGACAAAGCGGTGAATGACGAGTTCAAACGGTACCTTAGATTAGTGGCTTCCGGCTCACACGAAGACCCTGGCCTCTCCAAGATCAGAGAGGCTCTTTTCGTGAAGGTACTTAAAGACAGCATTGCCAAGGAGGATGCGAGAAAAAGCATCAAGGAGCGGTTTCTGGAGAAGTATGGGAGTCGAGTGGAGAAGCACGAGGCTGAACGAGACCCAAAGAGTATCCGGCGGGTTTCCAAGAAGATCGTGGTTCCACCCATTCTCAAGCAGCTTCTAGAGGAGTGAAGGGTAATTGGGTGGTGGTAATTTTGCTTGAAGCGAGAAAGCAGAAAGTATAGGTAGATGATCAAAGCAGGAACGGAAAGGCAGAATTGAGAGGTTTCATTGGGTGGATTGTTATGAGCAGGTCAAATAACTGAAGGATAATGGTGCCTCTGTGTCCTTCTACTTCTGCAATTGATATGATATGCAATGGGGTATCTTATGAACAAGAAGTGAGGTGAGTTGATGGTAGTGAATGCAGTGGGTTGGCGGAAAGAATGTCTGAATTGAGCAGGCAGGCGGATGAGTATGATGCAATGATTCGTATGCAATGGCAGGCTGATGAATGATCTCCTAAAAGGATGCCACAGCCGTTTAGGAAATCCTCCATAGCCTGTCCTGAAAGTTATTCCAAAACCCTCGATCATACACATTCACCAAGTCATGCTCCACCAGGGCAATTTTCTTCATGGTGAATTTTGTCGTCTCTTCAGCGATGAATAGGACCGTTTCGTCTGCAAGGCTAATGTACGCTTTCGTGTAGCCGCCATGACGGTCTCTCATGGTAGCCTGTTCTGCAAACTGCTCAAGCTCCTCGATATAATACAAAACTCCAAGATTCACAAGGTGCTCTATTTCGCCCCATTTGTCGGCCTCGCTGGTGGTGACTCCCAAGTACAAGTACCGGATATGCAAAATGGTGAATATTGAAGTGATGGGAACGAAAATGGCTGCGAGAATGGCCAAAATGCCCGCTATGCGATTGTGCTCAGTAGTTCTAGTGATGAGGCGCCACCAGCTGAGCGTGGGGTATTCTTTTGACTGGGATTGGAGCATCCAGAAACAGAGAATGCCGCCGTAGGCCATCAAGTTTATGTTCAGAACAAGGTAGGCACAGAACCAGCGGTAGTTCCGGAGCCCAATGCAATTGTTCACCCAGAGGCAGTGGTGATCGTAGAGAAGCACGCATTTGTTGCACGTAGAGCAGTGCTTTGATCTGGCTGGTTTAGGTAAGTTGCAAGTGTAGCACAGCTTTTCAAAGAAGATGAGGCCGTTGGGGCGAAATGCCATATTTGACTGGTTCACGTTGGCCGGAGTCAACATTCCAGGATCCGTGAAGGTCACGAGAGTCGTAGAAACTGCCAAAAGTGCTATACTGATAGCGATCCATGAATTGTGCAAAACCGACCCCAGCACCTCCGGCGGTAGCTGGCCATAGATGTGGCTGAAGAACAAGTGGATGCAAAAGCAGATAATCCCAACATAGAACAGCGGCACCAGCCAGCGCAAAACCAGCCCCACTGCTGGGTTTTCTGTAGTGAATCCTACTACCCAATGAGCAGCTTTTCCGTTTGCCAGATTCACGGCTTTATATAGACGGTGGAGCCACGATCCTCTGAAGCGGGGCTGATCCCCAAAAAGAAGAATAGCCACAAGCGCCCCGAAAACAAGAATCACCGTGGCTAAGAGAAACATCAACTAGTTGGTCAGTACATCCGTACACATATGGGTATCAACACTTCGCGCCTACTACTACTTCTACTACTACTCCTCATGACACTCAACGAGGTTATAGCCTCGCAAAAGGAGCTAGTGCAGCACGTGCTTGAAGCGGTGCCTTTCGATAAAAACGAAAAAAGTTCCAGTTTTCTTGATGTATACAACATATCTGTGGAAGACATGGCAGCACTAGATTTCTCCGAAGCCGCGTGGGACCTGCGCTTTTCGCTTCTGACCAACAAGCTCTTGAAATTGGGCATCTCCTTTGGCAATTTGCTCAAGATGTTCGAAAACGAACGCAAGGCCCAGGAGGCCAAGGACGCTCGTGAGGCTCAAATGGGTAAAAAGACGCCTAAACAAACAGACGACCCTTTCAGCGACGGCTACGACGCACAGAAAGCGCCCAAAGTGCCCATTTTCTACCTTCGCTTCGCCCAGAACTTGTTCCACATTCTTAAAAACTTCGATATTGGCACTTTTCCATATTCGGCACACAGAGCCAAATTGGCACCTGTGGAAAGCGACCTGACGTCAGGAAACGGCTCTCAGACCAGCCTGAATGGCGTAAACGCGTCTCCAATTAAGCTCAGCTCGCGACAGCTTCTCATTGAGAAGCTCGAAATCAACATTCGTCTCGACGCGTTGTTCACCTACAAAGTCGTGCTTCTTCTCCTTCTTCGGATCTACGACGTCCTCGAGCAGCTGCTACGAGAGTTCTCAGAGCTTCCCGAGAAGCGTGACGGCGATACCTCTTCTCTATTTTCGTATACATCGCTCAATCTGAGCGGAACACCCGTTTCCGAGCTTGTGCTGTCCACAGACGACTATGTGCGTCTCAACAGGGCCATATTGCACCGCGTGGACGCTGGCATCGTGGGGCCTTTCGTGCAGACTTTGGTCACGGAGCTAGTGGACACCAACGTGACTTCTGCGTTCCAAACGCTTATTACCAACATCTAGAGCCTGGATGTTGGTGAATCACGGGAAATACCAGTTGGCAAAACGGCGCCAGAGAATGTGAGCCGTACGGCGGCCCAAAAGCTTGCCCACGAGCGGTATAAGGACAAAATGGACTAGGGCCTCGACCTGTTTGATGGACTCTTCCCACTGTTCCTGGGCCGTTAGATAGTATTCCGAATCCAGCTCGGAGTAGTAGTCGATGTCGGTGTCGTCATCGTGGGGCTCAGTCTGGGCAAGGTCTGCTAGGTCCAGGGTTTCTATTAGCGTAGAATAAGACATGGATGGTGATTGAGGGAGTGGTTCAGTTTTGGCCATACGAGGATGTGCAGGACGCATCTGGTGTTGACTATCTTGGAGGTGACTTTGGCTATTGGGGTCGTTTTTGAGAATGATTTTGCTCTTGATGCAATAATTGGCTCAAAGGTGGGGGATACGTCTTGTTTGGGATTGATGGATCAGCTTGTGTCGCATGGAGCTTTTGGCTGCAAACCTTTCAAATGCGGCACTGAAACGAACAAGAGACGAAAGTGAAGGGCAGAAAGGAACGGACGCACGAAATGATGCCTCAGAGATTAAAAAATGTGGCTTTTGTGGAACGCTGCTGCCTGTCCAGCCGAACCCCTTTGCTATGACCTCGGTATCTGCCATGTCCCAAATCGACAACAACACAAAATGAAAGGAAGCCTTCTTCCAAACTCTAGCAGAACAAGAAAAGCAAAAGTCTGGAATCATTCTTCCAATCGCAAGCTCCCTGTCCCGATATCTCTCCCTTATCATACACATTTATGACCGGCCGTGGAGACCTTCCTCCACGTAGACTCAACCATCACCCTACAAAAGCCTTCCAACAAGTCCAAGGTCTCGAAAACTCTCAAAACAATTCAAATTCAAAATCACCAGCTCAATTGCAGATTTCTCGAAAAAGACCCACCCGCCCAGATGATCATCGCGATGCGAAAAATTGGTATGCTCCGTTTGATCCCCAGATTCCTCCGCAAAATGGCCATCAACGTCGAGGACTACAACGTGATTAAAGAGGGCAAGGCCATGGTGCTAGTGCCGAAACAGGAAACCGTTTTCTACAACCATATCCAGCAATTCAACAGAGATCTCTCGGTGATGGCTGTGAGAGCCTGGTTGGAGCAGCACAATGAAAACCGCCTGAAGAAGCGGAAAATGGACGACAATGGAGAAACCGCCTCTCCGGAAAGCAAAAAATTCGTTCGTATACTCGAAGCGCTCTCGGCCTCGGGTCTCAGGGCTTTGCGTTACGGCCATGAAGTACCCCAGGTAGCCAAGATCGTCGCCAACGACTTGCTTCCGGCGGCCGTGGAGTCCATCAACCGGTCGGCCGAATACAACAAGCTCCAGCACTTGGTTCAGGGCCACGAGGGCGACGCTATAGCGTATATGGGCTCGATTCCTGAAAAAGACCGTTTCCACGCTGTGGACTTGGATCCGTACGGAACGGCAGCGCCGTTTTTGGAGAACGCCGTGACGTCTGTCGTGGACGACGGCTTGCTTATGGTCACATGCACAGATGCTGGTGTTCTCGCTGGAAATGGGTATCCTGAGAAATGCTACGCTTTGTACGGAGGAAGTAATTTCGGCAATACCAGTTTTGGCCTGGACACCAACCACGAGGCTGGGCTCAGGCTCATGCTTTCCACGATCGCCGGCGTCGCTGCCAAACACAAGAAGGCTATTGAGCCCGTGCTAAGTTTGAGCATTGACTACTACTTCAGGGTTTTCGTCAGAGTCAAGACCAGCCCTGCCAAAGTAAAGCATTTGGCCTCCACGATGATGATGGTGCACCACTGCATTGGGTGTGGCTACCGTGTGGAACAGAGAATGGGCCGTGAAACCAGTGGTAAGTTCCAAACACCGAAAGCTGCATTTGTGGGACCTAACTGCCCTTGTTGTAACTGCCCCTTCCATGTTGCCGGGCCCTTGTGGGGAGGTAATCTCCATAATCACGAGTTTGTGGATAAGGTGCTTGAAATCAACGCCAGTGCCGATAAGAAGGTTTACGGAACCACCGAGCGGATTAAGGGGATGCTTACGTTGGCGAAACAGGAGCTCGAAACGCCGTTTTATTTCAGCCTCGGACGCTTACCGAGCTTGATCAAGGCCTCCACCATTCCCATCACCGAATTCACCCGTGCAGTGGGCAACTTGGGCCATGATGTTTCTCTCACTCACGCCAAAGCCAATGCTATCAAAACCACAGCGCCATGGGAGGACATCCTTCTTATAGCCGCCAGGTGGCTACGCAGGGGTAACGAAAAGAGGCTCCAGGAGCTTCGGGCCCATTTGGATAGCGCCAAAAACGAGGAGAAGAGAAAACAGAAAGAAGAGACAATTCGCCAGCTTGAAACGAATCCCAACGGCAGTCCAACGCTCAGCGAGAATCTGGCGGGCTACAGAGTGCTCCAGAAGCTTGAAAGCGACACCAGAGAAGTGGATTTCGACACCCCAAACGAAGTGAGCGAGAAAATCCACAGGCTTCGGAAAATCAAGATGGTGAGGTTCCAGGAGAGCCCGGCCAACTGGGGCCCCAAGGCTCGTCCAGGCAAGAAGCAGAAGGAAGAGCCTGAGACGGATGGCCAGACAGAGACGAAGACAGAGAATCAAGATTAGAGGAGCAAGGCCAATGGAGCAAGCCTTACAGATTAAGTTGAATAGGATACCTCGGATTTAAGGAACATTGGAGGCTTGCGCCAGACGTACGTTTTGTGTTCGGAAAAGGGCTGTACAAATGGCCAATGCAGCAATGTCTTGGACTAAATGGGGATCTGGTGAGAAGTTTGGAGCTTGCTGGTGGGAAATGTGTCACAAAAACATCAAAACAGATTGTGTATGGCGGGTTTGGAGAAGATGGTTTGCATTCGTTTAGGACCACTTTTGAGACGCCACGAAGTTGTGTCGGACAATAAACCGACAACGCTTCAATTAAGCTTTTCAGGTGCATCATATTAGACAACGATTGAAAAGCCACCGCAAAAACGCACCGATCTCTTCGATAGAAGTTACCGATTCCTCAGCCCCGCTGGTATCGTGTTCTACCGCCGGGCTTTGAGCAGAGCCGGAAATACGAAATAGGCAATCGGCAGCAACCACTCCAAATGGCATTGAAGTCGTTCCGGGCCACAAAGGCACCGATACCGACATTCGCTGATTAGCCCAACCCTCCTCTACCAACTCAGACAGAAAAATGCATCCACAAATGAAAAACTACAATCATCTCATCTCCTTTGACACCCTTGGCTTCTCCGCCGCCTCAGCCTTCATCGCGTCTCGGCAATTCCGGGACTTCAGAACAGCCGGGCCACGAAATAGCAGGAAGCATCGGCCCAGGAGGCGGAGCAAAAGCCATTTGAGATCATCGAACAAAAAGCCGCTTGTCATTTCTCACAGAGACGTATAAGCCCGCAATTTGACATCTGCCCGACGGCTTCTGCGCAGATATTTTCTTTGTTGCGCTCTCACAGGTACCATACATAAACGTCAAGTGCCGCAACAAACGGCGAATTTCCTACCAACTCCTACCTTTTTTTCCTATTTATGAGATTGCTGGCGTTGCTTGTGGCATTGGCGGTCCCCGTTTTGGGAAAATCACCAACTGGTGGTTACGCCCCGGGCGAAGTTGACTGTCCCTCTGGAAGTCTTGTTAGAGCAGCCAAGAACCTCAGTGATTGGGAGTCCGATTGGCTTGAGGAGCGTGACAAAGTCACCAAAAAATCGCTTGCAGAGTTTCTTAAGAACTCCAACATGACGGATTTCGACGCCGACGAGTTCTTGCTGAATACCACCGATGGCCGTGCTATCAGGATTGGATCGGCTTTTTCTGGCGGTGGTTATAGAGCCATGTTGTGTGGAGCCGGCCAGTTGTCTGCTTTGGATAATAGAACAAAAGGCGCCGATAAGGGCTTGGGCGGCTTGCTCCAGGCGTCTACTTACCTTGCCGGTTTATCTGGAGGTAATTGGTTGGTGGGCACCATTGTGGTGAACAACTTCACGTCTGTCCAGGCGATTCTCGACCAGAACGATATTTGGGACTTGAAACACTCCATCGTCAACATGGGCGGCTGGAACCCTGTGAAAATCTACCAATACTACAAGAACTTGGGTGACACTGTGGACGATAAAGACGACGCTGGGTTCGAGATTTCCTTGACGGATACCTGGGCCAGAGCGCTTTCTCACCAGTTTTTCCCTGAGGACTCGAACTACGGCGCCAGCTTGTTGTGGTCGGACATTCTGGAAATGGACGCATTCACCAACCACGAGATGCCTTTCCCAATTGTGGTGTCGAACGGCAGAACGCCCGGCACCGCTGTGATTTCCGGAAACTCCACCATTTTTGAAATCAGCCCCTACGAAATCGGCTCCTGGGACCCTTCTTTGCAGTCCTTCTACAGAACCAAGTACCTTGGTACCGAAACGAAGGCCGGCGAGAATAACGGCACCTGTGTAGGTGGATACGATAATGCTGGCTTCATCATGGGCACGTCTTCCTCCTTGTTCAACCAGTTTGTGCTTCAGATTAACACAACCTCCTTGTCCAGTGTGGTCAAGTCGATTGTCTCTCACATCCTCGACAAGGTGTCTCACGATGAAGACGACATCGCCATTTACAAACCCAACCCCTTCTACGATGTCAGCAATGCCACCTACACGAGCATCGTCAAGAACGACACTTTGTACTTGGTTGACGGTGGTGAGGACGGCCAGAACGTTCCTCTTTACCCACTCATCCAGGGTGTTCGTGATGTCGATGTCATTTTCGCCTACGACAATTCTGCCGACACTGACGAATCCTGGCCGGATGGAACGTCCTTGATCAAGACTTTCGAGAGACAGTTCGAGCCCCAAGGCAACGGAACCATTTTCCCATATGTCCCCGACTCGAACTCGTTCATCAACAGAAACCTCACCGCCAAGCCCACGTTTTTCGGCTGCGACGCTAAAAACTTGACTTCCTTGCTTCAAGACGGCATGGAAGATGACGACGTCTACAAGTCGCCTTTGGTCGTGTACACTGCCAACAGGCCGTTCACCTACTACTCCAACAGAGGCACTTTCAAGCTCTCATACGAACAAGAAGAGAAGGTGGGCATGATCAAAAACGGTTTTGAGGTCGCTTCTCGTTTGAATTTGACCCTTGACGACGAATGGAGAGCCTGTGTGGGGTGTGCTATCATCAGAAGAGAGCAAGAGAGACAGGGTATCGAGCAGCTGGACCAGTGTAAGCAGTGTTTCGACGAATATTGTTGGGACGGCTCCTTGGACGATCGTACTCCATTCGTGAACTTCACCACTCTGGGAACGACTAACGGAACTGAGGACAACGGCAACAGAACTGTCAGTGCCGGAACGTCGCTTTTTGCAGCCAGCAGCGCCAGCTTCGAGTGGCTCAAGGCCGTCGGTTACGCACTTATGGTGGTGATTGCCTTCTCCATCAATATTTAGATTTAATAGCCCAAGGAAAGGGTTTCTGCATGCTTGGAGTAGATGTCATAGCGGAGGAGAGAGGTATTCCAGTAGGGGCCGTGTTTATCGAGATTCATTGAACTTTTTGTAGCCTACTTGAATCAGATTTGCTAGTGGGAAGCCAAGTTGTCTAGGTTATTGAAGGCAAAGTAAATATGAATGAGTGGTGGTTCATGGTGAGTTGAAAAGCCCTGACTAGTTCTCTTCATTTGTCGGTCCTTCCCGAAAAGAAAGGTAGAAAGGTCCAGCACTACTCGATCAGTTCAAGTGGGAATACAAGAATTAGTAAGGTCCAAATCGGCCTCTATTGTCGTTGTAATTGACTAATGCAGTGGAAGATGTCGGAAAAAGACGAAATGCCCAATTCGTGGTACAACTAATTTGTTCCATTGTTAGCCTCAGAAGATCAGACAGAAAAAGAAGGACCGGCAAGAAACCATCCACCTTCAGATGAAATATGTGAACAAGAGAGCTTCGTATAGATTGACGAATCAGCTTTCTACCTGACTTAGAGAAAGATTGGAGCGTCAGAAGAGAATCCCCAAATCATTTACATGAGCAAGTGTAATTTACCGACTCACTGAAAAGGAGAAGAAGGAATAATCACAATCATCGCAAGACTGCCGTAAGGCAAGAAGAAGGAATAAAACAACAAACCAGATACATGGCTGGGTCTTCTTTTCCCACTCCAGGAACAACTCCAACACAGAATAAAGCCAATGGAAATACCTCTTCAACAATCTTCACTTCTCCTGGAATAATCAAAAACTTCTCCCAAAAGCAAGCAAAATATTTTCAACATCCAGTCGTGTCTGCAAATCCTTCACTTTCTCTACAACTCCAAGCCTCCGAACGCCATGTTCCAGAAACTTCTTTGCGATCTTCCTTCTTTTTCGCTTTCTTCAGTCAATAAGCGCAAACCACACCTCCCCCAAACTTTCCCATTGTTCACTCACCTCTACCAAATCCCAAAAACGCCTAAAACAAACCGCTTTCAGCTTTCCATCCAGCTGGACGCGTGCCACAGCTAAAAATACCACAATGGCTTCCTCTACAAATCCTTGCAGCCACACAATAAAGTCTCCACCAGCACACGTGCCGCCAAATCCGCCAAATCCGCCAAAACCCGGGAACCCGCTTTTTAAGATAATGTCGTGACTTCTTCCGAAAATAAACTTTCACCTGACTAATCGACTTGGTCTGACCACTACGGTTCTGCATGGCGGTTAGCAATTTTGTGGTACTTTTGCATAGCAGACCCGGGCTTCTGAGCCAAGGGTGAAAGGGATTTTGGGATGGAAATTCAGAGAAAAAAGTACGTATTGAGAAGCGGCTTACGAGGTTATTGGGATTAAATGGTAAAATGCCAAACCTCCCAAAACGCCGATGGAATTACGAAGATGTTACAGCTCGTAGATGTGGTGGTCCTGCATATAGCGAATACCGTCAGTGGGTTGCAATTTTGACTCCACTTCATAAGTAGAAGTATTGGTGGGCTGTACTGTACCCTTAAAAACAATAGTTGGTTTTGGGGCAGTGCTGGTCAGGTGACATGGAGTGGGGGACCAGCGTCGGGATGGAATTCCGGTTGCAACATAGCGGGGCCCGGATAATCTCATGACAGACCGCTGCATTAATAAGGCGGGCGTTCCAAGAGACGCGCCTGTACATAAGCGGGCACGCAGTGGCGAAAAGAAAAAAAAAACAAGCGCTGCCGCCTCGGAGAAACGAGTGCAGTACGCGGAGAAAAAGAAGAGCGTCAAACAGAGCCCCTGTTCTACAGAAAACCTTGCCGTTTTTAATCCATTAAAGCTCTATTATATAATTAATTTAAATTAATTTAACCCACTTACAACAACATGGCGACACCAGCAGCGGCAGCGACACCGAAGACACCAGCACCGAAGGTCTGGGCAGCACCGGAGTCACCTGGAGCGCTGGAACCGTTCTTAGAGCCGTTGGCAGAAGAGTTAGAACCGTTGTGGTGGCCAGCGGTACCGTTGGCAGTAGCGTTAGCAGCAGACACAGCAGAGGCGGCGGTCAAAGCGATGACAACAGTGGAGAATTGCATTGTAGTTGTGATGATAAAAAAAAACGGAAACCAGGGGACCTGCTCGGGTATTTATATTGAACGGGCACCGCACCGTGTGCAGGACGCTGGCATTGGGGCGGGATAACCAGCAGGCTGTTGACAGCGGCACGCCGCTGTGTGCAGGATCCGGGCTTGCAGCGGAGGCGCAGACGCAAAGAGCGACGCCCCAGTTACGTGAGTGAGAAGCACGAAAAAGAAAAGAAAAAAAAAACCAAAAGACGACTGAGAAAAAAAATTCGCCCTTTGCTGCAGGGTGCTTCACGCGGGGCAACCACGGTCGCCTAAAGGAGAAAAAAGAGACCAAAGCGGGAGCGTATCGGCAGATAGAGCCACGCCACACAGCAAGGAAAAAAAAACGGGCTAAGTGACGGGCCGTTGTGAGCGGCAATACTTTCATGGGGGATGATAAAACATTTTTTTTTTTTGAAAGAGGTTGTTGTTTTCTTTTTTCAAAGGCACCCTTTTAGCCCAAGGCACCACTCCACGGCTGCACCGCGGGCATTTCGGCTGCGAATTGAAAATGCAAACGATGAATGGATTCTTGCACAGTTGAGTCACAACCGTGGCGTTGTGTCATCGTCCACGCATAAGCAAGGAATCTACGGGGCGTGAAAAGGAGGATTTTGGGGAGCGAAAAAGCAAAAGAAGAAAAAGCGGAGACCACAACGCAAAATTCAGAATTTTGTGCTGTGGCGCCTGGTTTGGTTTTGTGGTACTGCGTGGAGTCGGATGGCACCACCAATCAGTTTGGTTATCTGACTTTTCTGCTTTGTCTGTCAGTGCCATTTTGGCATAGCCATTTTTAAGCCAATTTGATAGTGCCATTTCGGACAAACTATTTATAGCCATCTCTTCCTCCCCTGTCCCGTTGCTCGCCTATTTTTACTCTGGAGTTCCACTTGAAAATCTCCTCCACGGAGTGCACATTTTGTATTCTAGGGCATTTTTCTAGGGCCATCGCCACGACGGATTGGGAACAATTCGGTGCCTCCAGTCGCTCTTACTGCTAACACCGAGAACCTATCGCCCGGGATTTGGCCCCGCCCCGTTTTGTCCAAAAGGTTTTTCCGATAAGCTCGCTATTTGCACCCATTCGTGATCTTCTGGAAACGCTACTTTTACTCGCCGTGCCCCTGAAGGCTTATCTTACTGCGCCAGTGTGAGGCTTGGGTGCGCCAAGCGGTGCTTAGTTGCTGGAAATTAGGGCCATTTTTGGAATGCAGCCACAGCCGAGATTCTGACGAGTGACGTGAAGCATTTGGATTTTTGGTATTTTCGGTTTTTCATTTTATCTTCGTGAGCCTAATAGTCTCTCCCTCTCTCCCTTGGGCTAACCGGATTGCCTATCTGGGTAAACGCTGGGCGGTAATTCAGAGATTTCTCGTGCCCGCGTCCATGCACCGTGTCTGAGTCGAATTCCGATTGCTTTTTTACTTTAGTCCAGCGGGTTTGTGGAATTCACGGTTTACGACTTCCTGCTTTGCCTGCTTTAGGTATCTCTGACCCAGGGGTAACCATTTTAGTCAAACACGAAAAACGCCCTTCTCGATTCTCCATTTTCTTATCTTCGCCGCTCTGGTTCCAGAGATAACGAGTTTTTCATGCATGTCATTAGGAAACAGGCTGTTCATGGCTGAAACAGAATGCTTGGCCTAGCAACCTTTTTTCGAGGATTCTCCGGTGAAGCCGTCAGCCTGTTTTTGACGTGGCCGGATCAACTGCGTGGTGGGGTCGAGTGGGGCGAAAAGCGTGGGGGACCAGCTGAATGTTTGACGAGATTCGAAGACGCAATCCGTAGGCGAGATTTTCATTGGCTTCGATCGGCTTTTTAATTGGCTTTGGATTTTGGCTTTTGGCTTTTTGGTAGGCTTATGGCTGACAATCTTTGTGGTTCGTCAGACTAAGCCGCTTTCCTAGACAGCTGTAGCAGATCGTATGAGGTTATCTAGGTAGATTCAGAAGGGGCTGAGTTGGAGGAATTCGGTGGTTGTAGCGCAGGCCGACGAAGCTCAAGGAAGGGAATGTGGAATGGGAATGTTGAGAATCGGAATGTGTGCTGGTAGAGAGGCGGTAGTGGAGGAGGCGAGGAGATTCTAATTGGGATTAAATGAAGAGTTTAGATCGGCTAAAGGGCGCCTATAGACGTTTTTGTCTAATTGTTGGTTGCAACTGATGCAACTGATGCAACTGATGGCAGGATCTTCAAGAATGGAATCTGCACCATATCCAAAAGGAGTCTTATTCCAGAAATGGCTTGGTCATTCCTCGAGACACCGTAGATGATTTAAAAGTTTCAGATGTCCCTGCTTTTCAAGAGGCGTACTTGATGTTGAATCGTTTAACGCATCAACTAATGTGAGAACGTGAAGTTACTCCACCCTCCTTTAAATTCGTCAGTCTGTCTTCCTTTCTATGTTAATGCACCGTGAAAGACACTTTTTATGTCTTACCATGAGTTCCCGTATTTAAGTATTCAAATTTTCGGATAAACTGTCCCCTCCTACTATCAGCACAAATGGTGCAAACGGTGATCTTTTGGTGGTTCTTGGTACCACCCACCGAGATCTACTTTAGACAATTCAAGACTTGGAGTGTCTAAATCCTTGTTTGGGTCAGACCCATTAGTAAACCAGCGTACTCGTCATCGAGATTTTCGAAATATTGAGATCTTCGAAATCCACGGTCAACCAGCAACACCCCATATATATCTTCTCCCAGAGTCCCCACGATGCAATCTACATATTCGTGCTTCTTTCAGATCGGCGCTAGTTTTCAGTGATCTCTAAAGGATTTCTCGCATTGAAGAGAGACCATGAAACACCAGGCCAAACCAAACTACCCAGATTCCACGAGCGAAATCTTCCATTTCCACAAACCCCATCCCTTACTTCCATTACCGAAATCATTCATTTTTGTTTACTACGCCCTCGTCTTCAAAACACGCTGAACCCTCTTTTCCTACCTTCATCTGTCTCTGCAATCGAACCAGCATCGACAAAAACTACTCCCAAACCTCCCCGGCCGAAATCCCCTACATTTTCATCAATGCCGCCAAAATCACCAAATCCATCATTTCCATCCAAAACGCATCAACCCTCCAATTATCAACAAACGCGAAACTCACACCGAATGCTACAACGCCAGAAACTAGCCACACTCCATGAGCTAGCCTTGCATTGTGGGTATCCTGCACTCGGCAACAAAACCGCCCGTGTCACTGCCATTGAAAATCTGCCTTTGCTTGTGAAATCGAAACCGCTCAATATCTTATCCATTGACGTTGGTATCAAGAACTTCTCATACGCTAAGCTTCAGTATGACGATGTTCCAGCGAGAAAAATCGACTTCCACGACTGGAACCACGTCAATTTGCATAACCGCTTTGGCCAGACGGGCGCCAATTCGGCCACGCTGTTTCTGAAATCTTACATGGCTGATTTGGCTGTTCTGGTAGTTGATCAAATCTTCTTGGGTGATTGGGTACCTTCGCTCATACTTATGGAGAGCCAGAGAACACGCTCGAATACGAATTCGGCTACTTTGCCTAATGTCTTGTTAAACTACACTTTGGAACATATGATATATGCGGTTTTTGCTGCTAGACTGGGGGCCTTCCCTGCTTTCAAGGATGTTCCTATCGTGGCGACCAATTCCACGAAAATGGTGAATTTCTGGATAAATCGGTTCGTCAACAAGGACCCGAGAATGACGGCGGCCTTCTCCAAGAAACTCAGGGCATCTCTTCTTTTTGGCTGGCTTGCAAACTCCAAAAACTCCCCTGTTGATCTTCTGAAGCTCTCTTCGAGGCTACCGAGCGATTTTGCCAACTACAACCATCGAAAGAAGACTTCGGCGCTTTTGGATTCCTTCTCGTTCGAAACTCACCCAGGAAAAGCCGACGATTTGATCGACTGTCTTTTATACAACCTTGCATCTTACCAGCAGCTAAAACACCGTTCTGAATTGCTGCCTTACATCAAAAAAGACAAAGACATCGAGGAACTCGTTCTAAAATGGAACCGTGCACATGTTGCCTACGTCACGCCCGTTGTGGACGAATTTAACCTTGAGCTTCGACCAGAGTATGCCTCTTGATCACTGCATTGCTACGTACACATCCAGGTCCGTTCAGAAGATGATCAGATGATGGACTGTGCCTCCTCATTGACGGGGCTGATGGTCTGCTGGATCTCGTCCGCCACGTCCGACGGCGTGTCTTTCGACAACTCGAACATGAGGTCGTCATCGTCCCTGTCCGCTCTGGCTTTCTTTTCTTTCTCTCTTTCCACAGACCCGCGTCTGTGACTTGCTTCGTTCTTGTCATCATCATCATCGAGATTATTAGTGTCGTCTTGGTCATCATCATCAGCACCGTCTTCATCATCGTCATCATCATCGTCATCATCGTCGTCGTCGTCGTCGTCATCATCATCATCGTCATCTTCATTGTTATTATCATTATCAACATCTTCCTCGTCATCTTCGTCGTCTTGCTCCTCTAAGGTAACATCAAGCCCCTCAGCAGCACGCTCAGCGAGAACTTGCTTGATTCTCACTCGGAGCCTCTCCACAATATCAATCCACTCACGCATTCCACCCATACCAATGTCTCCACACACCAAAACCTTCTCCACGGGCTTCAAAATCTCCATGCCAAAACCCTCGTCGGAGGTGGCAATCATCTTGAGCTGCTTGGCGGTCATTGGGTGGGTGTACATGAAGGTGTTCATAGCAGGAGCGACCAAGATCGGCTTTTTCGTGGTGTTCTGGCCAGAAATGGCACCGGTAGGGCCCCAGGATCTGATGATTGACGTCAACAAGTTATCAGAAATACCGTTGGCGATTTTTGCTAGCGTATTGGCACTCAAGGGCGCAATCAACATGACATCCGCCCATTTACGAAGCTCATTATGCAATATCATTTTGTCGTAGTGGTTCTTGGATTTTTTGGCCGACGGCGGCTCACACGTAGATGCGGTTGTCGTGGTGTTGCAATTGTTCCATTCGGTGAAGTTGGCCCACTCGTCGTCGTCTCTCCAGATTTTGACGTCGTTGTGGATCTTCAAACCTTTGAGAAAATGGCCCGCAGCTTTGGTCACCACAAGCTGAATGGAGAGTTTCTGGGTGCCGAAAATCTGGAAAAGCTTATCGATGATCATAGGCACTTTGATAGTAGCGACGCTTCCAGTGCAACCGAGGAGAATATGGAACTTCCTGTCGTCTTCCTTAGTCAAGTACTCCTGGAAAGGAACAGGTGGACCCACTGGAGATGCTACTACCGTCTTGTTGGACCGTTTCGTTGCCGAGTGCTTTCTTTGTAAAGCACCGCTGATTTTGATAGGAACTGTGCCAGATTCAGTTCGACCGAGGGGTCCTGGAGAACGACTACCAGACCTCATACTGGAACGAGAGGCAAAGTACGCTGGTCTTGAAGGAGGAGGTGACGGCGTGCCTCTATTTTCCAGATCGGCAGAAAGAGGCGAATCGTTGCGAGATGATGCAAGGGACTGTTGCAGCAAATGCTGAGAATGGGACGAAAGCGAAGGCTGTGGATGGAGGGCATTCTTTTCTTCGGGCACTTCAGAGCTCATATGGAGTTTTTGGAACTGATTCAAAAGATGCTGTTGTTGATCAAGGTGGTGCTGCTGCTGTTGGTGAGATAGGTGGGTATTGAAAGCAGAGCTGTTTCTACTAAGGGCCGCAGGAGCAGCGTCACCTCTCAAAGAGGCCTTTCTTGACAATGGGTTTCCCGACGTAGAGGAGCCCAGCGTAGGGAGTTTCTGTTGCTGAGTCAAATTGGAAGTCAGTGGTTGTGACGAAATGGTGAATCTTCTGGACCTATCAGACCCGTGCTGGTCGGAAAACGAAACCAGCTGGTTTCTCGACCTCGTATCAAACCCTCCAGCGACTGTGGAGCTCGACAAACGCAAAAGAGGCGGCTGTGCAACTGGAGTATGTGCTTCTGGAGACGGGAGGCCATGATTTGATGCTGCTTGGGGCGAATTGCAGTTAGAGTCATTGCAGGGGGAATGAAGCAGATGTGAAAGCATCCCTGGAGGCGCTGGGGCCCCCTGGTTGCGCTGGGAAGCAGCAAAGGACGGTGCTGTTTCTTGCAGAGCATTATGGGCATTTAGCTGTGATTCAAGCTGTACATGGAACGGAAATTGGGTCTCTCTGGAAAACATGTGGAGCTCTCCGGGAGATGAAACGCCGGATGACAAAGGCAGGGATGTTTGGGAGGCCCAGTTGTTTCTGGGATGGGGTCTGTTTACTTGAGAGTCGTGAAGATGAGGGCTGGAGGTGTCGATTTTCGGCAATTTTTCTCGATTTTCGGCAGTGGCGCCGGGTCCGTCTTTTGGCGAATCCATGATTTCCACAGGTGTTTGTGGGAGGCGTGGAATAAATGAGGTTGCTTTTGAAGAGTTGCTCAGAGTGAATTTGGGAGGAGGAAAAAAGCGCACTAGTGATCCAAAATCGATAATGCCGAGGAGAGAAACGGAGATATTAATTTTTCTTTTTGAACTTGGAAATTCTTAGAAATGTGTTATTTTCGGGGATTGCTTTTATATGCTGCCGGTGGCAATAGGGACACTTGATGTCGTGACCGTTTTGTCTGGATTATTCAGCATATTGCGATGCCTGGGATTTGGCTGTAGGATCGTGAATATTTCCTTTTTGGTACGAGGTGGTTCCAAAATGGCAAGTTGGCCAATTCTGGGGAAAGTCACGATAATTCGAAAAAACGCCGATTTGCTGAAAGGTTAAACGTGCCTCGGGTTTTGGACTTGAGTGTGTCTGTTTCAGTCTGTCATGTTCCTCGGCCCGTCTTCTCTTTCGGTTAAAATCTTATCCTCGCTTTATCACTTTTATTGGGTGATTTCTTCAAAATTGTCAGACTCCGCTTACCAGAATTAGACCATTTTGACGTTGATGGTGATTCTATGGCGGGGTGACAAAGTACTGGATTCTGAGGCAAAAGTCTAAATTACTAAATTTCGAGGCGTTTGCCTCGAGGCGTTGAAGAAATTCTGCGGTATTCAATAGTTTGAAAGGTTTCAAAATGTCTTGTCTTATTCTTGGTTATTTCTGTGGTATCGGCTCCGTCAGGCAGGGTTTTCTTGAACATTTGGGAAGTTTTGATAGTTAATGAGCTGAGACAATTCTGTCTACTGACTGGCAGTTTCGATGTGGACCAAGCAGCCTTCCTACTGCCGTTTAATTTCGGTCATGTCTATTACAATTGGCTCTTTCCAATAAGTCAATTTTTGTTTGGCGTTTAAAATTGGGCTTTATTCAAGGCGAAGTCTATACTGACACGCTTCGTCAGCCCCTCGAAGAACATGCTACAAATTTCTTTTGGTTGGAAGCTATTCAGGTCATGTTAATTCAATCCTTCCTTTATTTTTTTCATTTTCTGGTTCACCTTGGGGCAACGGTTCATGGAGTTCCTGTCAAAAGCAGCCACATTCAAACGTGCTCAAGCCAAAACCGCCCCACTACCCCTTCTACATCTTCAAATACTTTGAAAACTCAATTTGAATTATATTTTCCAAATCAGATTTCCCAAAAAGCAGTCCACTACTATACCTGATGATACCAATTTCGCAACCAAAACTGGGCCCCACTTCTACCCCAATAATCCTCACCAAAACACGAATGCAATTCACCAAATGAAATCTCCCACTTCAAAGCTCGAACCTCTATCTCCAAAAAGCCCCGAATCCCAATTCCAATAACCCTTCTGGCACCAAGTCCATCTGCCTCCATATTCGCGAAAAAATGACAGCGTTATAACCCAACCTAGTACAACACCATGAATCTCCGCCAGCAATTGACACAACTCCTTACGCTAGCATATGTTTTCACGTCCGCTTTTGTGATGTGGAAAGGCCTCAGCGTTTTCGCCAACTCGCACTCGCCCATTGTGGTCGTTTTGTCGGGATCCATGGAACCTGCTTTCCAGAGAGGAGATATCTTGTTTTTGTGGAACAGAGACAGCCAGGCGAAGGTTGGCGATGTTGTTGTTTATGAAATCAAGGGCCACTCGATTCCCATCGTGCACCGTGTGCTTAACGAACACCACAACGATCAGAAACAGCTTTTGCTTACCAAAGGTGACAACAACGCGTTGAACGACTTGTCCCTTTACGCTAAGAAACAGGCGTACTTGAATCAGAAGGAGGATCTTGTGGGAACGGTGAAGGCGTATGTGCCGAAAATAGGGTACGCCACGATTTTGATCACAGAGAACAAGTATGTGAAGTTCACGCTTCTCGGGCTCATGGGCCTTTCTGCGGTGCTCAGCGGCGAGTAGTTCATAGAATTTGATGATTGGCATGGACCTCTGGAGTGTAGGGTGAGGGTGGGATGGGACAGGCTGGAGCTGTTGAGGGTCTGTTAACAGATTGAAAATTACTGAATGAAGCTGGATCCAAGAATGCGTCGTTGATGAAGTGTCGGTGATTTGGAGCAGACTTTTTCTTTTCAAGAAGTACTTTAAGCGATCTAGGATTGGACGAACTGAACCGATTCTCATTCTACGTTGATGAAGCTATGACCATATGACTGTGCTATGAGCAGACCGGAGACAGAAGGGGGGCAGCTGCTTTCAAGTGAAGTTAGAAGAGGATTTCGAGACACAAAAATCAAGGTACAAAAAATTAACAGAAGAGAATGGAGAGGTTTACGGACTCGAGAACACTGTACCGAATGTCCGTTTTCAACCCTAATGATGGATTTTGGAGATCTCTATGAGAATGCTGGACCGATTCCTTGCTCTGTCGAGACTAGTTGAGATTGAATTCCGGCTTTAAAGATTCGCCGCCTTCTGCTGACACGGAAGAATTTATAGTAGGAGCTTTTCCTACTGTCAATGCCCACTCCACAGAACCCAAAGTGCTCCACCTTCTACCAAAACCAGAAATGGATGAAACCAGTCACACGATCTCCCAATTGAAACAACATTTGGTCGCTTAGCGGTTATCTACCGCTCTTTCTCGGTTGACATTTCCTTGTCTATCATGGAGTAGGAAGCTAAAAGTCTTCAACCGAGAGGATATTTGGAGTGGAAAACCAACTTTACGTGTTCCAACCACAAAACCAATCCACCACCAACTGCTCAATATAGAACGACTCGAATTCTGCCAATTCTACTATCTCTCCAATCTGTCTTTTTCCCCAAGGCTCACATCACTGCATGACAAGATAAGACCAAAAACACATGTCATGCCTTCACACAACTCAAAAGAAACCACAGTTTTATGTCACACTTGGACCGCTTCTTTTACGAAGGCCAGAGATCCAAAGTTTAATTTTCGAATTGAGACCAAAACGATCATGACGTGAACATTTCTTAATATCGGGTTTCTGGCGCCAAACAAAAAAACCGATGCATTCAGCAAAAGGGCATTTTCCCGTAGTGCCTAGATAGCAATTTAATTGTTTTCCCGGCCTCACAATCCCATTTTCTTTCTTTTCCCTCCCTCCGTTTACTCCCTTATTTCCTCATGCACAGCGTCTATCTAAATCCACATCGGTTTTCTATCTGTGTGCAGGAGCAGTCACGGTCCTTGATTCAGACTAAATGCGCCGCCAAACGGGACAGAATCGACATTCTGCAATTTTAGCTGGCTCTTGAGAATCGCAAAAATTTTCTCTTTCGTTTGAGCCCGCTTTTCGGGAAAAACCCCTCGGAGGTGCTTATTGGCCCATGGCGTGTTTTGAGGGATTGTATTTCTTGTTCGGTGGTGCGGACAATGCACTAAAAAATATGGCGCAGAGCTTTCGACTGAGGACCACCTCGCTCTGTTTCGGCGAATATTGGAGCTATCGAAAATTGGAAAGCTCCATCGTGTTCAGCGCCCCGGGTTTTGGCGCCAATCTTTTTTCAAAATCAAATCTTACCCACTCCTTCCTCCAAATCACTCTTGGTCCAATACCCCAGACGTTAAATCGGGCACATGCATAGTCCCGAGCTCGGATACCACACCACATATATAGTCCACCCTGCACCGCTTTTGTTTTCCACCATTTACCCTTGAATTTTCCTGGCTTTTGCCAAATCTGATCATTCCGCTTGAATATGGCCTTCACAGATCTTCCCAGCGAAATCATCCACAAGGTGCTTTCCCAAAAGTGCCTTGGATCAGATGAACTCCAGCCTTTCCTTACTTGCAAGAAGACCAGCCCAGCAGCTTACCACCGGCTTCTCACGGGCAGAACAATCAACATCACGTGTCTGGGCAAACACGAGGAAATGGCCGGTCACTTCGATTTCGGCCTTTATGGAAGAACCTCCGCCTCAGACGTGGGAGCCTTGAAGTGCCATTTGCACCAGTGTGTGAAACCGGCAAGACTGAGACTCGAGGCTCTCAAGAGGGCGTCCAAGATCACGCTCAATGTACGGTTTGACGGAAACTCGCCTGTGCTCATTGAGAATTTGGCGATTTTGGCGTCGCATTTGACCCATTCCACTCCGAAAGAGCTCCATTTGCACGTCACGTTGGCGTACGAAGGAAACGGGCCTTCTGACGCTGTTTTGAGTGCCTTGAGATGTTTAAGTGATATCCCCAGTTGCATGGCTCACCTCAAGTTGTGCCTCCAGGCTCACCACCTTCTGTATTTTGCAGCCAGTGTTTCTGAACTCCGCTTGAAAAACTTGAACGTGAAAACCCATGGGGAGTTTGCCGAACTGAAGGAGCAGGTCTTGTTTAACGTCAGCCGGCTCTCCAAGCTCAAAATCATGTCCAACTACGCCATGCCAAATTTGTCCTTCACTGGCTTTGAAGACACCGCTTTGAAAGCGCTCGAACTCCACCTCCCAATCCCAGCACAATCCCAGTGGATCGAGGACTGCCAGCTCAAAAACATTCCCTCCTTAGAGGATCTCCGCATTTTCACCGTCAACGACTGCCACTCCTTGCTGGTATTGATGTCTGGAACATATACCCTTCCTCGGTTGCACAATTTGTACATATCCTTCACTGAGCTGATTTCCGATATTGACTGCTTCAATTTCGACAAGCTTGCGCCGTCCTTGGCATTTTTGTTTATCCAGGACCGTCGCTCCACCAAAACTTCCAACAAAGTGTGCAAGTACACCGTATAAACTTATAGATCTTGAAGAGCAATTTTTCGGAAAGAGCAATCTTCCAGGAATAATGCGATATAGTGAGGAAGACCATTAATGAAGTTAAGAATTGATTCGAGTATTTGAATAGTTTCTTTTTCCTCTTGTCTTTGATCTCACTGACACATGAGTAGTTACTGAAGTTAGACGACACAGGCTCAAAGGGGATTAAATGGAGTTGAAGCCTTTTCTAGACAAGGCAAAGGTCTCCCTGGAGATAAGCTAAAAACAATTGGCTTTGATGTCAATCTTCAGGACTTACAGTGCCTTCAAAAAACTTAGATACTCTTAATGTGCTTGTCTAGATTGACCTTTTGGGACATTAAAGTAACTGTTTGAAATGGGTAAGTTGAAGATTTTGTTGTAGAAAGCAATTATTTTTCACACAAGCATAATTCTTGAGAATTTTCAATACTCACCAGTTACACTCCAGTTACACTCCCCAAACCCTTGAAGATGCGCAATTACACCAAATTCACAACAGCATAGTCAAAAAAGGTGAAAGAACAAAAAATAATGCCTTCAGCCAGATTCGAACTGACGATCTCCTCATTACTAGTGAGGTGCCTTACCAACTTGGCCATAAAGGCTACTCAAAACGACCTCGGTGAGGGTCGAACTCACGATCTTAAGATTAACAGTCTTACGCCTTAGCCAACTTGGCCACGAAGTCTTTCAAGTTGAAGCAACCAGCCGCGCAAGCGTATATATAGTGCTGTATTGGGTTATATGCAGGCTGTTTAAATTTCCCAAATCTTTCATTTTTGAAGAAAAAAAAGTCAGGACCTTAAATAAATGGCAGGGTGGGGATCTGGGGCTAAAACCTGGCTCAAATCGGCGCCTTCGGCAGAGAAAAGATCAATTCCTTGGAATGGGTGAGTCTTAACTATGTTATCAAATTCAACGAGATCTACAATGGAGCTCAATTTGGCCAGCAAAGCTTTTTTATAGTACTGTTTTGAGACCGTATAGGGCTTATGAGGGCGGTTTGCGGCACCCTGGAAGAAATGGGTCAAAACGAAAAAAAAAAGGGTCAATATTTGGGTACCTGGCCTGAGACTCTCAAGAACTGAATTAAATGATCAATTGGAAGGCTTTTCCCATAGCAGTATAAGCTTTTTACTCTAAAGAAGAGATCTTACTAAATAATTATTCATTTGTTGGGCTCAGTAGATCCAATTTTTAAGTTTCGACATAGATGTCTCTGTAGCACTCGATGCTTTACAAACTATTTTCTACCATGTTGCTCTGCATTTCTATCTTGTTTAGTTTCAAGGCTTTTGACCCATTCTATTATGCATTCGCCCTTTCTTCCCTATAGAACTAGTCCTGGATCAACTCAACCCTGGCATGGTAGAAGTTTGTGCACCCGACATTCCGAATCATCACTCTCTTTGTATCCTTCAGCTTCGCATAGATCACACCGATTCCCGTGGGAATGCCATCGCTGAGGTTGAAGGTTCCAGTAGTGACAAATCCAACAAGATGCTTAAGCTCAGGCTGCTTCTTGCCTTCGGGAATCTCGTATATCCGAGCCGAATCCCTGATTATTCCCTTTCCTGTTAAATGAAATCTTCTTTGCACGACAGGCAAGGAAGGGAATTTGGAAACATTGGGCTTGAATGTGCCTTCAACAATCGCTTTATGCGTGGGGTCGTTTTTCTTGTACGGCGTGATTGGAAGCTCTGCCATGTTCATGAGTTTTCCAGAATTCTTCCACTCCTCTCTCACCGCCTCAATCACCGTGAGAACATCATTCTCGTCAAGAATACGTCTAAATCTGTCGTCTGTAAATTCTCCAAATGGGTGCTTCCTGATCACATCCTTCTCAATAAGAGGATACGTGAATATCCATTTTCTGAGGAAATACCAGTCACCGCCCGCAAGCTCGAGGCCGTGCTCCATTGGAATCGGCTTTCTTTTGCTGGGCGGCATCTTGGTTCTCTTAAGAGCATGCGCCTCTTGCAACGCATCGTTTTCTTTGTAGCCCTCGGGAAGAAAAGGGAAATCGTGAGGAAACGTTGGTCTCCCCTGCTCAAAATTAATCTGGTGCTCCTGGCGTACACCGCCTGTCTTCACGCCAGGAATGTGAACTAGCTTGCTCCAAAGAGGCTGGATCCAGAACCACGGAGCCAAAACGATCCACTGTTGGTTGGCGCCTTTAGTGATAAATAAAGGGATCTCGCTGGAGCTCTGGATTCTTTGCGTAAACATATCTAAACGACCAAACTCTTTTCCAATCTGTTTGATCGAAAACATGTCCTTGTAGGAGTCTGTCCTTCTCTGGCTGTGGAGAAGTCCGGTGATTGCATCCACATCTATGTACAGTTGTTGCAGAATGATTTTTGAAAGATGGTCTCTGTTGTCTTTGGGCGGTTGTGGCGGTGTTATTGGGCGTTTCCAGCACCGAGGGTCTTCGATGTAAAATGCAAATGATGTGCCCTCTGGGATGAGCTTTGAGTCGTTGGAGTTACTGTAAAGCAACCAATTCAGAGAAGTCGACGTTTTGGCGCCTTTTAAGTGAATGACTTTGCTTAGTGTCTGGAGGGCTGTGGGGCCAGTAAGCTGTAAACTGCCGATAGCATAGCGACAGTCGGTGACAGTGGCCTTGTGTGACTTTGCAATTGTCACTAGATGCTGGAATAGCTGCTCATATGTCGATGGGTGGACCCGTAAAAGAAACAGTTTGTCTTGAACTATCACCAAACCAGGACACACTTTTTGCTCAGCTCCATAGACCCAACCAGAGTACGCCCGTTCTCCCTTGAGAAGCCATTGCGGTACAGGAGCGTTGTACTTTGTTATCTCCAGCAAAAAGGCCTCCAAGCCAGCAGAGTCTCCACACTCAATCACCATCTCTCCATAGTAAGATGTATCGAAAAGAATGGTGCTTTGTCTGGCCGCCCTGCTTGTCGATCTGAAACACTTCTGGTTCGGACTGAGCGGGATTTGAAATCCCCATTTCTTCATCATGTGAAACCGTTTGGCATGCCATATATGCGTAGGCTGCCATGTATACTTTTTCTGGCGGTTTCCGTATTTCACGTTTCCCTGGGGTTTCGGACACAACTTACCAGTGGAACAGGTATCCACGGCACCGACTACGTTGTTCAACGGCTTGAGTTTCTTCATCTGCAAGTCAGAAATCTGGACATTGAGCTCTTTGAGCCTCTGAGGTATACTCTTTCCAGCGTTCACGGCAGCCTGGCCTCGGAGTTTTTTGATTTTCGAGGCCAAAATCAAGAGCTTCTTCTGCTGCTTTAACTTGTACCTTTCACGCCCCCTGGGTTGTTTCTGCTTTGGAGGCACGCCGTTGATGGTGCTTTGCATCTCTCTCAATGCTTTGTTCCTCATTCTCTTGGGGATTCTCTTAACGTTATGCGAGGCGGTTCTTCGACGAAGCGTTCTGGGCAAGCTCTGGAATATTCTATTTGACGAGGCTGCCTTGGTATTCAATTGACTGTGTTCAAAGGCTTTGATCTCATATTCTCTGGAGGAGAGGAATTCTGGGATGCTGAGGATTCCGTCGTTGAAACTGGGGTCGACGGTTTCCGACCTGATGGTCCTGCTATTGTATAGTTTAGCTTTTCGGGGGTTTATCGGCGCTTTTGGCGGCATGCTGGTGTGGTAGTATTAATATGTGGTATTTGATATTCTCATCGCGCATCATAGAGGTTGCAAATTGACATCTACACTTCAGATACCAATTTGATGCATTTCTGAATTCTACAAATCCCGTTCCGTATTATACATTTTTCTTATCAATGACGTCGTGTAAAAGACCAATTGTTTGACCAGACCGCTGGTTCCCTCAGTAGTATGACACACTGTATAGCGTAGGCAAATGGACATGGTCAAGCTGCCACTTTGCTAGAATCTTCATGATCTCGTCCTCCAAAATCACAGGATACTGATCCTCGTCGCCCTCGCTGATCTTCCGTTGCTTTTCTTGCTCACGATATTCGTGTATCATCTTCACCAACTTGACTATGCCCTTGCCGCCGATTTTGGCGTTTTCGTTATCATCCTTGATATCTATGTTGATCACATGGACTACCAGGCGCACGTCTTTCTCCTCGGCCTCCTCGGGCTTATTGTTCATTCTCATCATTAGGTCCTCTAGCACAGAGTCAAAGCATCTTTCTTCACAGGTGATCACAAGATCGAACTTTCCAGAGGCTGCGTTGGCGTGCCATTTTTCTGGTGCTCTTTTCACCTGCCTGTTTCTGTCCAACATGGATATCAACCCATTGGCCTCGTACATCTTCCTGTAGTCCTGTGATATCAAATCCTGGTATATTTTCTCGTACGGCGTGCCGAATTCGTAAATGTTGGGCTTATCTATGGAAGGCCCGGGGAGTTTCACCGAGGAGCCTGTTCCAAAAGAACTGACTTCGAATCCAGCGTCTCGAAGCTGTTTGTGGGATTCCATTGATCTATTGTTGTTTGACGCACAAACTGTACATATTCTCATGCTGTCTGCCACCATGGCTATGTGCTGATATTACAATTATATCTAGGTATGTAGAAGGCTTGACCACTTGGTCTGTTGATGGTGGTGATGCTAAAAACCAGAAACACCTTGAGTGGTTGCGTGTGTGCAGTACCTTCCAGCCACCACCTCCACCAGGACTGCTTTCCTGGCTTCCTGGTGCATTAGTCCAGATGCCGGACCAGCCGAAATCGAACTCGTGCTCAATCTTCATCTTCTAGAACAGTCACTGGCGAGGGCCCTTCAACAATGTCGTACTTAGCGCTGACCAGGTTGGCGGTATCGTCTGCTGTCTCCTCTTCCGGCACGAAGTCGTCGGCTATATCGACAAAATCGCCAAGATCTGCAGAAACATCCCCCTTCGATTCGTTCTCTGTGCTCCTTTCGTGCGTGGATTGCGAAACAGACCGTCTTGCGGGCGCTCGATTGTGAAAATGGACAATCTTATTTTTGCCATTTAGTTCTGCTTTGAGAGCATCATATTCGGCTGGAGAATCCACTAAAAGCCCCACGACCATCGACGGATCGAGCCCGGAGATAGGCACGGTATTGCAAGAAAGAGGTTTGTAGGAATCGTTGGTTTCGTCCACCTGCTGTGAGGAGTGAGGGTCCAAGTAGAGAAGCAGGTCGCCCTGGTGACCAAAGAAATAGTAGCTTGACGAAGGCTTTCCGCCGGAAATTCCCATGGACTGTGGTAGCGACAAAAGCTGGAGCAAGCTGGGGTGGTAGATTGCGTTGATGGTTTCGATACCGAGTCTGATCGGGAACAAAAGAAGGAGAGGACTCAATTTGTCGAGCGCCGCTTTGACCTCGTCATCGTGTAAGTCGCAGCTCTCACAGATCATGACGTTCAAGCGAGGAATGTTGGCAGAACTCGTATTCTCATTGGCCCTGGCACAAAGACGTTTGATGGACAAAGAGGCAGCACTGGGCCCAAACCACTGACCTGGTTTCACCTTCAACGGCAGATGCGAAGCCACTCTGACAAAGTTATGCAACGAGAACGGACTGCTGTACGTATCTCTGAACAACGAGATAACATCAGCGTTTATGGCTGCCCAGTCTGGCTCCTTTTCCTCCCTAAGAGCAGCTCTAGCTAGCACTGTCTGGAAGGTGTTTGCTAGCAAGCACTGGGCCGTTCTGATCATACATCCCCAGCCCACGTCAGACTTGAAGCATGTGTTATCAAAGAAGCCAGTAAAAGCACCGTGGGGGTTCACGCCGTGTATAAGCATGGAACCCAAAAAGGAAAGCGGGTTGGGCCCGTCTGGCGCCCGAGGAATCGGCTCGAACCCCGTTCTATAAGTAAACCAGAGTCTGCGTTTGATTGCCTCTTCAATTTCCTTCAGGGCTAGGGTCTCCGTGAATGAAGTACCCATGATAACCACAGGCGTGAGCGGTACGTCTGCCACGGGTTCTGGAGATCTGAGCCGCTGCCAAAACTGGGCTAGGGCGTTCTGGAATGTATTGGCCTGGTCAGGCGTTGTTTGTGGATAAACGGATGCATGTGGATTTGGCTGACTTTGACTGTTTTCGAGATCTGGATCCGACAGGGGAACAATGATTTTCGATTCACGTGAATCCGGAGCGGACGTCTCTTCGGGACGGCCGAGTGTCATTTGAACGTAGGAAAGAAGAAAGTGGTGATAGTGTAGCTGGCTGTGGGAGTGCACGTAGCAACGTACCCTTATCGTTATCACCGGGGAGGGCCACGGGGACGATTTGATTTTTGAGCTGTTTTTTGGTATTTGTGATTTGAAATTTGAAAGGAGCTTGCTGGTGGCGTTTTTGGTTTTTTTTATTTGTGTGTTGCGGGTTTAGATGGACCCTTTGCAGCCACTACATAGTTGACGCCACATGCTGGGGATCTAGGGAATTGACGAAGTAGAGCATTTTAAGAAGAAAGTCTGTGGGTTTCAAAAGGTTTCGTGGGAAAGCAATAACTCGGTGTGGTACTTTGTTCTCGGGTTGGAAGAACACTGAGATCCATTCCG
This sequence comes from Candidozyma konsanensis, assembly GCA_030563505.1. Classification (NCBI taxonomy): domain Eukaryota; kingdom Fungi; phylum Ascomycota; class Pichiomycetes; order Serinales; family Metschnikowiaceae; genus Candidozyma; species Candidozyma konsanensis. The sequence continues at coordinate 147,119 of JAJMJI010000024.1, read as the reverse complement.
CGGAGAGTTGAAGTAAGCAAGGGTAAAGAGACTTTGTTCTAGAATATCTATTTTATCTCTTTGCACTCGGTGGTTCTAGGGAAGTCCGGATGTCTTGTTATCCGATTAAGCGTTTGGAGTATCATTCAAGGAAGAGTACTGGTCTATATTAACAAAGCTTTCATGGAGAGGAAGTTCTAGCAAACGATGAAGATTTTACGATTCTTGGCGGACCAGAGTGGGATGTGGGACTTGAGGTTTAATAAAGTTCAGTTAGAGAACAGAAAAAGAGTTCGATAGGTGATTGTCCGGATGCTGAAAAACGACTCAAATGGGGATTAAAGGCAGATTATTTTAGTCCCTCCAAATCCTTCCTCGACCAACATTTTGTGGATCTGGAACTCCATCTTTCCTGCTCAAATCAAACTGCCCCTGCTGCTTTGTGCATCAAAGCATAAACCAAGACACGGACCAAAATCGTTTGGTCTGGATTCAAGATTGGTTCTGGGCAACGGGTGGAGCTAACCGTCTCAAAAATAGAATAAACTTTTTATTGGCTGTGCTTTGCAAATACTACTGCAAGCACCTCTTCCAATTATGCCTCTGCAAAGGTTGGGTGCCATTTGGTCCCGCTTCATACCAGCGGAAACATGAACCCTGGTTTGAATTTCTTCGTGTTATGAGAAAGGATATCCGAGGTTCTTATCCCGGCAAAAGTACCGGCTCCTAAATTGTGTATGGTGTGGGATATTTTTAGTATGGAAGTCCGAATGAGGTGTGCCACAAAACGCCAAATGGTCCGGTCCAACAGTGCAAAAAAAAAAAAAAAAAAAAAAGAAATGAGACAGTTGAGCTGTTTTGTGTGAACTTTAATCAAGGGAGAAGGTCCCACATAGCTTGTGCTAGTGCCAGCCTTTCCGAGTCTCCGTTGAACTTTATTTGAAGCACGATAAAGTCACCAAATTCGATCCAAATAAAACGGAACAGATGGAATCGCCGATTTTGGACTTGGAACAAAAACAATGCCCTTTTAGTTCCTGGTTCCCTGCATTTCCTTCACTCTGTTGTAGGTAGTAGTACATCTCATAATGTGACATTAGTGCCACCGTCGAGGCACTATCTACAAATAAACACCAGATTTCCAGTATAAACTGAACTCTTTTACTATTTCAATTTTTAAAAAACTCAAAACTTCCAAAGACGTAGTGGCTCCTTCCCCAGCCTCATCTGTCCATCTCTAACGATGCAGAACCGGACCAAACGGTCACAAGCCACACCAGCCCCAATCTCGAAAACACGCCAACAAAAAAATTTAAACGTGGCTTCCAGAAGCTCTCAAAAATCAGGCTCGTCACTTCACTAGCCCCCTTTCACTAGCCTTCTGTCACCAGCCTCGTGTGGCTAACAGTAATTGCTGCGCGAATACTACATATCGCTATAGTATCGCCTCTGAATCACCTACACTTTTCTCCTAGTATGCCACGCAAAAAAGGAAATATTAAAGGAAACTCCCGTGGAGGAGCCCGTGGAGGCGGACGTGGAGGATCCCGTGGGGGAGCCCGTGGGGGATCAAACAACGGCCGCTTCTTTCTCAGCAAATCCGCCAAACGGAAAGGCAAGGGCAGGTTCAATCCAGGGTCCCTGGCTCCCTATGACGATCCTGAGCTCATGGATCTTGGAGCTGAGGGGTACATGCCCGCAGTGGATCTAGAAGCTTCATCAACTCCGTCCATGAAGACGCTCTCCAGAAGACCTAATCGATCTATGATGGAGGAGGCTAGATTCACCGATAGACATCTGGACCAGACGATGAAGCTTCCGCTTCGAAACAAGCCGTTGGTGTTTGTCAAGTCTGTGGAGGTTTACGACCCCAGCAAGCTCACGGTGGACCGGCTTTTGAAGAAGGAACCGCTTGAAATAACCCAGGAGCTTCAGCTGCTTAGGGTGGATGACCAGGAGCCGGAAAACGGCCATGCAGACGAGGAGTTCGAGGAAGAAGATCAAGACGGAGCTTCTAGTGAAGAGAGAGATACGGAAAACTCCAGCGAAGAGCCTGAGTCCGGCGATGAGACTGCCAAAGAAGATCTCTCAGAAAGCGCCAAAGAGAGCGATGGAGAAACAGAGGCAGAGAACGAAGCACGGTCCTCTGACGATGCCGATGTTCAGGAGCAGTCCACCATAGACGTGAATATGGCGCTGAACTCGGAGGACGAAACCACATCAATCGAAGCCTCAGACCCAGATGACGAGCCCTCGTTTGTCATTGACGACCAGGGCGATCACACAATTTCTGCACTCTACAGCACTCCAAAAGCGTCCGTCAGTGAGGTTATTCACGAGGCACGACTCAGAAAGCCCAGCTCTGAGCCCGATCTGCTCAATGGAGAGATCGCTGACCCAGTGGCTCACCTTGAATACGATCCGTACTTCTCCATGGGAAAGGTGCTCCTACGCACCGAAACCGACGGAAATGGCTCTGTCACTACGCAGTTGCCTCGTGGAAATGTCAACAGGTATGGCACGGACTTCCAGGACCTCGATAGCGACTACTTCGAGGAATATTCGGAGTCTGACTCCGAGGGCGCCTTTGAAGACTACCTTGCACAGATCATGGGCTCAAACGGTGCTCATGATGACTATGACAGCATGAGCGAGGAGGACGGACCAGTGTACTTGAGTGATGAGGATGATCTCGACAGTAGTGACATCTTCGATAAAGAAGGCCTTGATGGGGACGACGACGGTCTTGATGATATCTTGTCGTTCACAAAGAACCAGCAGAAGAGCTTTGCTGATTTTGACGTCCCGCCCACCAAGACACTTCGTGCCAAAGGACGTACCAAGAAGCTCCGGCTTGAGTTCGAGGAGGCAATCGATACTGAGCTTCGTGAGTCGCTCCTTGAGCAATTCCAGTATCAGAAGACGTCCAGAAGAGATAAAAAGCTCCGAAAGAAGGAGAGACTCAAGAATGAAGGCCTCGAGAAAAAAGACCTTTTTGTCAAGTACGACTATTCTCTTCACATTAAGGACATCAAGCAGGAGTTCGAAGATTTCTTGCAAGACGCCGAAAGGGAAAACATGAGCTTTCCGCCTTTAGACCCCCACGGGAACAAAACGGTCAACAAGCTCGCAAAACACTACAACATGAAGTGTACCAGGTGTGGCAATGGTCGCCACATCTTCATGAAGATAGCCAAGGCTCGCAAAACCTTCCACTATCTTCCCGACTACAACCTGATTAACTACGTGATGAAGCAGCGTCCTATTTTCAAAAGATCAGATGTAAAGAAACGGACCAGAGAAGAAATCGAAGAAACCGACGAAAAGGCAAGTGGCAGACGCGGACCTAAGAACAGAGCTTATGTCAAGGAAGGTGATGTTGTTGGTGGTGAAGCTCCTGAAATTGCCCAAAGCAACATCGGTAGACAGTTGCTTGAGAAATTGGGCTGGGTCAGAGGTGAGGGGCTTGGTGCTCAAGGAAACAAGGGTATCAGTGTTCCTCTCATGGCCACTGTGAAGAAGTCAAAGACCGGTTTGAAGTGATGATGGTGGTTGATGATGGTGGTTGATGCATTATATAAATATAGACATAGAATAACGACTCCATGACCTTACTTGTTTTTCTTCTTGGACTTCTTCTTTTGTTTCTTTGCTGTGGCATGGCCGGAATCCTCAATATGTTTGAAGAGCTGGTTTCTGGAGGAAAAGTTCTCGTCACAAACACCACAAACCTCTGAAGCAGAAGCTTTGGTCTCTATCGTGGACTTTGGGCTCGTGTGCTGCTCCTCGGGCTTCAGCTTCTTTTTCTTCTTGTTCTTCTTTTTACCTGTTCCCCAGTCATCTTCCTTCTCATCAAGTTTCATGCCATTTGCAAGTTGTGCAAGCTCTTCATCGAGGTCCTGTGTTTTTGCAGAACGGCGTGATTTAGATTTGCTCTTTGACTTCAACTCTTCCTCTTCCTCGTCCTCTTCGCTCTGGTCACTGTTGATGTCGTTATCCACTTGCAACTCCTCGAGTTTCGTTCCGTTCTCAGTTTCCTCGACAGTCTCCTCCACAACAGGCTCTTCGGGCGCTTTGGGTGCAGCTTCCTCCTCCAGATTGACCGAGGAAATATCGTCTCCGTTGTCGAAACCAAACTCAACGCCTTCCCTGAGCAATTCCTCCCTAAGCTCTTGAACAGCCTGTTTATGCTTTTTGGACCGCTCATGAGCGTCCATCTGGTTCTGTGATTTGAATGTTTTGTTGCATGCCACACAGTCGAAGAAGTTCTCGTTTGTGTCTGCAAACTCATCAAACTCGCTGTCTGTGGTTGTATCACTGCCTAGTTCGTACTCGGCCCTGAGCAATTCCTCGAGCTCGTCTAGCTCTTCATTGCTGAATTTCTGCCAATCCTGAACCTCAAAATCGTTCAACTCGGCAAGCTGCTGGATCCGCTGCTGCTTCGCCTGTTTCTCCAAATTCTCCCGCTCCTGCTTCTTTCTGGAAACCTCGAACCTCTCCACGCCTCTCTTGACCCTGGGGTCTCTTTTCTTGATGAAGGTGACAAACCGCCTCACTGTCTCGTTGTACTCTTTCCTGGCGTTTTCACGGGCCTTCTTGTTTTCCTTTTCCATGAGTCTCCGGGTCTTTCTATCTGAAGCAGCCAGGTACCGGTACTGGTCCATCCACGAGAACGACTTGACCGTCAGAAAACCGCCCCAAGTGCTGTAGAACTTTCTGACTGAGCTGGCGTAGTCAGCGTGGGAATTGCCGAAACGGGGGAACAAAAGAACTGACTCATCCAAGGCAGCCACATTGGGAGAATCGTCCATGTACTTCTGGAAACCGGCAAGCTGCTGGTACTTAGCATGCGCTATTTCCTCCGACGCTAGTCTCTCAAAAACACGGGAAGCGACACTGTAGAGTCCTGCTAGAGAGTCGTCTTCTCTCAGGAAGAAAGACGGATTGAAGTATCGTAGGAGTTCCTGGACGGAGATGCTGGGGATGACCATTTCAGGCACGAAGTCATCGTCGTACTCATCCTCGTCTCGAAGAATCTGACTCTTGTGACTGTCGTACCATGCTCTTTCCTGAGGATCTGAAAGAACCTCGTATGCTGCTCTGACTAGTGTGAATCTAGCATTGGCACCTTCCACATCATGGGGATTTTTGTCTGGATGCAACTGAAGAGCTTTTTTACGGTAGGCTTTTTTCAACTCGCTTTCTGTAGCCGTCAGCTCGACCTCGAGAAGCTCGTAGTAGCATGTCTTCATGTTGGTGATGAGGCTGGATTTAGTTACACTTCGCACTGGTTTTGCAACCGTCCTACAATACCAAGTTAACCGGATATAAATTAAGTTTCTATTTACCAACCCTTGGAGTGATAGTCGTCCTCATCCTCGTCAAAAACCAACCGGGCCTGGCCTCCAAAAAGATCATCTTCGCTGATCACACGCTCGGGTAGTGGCACCTTCCCTAGTCTGTGGTCTATGAAGAGTGAGTCCTTAAGAGAGCCGCTTACCTCCACTGGAGGCTCGAAATTCTTAGGTGGGACCGACGATGTCTTCACGGATTTGCTGAGCATCGGAGGCTCCTCACTTTCCTCAGGCAAAGGTGCCGAAGTTCCAGAAACAGCGGACTTGTCACTGACAGAGTCCTTCGACGCTTTCAAACTATCATTAGAGGCAGAGCATCTGCCGTTCGCTCTTGTCCTACGTTCACTTTTGGTCTGGCCAAAAAGCGACGTGAGACTTAGCGAGCTCTTCGAAAGGAAGTTTTTGAGTGAGCTTCCATGTGGATGGACATTGGAGTACTTGCTCAAGCTAGACGAAAGGGCACTTTCACAGTTTTCGCAGGATTTAGACACAGAGTCCTCACTGATGCTGAGGCTGCTGAGGTTCGTCGTGGAGTTGCCGTTGACCATGAAATTCAGTAGACCCACGCTGGATGTCTGTTTTGCAAAGAGAGCTCCCGAGCTGTCTTTGGCATTTGCATCCACCGCAGAGTCTTCATCCTCGACGAACAAAACAGGCGACCGCTGCGACAGCTTAGAGATGTCAGAATACGAGGCGTACCGCTTGGAGAACATTATGGAGGGCCGAAGTAGCTGCTTCTTTCCCTTTGTGGGAGCAAAATTGCCAGTCTCTCCTTTGTCGATGGTGATTACGCCAGTGGTTGAGGACCGTTTGAGTACCGGCTTGGGCGGTGCCGTAGTCTGCTCATGAAGCGAGCTGGGTTTGTCGGCCATAGAATTCAAAAACAAACCTGACAATAGCGAACGGGGTTTGGCGAGCGGTGAGGGCTTCACCGTTTCTGTAGATAAGTCAGCGGGGTCGCCAGGCAGCTTTGCAGAGCCTGGAACAGCCATGGGTGTGACTTTGGCGAAAGTAAGCGGTTTCGAAGGCAGACCATGGACGTTCTTCTCGTCCTCGGACGATATCGAAATCCACTCACTCTCGGTGTCTGACTTCATGGATCTGCTCAGCTTGGACACTGCGGAGGGCTGGCGGACCCGAAGCTCATGCAAATCGTCCCTCTCTTCGTCTTCAGAGAGTTCGGACGAGGAGACGCTGGAAACGTCATCAGGTGATGCTCTGCGGAGGTTCTGGGCTGAGAAAAGCGACTCCTGGCGCTTGAACGGCGCCTTTAGCAGATGAGTAGGCGGCGCAAGCTCAGCAGTGACCTCCTCAGGTTTGGTCTCTTGCTTGGGAGAAGCCGTATTGGCCTGAAGAGAAGAGAACATTTCCTGGGTTGTCAGCGTGTGGCCCGTCCTGCCAGAATGGAACGCCAGCGTCCTGCTGTCGCCGCTTGAGCGAGCTGGAGACGGGGTGTTCTCGATGAAAAAGATGTTCTTCTTGGAATCCGACGGAGTCACCTTGTGGGCCAGCTGGTCCAGGTTCAGCAGCGTCACCTCCAAATACCGCGAGCAGCAAGGCCCAGAAGGACGAGGAAGCCGTTGCCGTCGACTGGCCTCGGAGGTGGAATGCAGCGGGCTGAGGCCATGGTAGTTTTGGTAGTCATCGTCCTCGGACAAATCAGACGTATCGTCCCCCGAGTCCGAGTAGTTTCTCTGTTCCTTCAGAAACAACGAGGGCCCACTGGGCGCCTCTGTGGCGTAGAGCCCCGTGGTTTTCGAGTTACGGGCCTGGTGTGGAAGCGGAGCTTCCGGAAGAGCCATTTCTGTCGTCAGCCTGACTCGTTCACACAAAAAACGCTCGTTGAGAAGACGCCAGTGGCGGTTGGAAGCACGGGTGGGTTGCCTGGAGGAGCAGGTTTGCACGGACTTGGAGTTCTTCCAAAGCTTGTATAACAGTAAGTGGTCCGGAGCACCAGAGATGAGGTCAAGGGCTGGTAACGAGGGACAAGGCGTACACAAGGAGGCCATTCAACGCTAAAGGGAGCCCAGGTTTTATGGCGGTGATTTTTTCAAAAGTTTAGCTTACCTGGCTGGGAAAAGGGCCAGTGGAAAACTTTACTTCCTTACCAGTTAGCAGCTTGCAGTATCAGTGATCACCACGCTGCAATGCCCACGTGAGCCTCCGCCATCGCCCGAGGGATGGGGGTTTTTGAGTGTATGGTTTTTCTACAAATTCCGGGTTTTACGGATTTGAGTCTTTTAAGGTAAAATCTGCCTGTTTTGGGCCCCTACAACTCGACGATTCACCCTCGATGTGGTCAGGCGGGCTTCGGGATTCGCGCTATCGCTATCAAGTGAATGACCGTGGCGGTAACGGTCCAGCGACGGCAGATTTGGTACATGCACGACCTCCGAATGGTGAAAACGGCGAATAGAGGCGGTGGTTTTTATTTCATAGATTGTCTTCGATTTAATGAACGTTTTTTTACCTGTCAATTTTAAAGTTTTTATGTGAATTTTTATCTTCTGGTGGCTCCCCTTGACTAGATCGACGGGCCGCGGCTCAGGGAAGTTTCCCAGAATCTAAGCCAGGTTTGAGATCTGGCATCGATTTTTAGCGCTTCTGAAAATTTGCGGGCTCGATGGCACTGGAAAATGAACATAACACGATCAAAGCGTTTTTGAAGAAATTTCCTCGTCGAACCACCGGATCTGGAATGTCTCATTGGTGCATGGGAGCATATCGGTAAAATGGGCTACGGGTAGTGTGGAGACTACTTTCGGCGATTGTGAATCAAGAGAACGCCAGCAAGGATAAGTATTGAAGCAAAACCTATATAGTGATGAATTACTAAGTAGGAGTCTTTTTAGTTTACGATATAAGCTAAGGGAACCCGGGGATCGACTTTACTTTAGAAGACCAGAAAATCTCCTAGCCACTTCTGAATTTTGATATGGAGAGCTAAAGGGTACTTCTTACCTCTTGAGATCGGAGTTCATAGATAGAGATTTCTCCAGATTATCCAGTGGATCGGCAGGTTTGGTGTTTTGCAACCATTATGCATTGCACTGAGGGTAGATCTAATGCAAGATAAGCTTAATGAGTCGGGCCGTTTTCGATCAAGATAAAAGCGGGTTGTGATTTTCTCTTCATTTCTAGCCCTCGTCGATGAGGTGACTGAGAGTTGATATAGAGTTTTGACTATACAATTTGCACTCAGATCCATGAGTTGAAGGATCTTTTGAGGGAATCGCGGGCCGAGGGATCCTCTCAGTGTGAGTTTTAAAGAAGGAAGTAACAATCTTCTAGTAGAGTAATGCTCTCAAAAGAAGTGTCAACTTGACAGTTTCAGTTAGTAGATGAAACTTAGATTAATGGGAGGATTCGCGAGTTTTGCACCCACTTTAGAGACCACGGTTAAAAGAGTCTGAGAAAAATGCAAACCATAATTCGAGTTTAACAAAAAATGAAGTTATTTTGGTATTCCAAAAAAGCTTAGTGTGAAAACATTCGTCTGTAAGTTATGTGAATTGACTGCCTTCGCTGGGCGCTTATTTTGGTGCTTTATCGTTTAGCTTAATGAGTGCGTTGATGACGGACTGAGGTCGAGGCATTGAGCGAGTATCCTACATCGGGTTAGTAAATTGTCCATTGGAAAAATCAAAGTGAAGTTATTGGAAAGAATTGAATCATTCTGGGGTCCTCTAAATTGAAAATCGTTGAAGAAAAGGAGTCAATGATTGAGTTTCTGAAAACCACAGCAAGAATGCTTGCCAGAAGTGTCAATTTGGCAATTGACCAGTGAAATCTGAAAAGTATTCTCTAACACTCTCAACTCCAAGACCGTATCAAGTAAACCCTGGAAAAATCACAATCCCATGAACCCACTGGGTGAAAGCCTCAAAATGTCCAAGTGTTCTACTGTAGAATAGCCATTGCAGGCACAAAGGGCAAGAAACGGCGAACGTTTCAGCCTTGTGTCTAAAACGTCAAGCGCAAAAAGCGGCCAGACATCAGGTGTTTCGTTTAGAGACTGCTGTGTCTCAAACCTCGGAGCCCACAAGCCCCACCAAAAGATAGCAATTGTGAAAAAGAAGCTTTTTTTGATCTCAAATGATCACATCCACGGGATTTTTCATTATTCCGGGTCTCCAAAAGAGCATTGACTCTCTGCTTGCCAGTCTTTAACGACAATCCTGCAGCAGTCATAAGGTTCCGTCAGTCTGCCTGACCCTATGACCTCAGTCACGAGCAACAAAACCCACCACATTTGAAATACACTTCAGATTCGGCGATTTTGGTACCAATTTGAGCCAGACACAATCTCCAGTGAAAAAAGTCGAATCTATGAATTTCACTCAATCTGCTCCGATGTAACCTATGGCTGCAAACTAGCCACAACTGAGCCGCACATGCAGCACCAAAAAGCAAGCAAACAAAGGAGGATGTAGATTTCGGCCACCACGGAAAATTCGAAACCCATAATCAAAAAAATCCACTCAATTGCAAGAAGGCTCCATATTGGCGGACTACTGCCTATATATTCCTCTTGCAAGCGAGGCAATCGCCCATGTGCCACCCCCACAATGTAATGCGCAAGTCTACCTTAGCAACCATAGAGCCCCTCAGGCAAAAAAGCCGTGCCCTCCAGTGATTCTGTGCCTGAGTATAAATAGGACCCGATTCCCGGACCGACCAACCAACTTTTGCAAAACACCTTTCATCAAACATGTCTAAGAAATTGCTTGCAGGTTTGGTTGTCGTGGGCGGCGGCGTGTGGTACTACGACCAGAACATTCACCCCATTTTCTCCAATGACGAGAACTTGAAGCACCAGGTGACTCAGGCTAGAAACCAGGCTGCTCCTGCGGAAGGCACCAACAAGGAATTGCGTAAGCTAGACAGCAAGGCTCGTGACTTTGGCTCGCAATTGAAGAACACCGCTAGCAAGACCACTGAGGACGCTCGTGAAAAGACAGACTCCACCATTGAGTCGGTCAAGGACCTGGACTTGTACAAGAAGTGGTCCAAGAAATTGGATCTGTACGGAGACGACGTGAAGCTCGCTGCTGAGGAGGTCGAGAACAAGCCTGCTGGCCACCGTGTGGCGGCTAAGTACATTGACTTTGTCAATGGCTTGGGCCAGACCAAGGATGAGAAGTTGAAGGAGTTGGCTAGCTCCAATCCCCGTAGACAGCACGAGATTCGTGACGAATTGAACCGTTCCAACCAGACTTGGGGCGAGTGGTGGTCCGGCAAGAAGGACAAGCTCGACGACAAGGCCGAGCAGGCCAAGAAGGACGCCGAGAAGAAGAAGGACCTGTGGTTCAGCTGGGGCGAGGACAAGAAGGACGAGGCTTCCAGAAAGGCCGAGCAAGCCAAGAAGGATGCTGAGAACAAGAAGGACTCTTGGTTGAACTGGAGTCAGGACAAGAAGGACGAGGTATCCAACAAGGCCGAACAGGCTAAGAAGGATGCTGAGAACAAGAAAGACTCCTGGGTAAACTGGGGCCAAGATAAGAAGGACGAGGCTTCCAAGAAGGCCGAGCAGGCTAAGAAGGACGCAGAGAACAAGAAGGACTCTTGGTTGAACTGGGGCCAGGATAAGAAGGACGAGGCATCTAAGAAGGCTGAACAGGCTAAGAAGGATGCTGAGAACAAGAAAGACTCTTGGTTGAACTGGGGCCAGGAGAAGAAAGACCAGGCTAAGGACGCTAAGGACGACGCCAACCTGACCTGGAACAAGCAAACCAAGGAGTGGTCGGAGAGCCTCGATGCTGGAAAGCAGAGAGCCCTTGACGAGTACTACCGTGCTAAGAAACAGGTGGAGGAGTTGTCGAAGAAGGCCAGTGAGAAAACCTCTAACGTGCTCGGCAACGACAACAAGAGGCAAGAGGTTCAGCCTGACGACCGTTATTTGACCAAAGCCAAGGACGATCTCCAGAACGCCTTCAACAACTTGAGCAAGTACGGCGGTGATTTGGTTGACCAGGCCGACAGAGCCATTCGTGGTGGAAAGTAGCTGCTGAATTTGCATTAATTAGTAAGAATGTTCACGATATGTGATTTGTATGTCAGCTGAGCTAGCAAGGTTGTAGGGAAGAGTTTTAGAACTATTGAAATTAAGGAAAATCTGGTTTATTCAATGCTGAAAAGTAGTCTCACTATGTTCCATATCTGCTAGCATCGCGAATCGCAACTACATGAATCCATCACAGTGTTTTCGTCACCTCTACAGAAGCGTGCCCAAACTATATAATATTCCAAATGACCTTCTCAAATCAGAAGCCCTAGTGCTGACCCCCACTCATGAGCTATTATCAAAATTGGGCTTTGTCCAGCACCCCAAAGCAGGACTAGTGCATTGGCTACCTCCAGGAAATGCCATAAGACAGAAACTAGAACGCCTCATCAGACAGCAAATGCGTGAAACTGGAGCAGAAGAAGTGAATTTGTCTTCAATTTCCCATTCTGCATTATGGGAACAAACGGGCCGTTGGGGAGGCCATGAGCTCTTCAAGCTTAAGGACTCCACTGGTTCTCATTACTGTTTGGTGCCCACTTGCGAAGAGGAAATCACGCATTTGGTCAAGCAGGGCCTCAGGTCGTATAAAGACTTGCCTGTTACGTACTTCCAAATCAACACGAAGTTCAGGGACGAGAAAAGGCCCCGTTCTGGGCTTTTAAGAGGAAGAGAGTTCGTCATGAAAGATGCCTACTCTTTCGACTTGACCGAGGAGGAGGCATTGGCGTCGTACAACACAATGATAGAAGCGTACGTGAACATCTTCAAAAAACTCAAGGTGCCGTTTGTGAAGGCCGAGGCAGACTCTGGTGACATCGGTGGTTCTCATTCCCACGAATGGCACTATGTCCATGCCTCTGGCGAAGATACGCTTTTTACGTGCCTGGAGTGTGGAAATACCCTGAATATGGAGAGAACCTTGTCTTTTCCACACGAAGAGCAGCAGCACAACGACGTGAGAGTGAGGTATTTCACCACCCACGATGAGAAAACGCTTGTGTGTGCTTACTACCCAGGAGCAAGAGAGCTCCAGCCGCTGTTTTTGACTGAAGAAATTCCGGACATTGATCTCAGTGGAAAGCTCAGCGAGGAAGAGATTTTGGCTTTGTTCAGAGACGAAAATACCTTGATCAACAAGAAGATAGTGCGGATCATGGACCTGAGACTCAATCTGCGCCTGAACTTTCCTGACTTCCCGATCAACTTCATCAACCGTTCTTTGATCACGACGTTGACGGACATCCCCATTGTGGCTGCCGAAGAGGGCGAGTTGTGCCATAAATGCGAGGAAGGTTCTTTGACAGCAAAACGGGCCATTGAGGTCGGCCACACTTTCTACCTCGGCGACAAATACTCCAAAGCGTTGGAATGCCAAGTTGAGGTGCCTGTAGATGGTGTCATGAAAAAACAGGATGTCCTCATGGGCTGCTACGGCATTGGCATTTCTCGAATCATTGCAGCCATAGCTGAGATCAACAGAGACAGCCAGGGCCTCCGCTGGCCAGCGGTTATCTCGCCCTGGGAGATCACCGTCATCAATTTGAGAGAAGAAAACAGCGAAGCTTTGGCGAAATCGCTAGACGGACTCGATTACAGAATCGACACCAGACCCAAGGTTGGATTAGGACGCAAGATCAAGGACTCCCAGATGATGGGCATTCCGCTCGTGGCTGTCGCCGGCAAAAAGTGGCCACTTATAGAGATCGAGGAACGGGGTAACAGAGTGGCTCTGGAAGCCACCAGGGCTCTCTACGATGAAAAAACGTTCGAGTGGGACCTCGTAGGAGACCTCAACTCGGGAACTACAGTCAAGCACATCGTGGACAGCCGCCACGTGGGCGCCGTGGCGAGAGCAATCCTCACAGATATGTAAATACCAAGCATCAGATTGTTATACAGATTAGGAGAAGAACTTGCCGGAGATCTTAGCGAAGACGTGCAAGATGATGACGGAGAAGATGAAACCGACCGCCAAAAAGAGAACCACCAAAGGGTCCACTCTCAAGCCCTGGGCCTCGTCGGTGAAGAGCTTCAACATGGTGGCAGAAGAGCCTCCAGCACCAGCAGCTCTAGTGGACAAAGGCTGTTCCTTGGAGTCCTTGGACTTTTTGCTGGCAGCGTTCTTTCTCTTAGCGGCGCTTCTCAAGCCACCGGGGGCAACTGCAGACGAAGACTTTTGTTAGTATGGAAATTTGAATTTGGAGGGCAGTCCACGTACCATTATGTAGTTGGTTAGTTACGAGTAATTCTCAGTGACAAAATCGTTGGCGTGTAGTCTCGTGTGTACAGGTCTGGATGCCAGGTCCACTGGAGGGTGGAAATACGTAGAAAAGGTAGGGGTGGTATAAAATCTGTAGTTTTGAGACTATTTAACTCTAAGCTTTTAATTGTTTTTGGGCCATAGAATTCTATGGTTGTGTAGCTTTGTCTGGTAGTGGCTCGCCCAGTTGAAGCACGCAGTTAGATAGATCAGTAGGTCAATTGATGAGGTCAAGAGTGGAATGATCCCAACAAAGAAATAAGCTCTTTTATAAAAATTGAAAAAAAGAGGGTGGAGCTGCGTTTTGAAGTAGGCTTGGTGTGCTCAGTGGGCACTTCAGTGGGCCCCTCAAGAGCCTAATAATAATGGCTGCGAAAAGCTTGAAGTAAATTGCCGATTGATTCATTGGTTTTCGAGGAAGGGAAAGACCGCCCTGTCTCAAAATACAAAGAGAAATCCATTTTCGGTTTTTTGCTTGTTTGCAAAGATTGTCTTTTGCAAAGATTGTAACTCGTTGACACGTTTCCCTGTTGTTAAAGGCAACAGAAAAAACAGGCGATTCAACATCAAATCTGCGTTACCAACAGAAATTGCTGAGGGAAGTGATTTGGACCAATCAACCCATCCCATTGAAATTACGTTGCGTGGCGTGGCCCCAACTAATCGTGGTTTATGAACATCGATTGCGAGAGCACAGGCAGCTTTGGTCCAAAGCACCAGAGTCCGCATTAGATCAAACAGTTTGAAAATCGATATCTCACAAAGGATGCAATTTCATCAAAATTCCCGAGATAGCTGCGATTAGTGATTCTGGAAACACTTCTACAGCCGCACCATGCACAGAACCTGTCACAGCAAGAGACAACAAAACAAGCCCATATTTTTTACAAAAATATGAGAGCCTGCAAAAGGAAGGCTGAAAATACTGGGTACTTATTCAAGCTCTGAAAATCTCAACTTTAAGAATGTCAACTTTCATTCTCCTTCATCGTAATATCTTTCCAAGCACGGATACACGAGGAACTCACATTAACTCTCCGATTCCCACGAAAGCTTTAAGTATTGAATTCCTCAGCTCAAAAATTAAGAAAAATTACATAAGAGTTGACGCCGCTGAGGACCGTTGTTTTTGATTGTGCGGTTGCAAAAGTCCACCAATCACCAGCACGGGAACTAAGCACACGAAGATGATCTTCCGTGCAAAGCGGACAATAAAGGGAAAATACATCTGCTGTGAAAAATACAAAGATTCTCAAAACGGAAAATTTAGCTGAAACGAAGACCGGTAGTGCCCTAGAGTTACCGGTAGCTTTGCAGCCACTACCCCAAAGCAGTGAGACTGGCGGGTGGTTCAGATCAATTCACTCTTCATAATCACATTGAGCTTCTCACCTTTCGATATTGAATCTCCAATTCATAAGATGACTTTTCCAGCTGGAAGAATGCAGTTCAACTACGTTTGCTGATACTAGTGAATCACCAGAGCAACGAAACTAGGCACCACCCATAAGGCCAAATCTTTTCACAACTTCTTCCTCACATCCACATACACCAAAGAAACTCTAAAATGTCTCCCCCACCCTTCGATACCGACTGGCCAATTCTCCAAACCTTAATTCCTCACTTCTATTGCACCCGGGAGTCTCACTGCACACCCCACCTAACCGCAACATTCCCCAATATCTCACCCCAAATCGCCTCTAAACTCAAAAATCAACCCGTTCCAACAACCAAAAAACTCCTATCTTTTTCTATCGACACCAAACCAAAATGGCCCTGGGTCTGTCTCGGGTCACGTGCGCGCCCTTCGCCTCTGCATTCACTGCGATTTGTCTGGCTGTTAGCCCAACCTCATTAAATTTTCTCACCCAAATCACTACCTGGTCTTCTTTCTTCAGAACGCCATACCACCCTTAACCCCCGAATCAGCCAAGGCCACGAAAGGCAGCCTCCTGATTGCCCCAACGTTCCCCACGCTTTTCAGCCCACTTTCACTTCCTTCAGACATACACCCATTGTCTGACTTGCTAGGTGATCTTAGATAGCTTCGAGGAGCCCATCCAAACACCACCCCCCCCAAAGCCAAAGGTGCCCCTGATTTGCCACCAACACGGGCCCTATGGACTTGAGAAACCTCTCCTCCACGCCTAACCAGTTGGATTCGGTCATGCAACGCAGACCCTCGCTTTCGTCTTTATCCTCAGCATCAGGGTACACCCTGCTGAGCTACGCTGGAGCCGCTACTGCCGGCCAACACGCCAACGCCGGCGTGAACCACATGCCCCAGCCGCCGCTGGAGAGCCACACCCCGCAAATGGCTCTGCTAAAACTCAGCGCTGACCCTGGTGGTAGAATGTACTCGGGGATGCTGAGCAACCTGCTGAGCACCAATTTGGCGTCTGCTTCGGGTATTCCGCCCGCGTCTGTTGTCAGTAATGTTGTTCCTTGGGTCGAGCAGCAGAAGCAGCAGCAGTCTTTGACGATGAACTTGGATAATGGCAAGAAAAGCCGTAAAGAGGAGCCTGACGCTTCGCCCAACATCGCCTCTATGACCGCTACGTCTGCCAACGCTTCTACCATGGATGATGACGACGACGAGTTGATCCCCACGGCGATCGTGATTAAGAACATTCCGTTTGCAATCAAGAAGGAGCAGTTGTTGGATGTCATGACCAAGCTCAACTTGCCTTTGCCATATGCGTTCAACTACCACTTCGACAACGGTGTTTTCCGTGGTTTGGCTTTCGCCAACTTCACGTCCACCGACGAGACGTCCATGGTGGTGAACCAGTTGAACGGCCGTGAAATCGGCGGCAGAAAATTGAGAGTGGAATACAAGAAAATGTTGCCTGCTCAGGAGAGAGAGAGAATTGAGCGGGAGAAGAGGGAGAAACGGGGACAGTTGGAGGAACAGCACCGTTCGACGTCTAACGCTTCGTTGGCATCGCTCATTAGTACTGCTTCTACCACTGCAGCCACCAAAAACCTCAGTGTCAATGGTGCCCAGTACAACTCTCAAACTGAGAGGTTGTTGATGCATTTCCCGCTGGGCAACACCAACATGCCTCCACCACCCGTGGAGCTCAACTTCAACGACCCAGACGTGCTCGAGTTGTACTCCCAGTTGCTCACCTACAGAGACGACAACTCTAAGCTCATCTTCGAGTTGGCTTTTCCTGCCAACATCTCGTTGCAGCACCGTAAGGTGTTCTCTCTTTTGTGCTCGTACCTCAATTTGTTAGAGCTCTACGATAACGGCTTGATTATTATTCGCAGAAAGCCGGGCCAGCAGACTATTCAACAGCGCCAACAGCAAAGCGCTACCTTCAACCCTCACCTCCACCACCAACAGCAGGGTCAGGCTCCAACGGCTGCAACTCCCCAGCAAACACAACCTCAGCAGCAACCCCAACAGCAGCAGCAACAGCAGCAGCATCAACAATCACAGCAACAACAGCAAAGTGGGCAACAGGGCCAGACCAACGGTGCCGGCCACCCCCACTCCAACTCGATGATGAACATCAACCAGTTGCCTGCTTTGCTTAACGGGTACCCCAACAACTTGCAGACACCCAATCCGCATGCACCCGAGTTGTTGAGGTCCCAATCCCAGCTGGCATTGCCCATGGCCAGACTCAGACAACTGAGCTCCACGCCTGTTCAACAGCAGTACGCTCAGTACCTGTCTGGAGGCATTCCTGGTCACAAGAACCCTGGCACATCGCTGGGCAACGCCAAATACCAGTCATTTGTGTGCTACGGCGGCAACGCATCTGGGAACCAGAACCAGGTGTCGCAGCTTAGTACGCCCAACTCCAGCAGCGCTGCCGCGTTGTTGAGATCATCCAACAACCGGTCTTTTGTCGATGTCAGAAACACCCCTCCACTTTCTGGAGCCATGCCCTCTCAGTCCGACTCGCCTACTCCGCAGCACCCTTCGACCCACGGCGGCCATGGTTACCAGGGCGCACAAGGTCAGAGCTTCTTTGGCCAAGGAGCCCAGATTAGCCAGCCTGGCACGCCCTTGAGCAATGCTGACTTGAACAATCGATTTGCTCCTTTTGGTCAGCATGCGCATCTCAACGGAAGCTTCAGCTCTTTGCAGCCCACGTCCGCTAACAGCGAGGAATTTTCGCTCGGCGGAGACAATATGGGAGCCAAGTTGAACGGATTGACGTTGGGCAACGGCTACGAGCAGAGCAAAAGCAGCGGCGGTGGGATCTGGGGGCCCAAGAAGTAGAACACTTCACGATACTTATAGAACGCCATGAGACACAAACAAAAAGACGACATGACTAGGCTCTCTGCCTAAATGAGCAATGTTTTATGTTTAATGCACTTAATGAACCACAGGGCGGCTGTCCCCGACGGCCGTTCTATTTATTGACAAGAGATGTAGATACAGATGATGTAAGGCCTCTGCGCAGAGTCAATCTTCACGACTGGACACCTATTCATATGATCCTTTAACACACGAAAAAGAAATAAACCAGATGGATGCTGAGCAGCTGGGACGTTAAAATGATGATTGGGATTTAGAGGAAGTGAATGAAATTCGAGAGGAAGAAAATCGATCAACCGAGGATACCACATGTAGCTTCAGCACGCATTCGACCTAGTTACCTACTTCCTTCTCGACTGAGAGCATGATCCAATGGAAGTCAATGTAAAAAGAAAAAAAATGAAATGAAATGAAATGAAATGAAAAGAAAAGAAGAAGAAAAAAAAAGAAGAAAAGAAGAGCAACTTCAATCCACACTTGGCCATTGAGTTCAATCTATCTCACAGATTCCCAATCCCTTACGTCAAACCTGTGGGTCCCTAGACTGACATACAGACAACCGGCATTCAGACCGATTTAAACTTTTCAAAAAGTCATGACCCAAATTCAGCCTAATTATCAATAAATGCCCAAATCAGGAATTCCTCAAACTTACCATAAATCCAAACTAGACGACAGGCGGCTAGACCTAAGTAGAAGTGACTGTCCAGGTCGGAAACGCCTGAGGATGCATTATCGCACCGGTTGCAAGGTGACAAGGAATCACGTGACAGTATAGCCCCAATTCCATATACTTTCCCAGGGTCCAAAAGCCCAAATATGCAAAATCCCAAAGCAAATCGAAAGTTGCCAGAATTTCTTTTTGCTAAGGCGCCCTAGTGTGGACACCGGCCACTCGGTGAGTGGTGCGAGAAAAGTGAGAAAAAAAAGAAAAGCAAAAGCATCGGTAGTGAGGCACCTCGAAAAGATAAAAAAACCACCGACCTCCCCCACCACAACGAACCTCTCCACACCATGGGCCAGATCCTCTCCCAGCCAGAAACAGAAAAACACTCCGAGAAAGACAGCGACAAGTACGTGGCGTACGGCTTGAGTTGCATGCAAGGATGGAGAATCAATATGGAAGACGCCCATGCCACGATCTTGGATTTGAAGAGGCAGGACGAACTGGGTGAAGCCGACGAACACACGGCTTTTTTCGGTGTTTACGACGGCCACGGAGGCGAGAAAGCTGCTATTTTCACCGGGCTCCGTTTGCACGAGTTGGTGGCACTGACTGACGCTTTCAAGGAGAAGGACTACGTCAACGCCTTGAAGGACGGCTTTTTGCTGTGTGACCAGGCCATTTTGCAAGATTACGAGACACGCAACGACGAGTCCGGCTGTGCCGCCACCTCGGCCATTATCACCGACCACCATATCTACTGTGCCAATGCTGGCGACTCCAGAACGGTCATGTCGCTGAATGGCTATGCCAAAGCGCTCAGTTACGACCACAAGCCTTTCAACGAGGGCGAGAAGGCCCGTATTTGCGCTGCCGGCGGTTTTGTGGACGTGGGCCGTGTGAACGGAAACTTGGCCTTGTCCAGAGGCATTGGTGACTTCATGTTCAAGAAGAACGACGACTTGCCCGCCGAGGAGCAGATTGTCACCTGCTACCCAGACGTGATCCACCACGAAATTGACCACGCCAAGGACGAGTTTGTCATCTTGGCCTGCGACGGTATCTGGGACTGCCTAAGCTCCCAGAACTGTGTCGAGTGTGTCAGAAGAGGATTGTACGAGAGAAAGCCGCTTACACAAATCTGCGAGGAGATCATGGAGCTCTGCTGCGCCCCCACGTCCGACGGCCTGGGAATCGGCTGTGACAACATGTCCATTCTCATTGTCGCCCTTTTGGACCACACTGTGAACGAGACCTTGGACCAGTGGTACGACCGTGTCGTCGCCAAGATCGAGAAGCAGCAGGAGACCGTCAAGGCCAACCCTGACTCCCCCGAGGCCGCCAACTACGAGTACGGCCCCATCTCGCCTCCTTACAACGACTTGTACAAGGAGATCTTTGGCGAGTTTTACGAAATCGGCCAGCAGGCCAACAACGACACACGTGGTGGCGCCGGCCGCGATTCTATGTTCGGCCACTCCATGTTCGGGAACATGGGTGGCATGCGTAACGGCAAGAGTGCTGAAGACGACGACCTCGACAACGAGGAGAACGAGGAGAACGAAAACTCGGGCCCTGCGGGCCCAGCCACCTCCGCCAGTGACGGCCTCAACAATGGCGCCATTTCCTTGCAGAAATTGTTGTCCAGCAATGTGATCACCAACGAGAACGGTGTGATTTACTTGGACACCTCGTCCGCACAGTCCTTGTTGGCTTCCTTTGGCATGCCCACGGGCGAACCACTGGACGAAAACGGGTCTGACGAAGACGACAGTGTGCATGAAAAGCATTTCGAGGAAGTGGATGACAGTGAGTCCGAGTCGCTGAGCAAGGCCAAGGAGTAGACGACGAGTCGTTGTGCAACGACCTGACACGACCCGCTTTTTGTTGGCTTGGCGCAAGCTTCGATCTCGTTTTATTTTATGTTTCCGTTACGTCCATGTATCACTACATTGCCGAAATTGCAAGGCCATTTTACTTCCATTCTATTTCTCACTGACCGGTGGCCCCTGAACTAGAGCCTGTCAAATAGGGTGATTGCTTTGTATATTTAATGATAACGTCTAATTAATTCTGACGTTGAAGTGTAGGGACAAGGGAGAGGTCAGAGTGGAGGGTTCTTGTGATGGTATAATGAATCAAATATCAAAAGCCATTTTCGAGTCAAAGCAGAAAAATGCAGGGCCTTCTCGCTTATCCACAACGCATTCCTTGCATCTGTCAGCGGTAGGGAAGTATAAGAAATCAATGGTGGGTTTTCTTGATGAGACAAAGATAGTGTGAAGTGTGTCTAGGATATATTAAGAATATCAACGGCATACTGATCAAGGAAGCTGTTAGTGTGAAGTCAGGGACTTTGTGTGGGTTGATGAATTCGATGTGAATTGAATATCCATTGGTATCGATTGAATTTGTGGATTCATGAAAAGAGAAGGCGGGGGGCATGAGTACAAAGGGAACGAACTTCCATATGATTTAAAGTAAAAAAAAAAAAAAGAGAAACGTAGACGGATAAAACCACAATTCTCCATCATCTTGCACACTGAACAGGTCTTAATCAACGGCTACATCATCATCCAGTTGATGCCACAAATTAAGCGTGTCTGCCTAATAATAGTACATAAGGAGAAGCCCCATTTCAATAAATGCAAAGGCCGTCTAAATAATCATTGTTGAATCTGAGCCCTTTTTGATTCTCTCTCCTGCAACAGCTTGACAGGCTTATGGCATTTTCGCAGCCATTCAGTCTAAAGGGCCCATCAACAGGCATCTGAAAAAGCGCACCCTCATAGATTTAATTCTTGTTCTTTTTTTTTCTTCATATCACTTTTTCTTCTCTTAATCACCACCAAACCATACGAACAAATGCAAAATGCAATAACCAAATATTTCCACCCCTCCACCAAACCATCTTCTATCTAAAACGCGTAGATACCACTGGGGACCCTTCCTGCAGTACACAGTCTGGGACAAGATCTCACCAACCATCTCTGAATAACACACCAACGGCACCCCCAGAAAACCTCATCAAACCAAGACATTCTGAGAATTTCCAGCTCCCCATATCTGCATGGCAGCTGCCCTCCTCGATGTCCTCGCACCAGCAGAAATTGCTTGATCAGCTCAAGATCACAAACAACAAGATCTATGAGCATTTACCAACAGAGAGACGTCGTGCCGCCCTGAGGCCGCTACCGAGAAGAAGAGAGCTAAGAGCGGTGGTGCCGCTACGACAACAGTCCAGTTTTTTCGGGCTGAAGCTCTCGAAACCACGCAAACAGGGCCGTCCAAGGTTGTACCTGGCTGGAGTGATTGAGCACACAGAGGAGTCGTTTGTGGTCCAAATCAAGTATAACACGCGGAACCGCAAGGCGCAAAAGCTTCTAGGGTCGGGCTCCCGGACACCAGTGGCAGAAACATTGCCTAACTCGAGGAAAACCCGCTCTTTGATTCTGCGGAACCACCAGGCCAACAGATCAAGCCACAGGCCTCTCAGAAACAATGAGCGGAGGCAGAGAACACCCAAATTTAGCGTCACGCCGGATATTCCTGATCTCGACGACTTCGACTACACCATACGTAAAAAGGCTGCTACTCCAGAGCCCAAAGAGCCTGAATTGCCATACAAGGGCGTGCTTCCGTTTCCCGATTGTACTATAAACGAAACAGACCCGACAGCGGAAGACCGGGCGCTTTTCGAACGCTTTTCGGCTCAGGCAGACCTACGCAGAAAACAGAGCGAGGCAGAACTCTTTCAGGACTCGGCGCCTGAGGACCGCAACATGGGCCTTCTCAAGTCTCAAATCCAAAAAATCCAATTCCGTGATTACGTGATCGACACCTGGTACTCGTCTCCATACCCCGAGGAGTACTCCCGACTGAAGATCTTGTACATCTGCGAACACTGCCTCAAATACATGAGATCGCCAATTTCCTTCGAGAGGCACCAGCTCAAAAACTGCAACCTGTCCAACTCGCATCCTCCCGGCGTGGAGATTTATAGAGACGCAGAAAACAGGGTCGCTGTTTGGGAGGTGGACGGACGAAAGAACATCGAGTACTGCCAGAACTTGTGTCTCCTCGCCAAATTGTTCCTCAATTCGAAGACGTTGTACTACGACGTCGAGCCGTTCACTTTCTATGTATTGACTGAGCTTGACGAAAAGGACCCCTCCATGTATCACTTTGTCGGCTATTTCTCCAAAGAGAAGCTTAACAACTCGGACTATAACGTCAGCTGCATTCTTACGTTGCCCATATACCAGCGAAAAGGCTACGGAAACTTTCTAATCGACTTCAGCTACCTCTTGTCCCGGAACGAGTTCAAGTTTGGCACTCCAGAAAAGCCTCTCAGTGACCTCGGTCTTCTCAGTTATCGCAACTATTGGAAAGTAACGGTAGCCCATACCCTCAAACTGATCTATGAGCAGTATTTGAAAAAGGGCCAAAAAATCGTCCTCTCTCTAGAGGTCTTGTCGAAGCTCACAGGAATGACTCCCTCTGACGTGGTAGTGGGTCTTGAACAGCTTGAGGGACTCATCAAAAACCCATGCACTGGTGAATATGCCATTGCTCTTAATTTACCGAGAATCAACGAGGTTGTGGGCAAATTTGCGCTGAAGAATTACGTCACCTTGAAGCCAGAGTTAATACTCTGGAAACCAATGATATTTGGCCCGTCAGGAGGTATCAATTCCGCCCCCACCACTATCGCACAAGCGCCCCCCATCGAACAACTGCTAAGCACCACGGGACAACCAATTATACCGTTCAATAATAGCATTTCCATGATATCGGATTTCATGAAAGATGATATCAACAACCCCTTCACATACGAGGAAGAAGCTCAAAGAGAAATCGAGCACTATTCCAGTGCCCTTTTGGAGGAGGAGCCCTCTAAATTTGATATTAATGTGGATGAATACGTGGTGTGTCACCCCGAGGCCAAAGATGGCATTCCTATCAGACAAGCCAATGCGGGCAATGAAAAGGCTGTCAAGGAGGCAGTTGAAACCATTGATATGTCAGATGACGAAGAAAGCGAGGAGGAGGAGGAAAGTGCCCGGGACCCTGAGTTTGACACCGCTTCAGAGGCGGCATTGGAGGATGAGGAGCTCGATGAAGAACCTGTCAATGACGATGGATTCGACGAGGAAGACGTCGAAAGTGAGGACAATGATGATGAAGAAGAAGAAGAGGAAATCCAGCCCAGAGTCAATGGCCGAGCTCTGCGTTCCTTGCGCAGACAACCCAATGGTCAAGTGTTTAATGATACCTCCGACGTCGACATCGTCAGCGACGAGGACGATTATTTGCAAGTGCCAAAAAGCCCACGAATCGAAAGCAGACTCCGTTCCAGGCCACAAAGGGACCCTTCCACACCAAGAAGAACCTCAGCTCGGTTTGCTCGCAATGGAGCCAAAATCCCAATCACCCCAGAGCAAAGCCGCCGTCTCAGGCTGGCCATACAGAATAGCATAAGCAAAATAGCATCGGCCGACGCTATCGGCTCCCTACGTCGCTCTTCTCGCCGAAGGTGACGTGTATGATAATGTCTAATAATATGTATTATAGGTTGAATAGAGCACAGGAGTTTTCGTAGACGGTATCAACGAAACCCATGATCTCCTCGTTCGATTTGAGACCATACAACGACGCCATGATGCAAGCGACATGGCCCACAAAGACCGGCTCGTTTCTGGACTTCATCAACGGATATGCAAATTCGCCAACCTCGGTGGACGGAGCCTCTCCGAGATCTTCGAGTTTCTTCTGCGTAGCCTCGGTGTGTTTGTAGTAGTTTTCCTTTTTTATCGACGGAAAAGGCAAAAAATCATCGAGTTTGGCCTGCTGCTGTTTTTTGCCTGGTGGTGGTGTGGAAACTTCAGGCACTGGCACCTCTGGGTAAAATATGTTGGGGTACTTCTTCAAGAACTTGTGAGAGGCATGGCTTTTTCGGATTTCACACCACGGGGCATCGGTTTCTATAAGTAAGCGGTCCATGGGAATTTCTTTTGCAACTTCAAGGTTTTCCTCTGTTTTCAAAGAGCATCCGTTAACACCAATGTAGAAACCTAGGCTGAGAAGCTTCTGGAGTTCTTCAACAGAGCCTGTGAAGGAGTGGACGACGCCCGAAAGCCCATGCTTTTCCACAAAGGGGCCAATTATTTCAACAAAGTCGTCACAGGCAGCCCTCATGTGAAGAAACAACGGAAGCTTCTGTTCCATGGATACAGCCACCTCCAACTGTCTCTTGAACATGGCTTTCTGCTGCTCCACGGACGAGTAGTGGAGACGATCGTAGTCCAAGCCAATTTCGCCGAAAGCCTTCACAAGCCCCTGAGCGTGTCCCTGCTCTGCGATTTTCTTCAATTCCTCTAACTTCTCTTCAGTAGTGTCCAAGAGATCACCACTTTCCAAAGACCCGTAGAACTCCTGGGCCACTGTGCACGGGTGGACCCCCACAGTCAGCCCAAAATCGCCTTTATGCTTCTGCACCAAGGCCAAATGGTCCTTGCTTTCAGCTACCGAGGAAGCAGTGATGAGCATCTTCCTCACATTAAACCGTTTAGCTCTCGAGATAACCTGCTCCACATCAGCCGGGTGCTTCGGATTCAGCGATCCGTTGTAGCACCCCTGGAACATGGAGTCGGAAAAGTTCACTCCAATGTCGAAATAGCGGGGTTTCCACGACACCATACTGAGTCTTCTCATAAGTAGTAGCTTTTCGCACCCACAATTATCGACTACCATGAGCCTTGAAGATGTACTAAAAGCGCAGGAGCTGGACTTGGCACGGGAGGCCGAGGTGGTACGGGTGCTCAATTGCGCCGAAGGCGACTACTTTGCCATTTTGCAAATCAACCCTTTGTTTGACTCTGCCACGCTAGATGCTAGGGTCAAGAAGGCTTACCGGAAGAAGTCACTCTTGATCCACCCGGATAAAGTGAAGCACGAAGAGGCGCCCAAGGCGTTTGATCTTCTCAAAAAGGCCGAATCGGTATTGAGTGACGAAGAAAGCACACAAAAGCAGAACTTGATGGAGGTTTACCAGACGATAGCCAATGACTTAGATATAGACGTTATCGAGGACTTCAACAGCAGGGAAAACGGGCTAATACGAGACAAGGTCGCCCAGACCCTAGAACATCACAAGAAAGACCGAGAAGTGGAGCGATTGTACCAACAGAGAGAAGATGCTCAGAAGAAGGAGGAGGTCAAGAACGCAGCTAACGATCGAGAGCTAAGGAAGAAGTGGGAAAGCCGCTGGGAAAACGACAGAGACTCCCGTGTGGACCTGTGGAGAAAGTACAAGGTGGACAAGAAAAAGAAAAAGAAGCCCCGGAAGGTTCTAGCGTAGCTACAGAGCAAGTAGTGCTAATGAATATCTTTTGCGAACATCTAGTGAACGTTAAGTTATTTTCGTTTCTGGTACGTGGCGTCATACTTAATGCAACGGCAACGCTTATTTAGCCTCAGAAGCCAACTTCTCGGCCTTGGCAACAGCGTCCTCGATGCTACCAACCATGAAGAAAGCACCCTCAGGCAAGTGGTCGTACTTACCGTCCAAGACCTCCTTGAAGGATCTAACGGTGTCCTCCAACTTCACCATTCTACCTTCCATACCAGTGAAAACCTCGGCGACAGCAAATGGCTGGGACAAGAATCTCTGGATCTTTCTGGCTCTCTCGACGGTCAACTTGTCAGCCTCGGACAACTCATCCATACCCAAAATGGCAATGATATCCTGCAAAGACTTGTAGGCCTGCAAGGTCTGCTGGACGTTGGTAGCAACGTCGTAGTGCTCCTGACCGACAACGGAGGCATCCAACAATCTAGATTTGGAGTCCAATGGGTCGACAGCAGGGTAGATACCCAACTCGGAAATAGATCTATTCAACACAGTGGTAGCATCCAAGTGAGCAAAAGTGGTGGCTGGGGCAGGGTCAGTCAAGTCATCAGCTGGCACGTAGACGGCCTGGACAGAGGTGACGGAACCCTTCTTGGTGGTGGTAATTCTTTCCTGCAAGGTACCCATATCGGTGGCCAAGGTTGGCTGGTAACCGACAGCAGATGGAATACGACCCAACAAGGCGGACACCTCGGAACCAGCCTGAGTGAATCTGAAAATGTTGTCGACGAACAACAACACATCCTGACCTTCTTCATCTCTGAAGTATTCGGCAATGGTCAAACCGGTCAAAGCAACTCTAGCTCTGGCTCCTGGGGGCTCGTTCATCTGACCGAACACCAAGGCGACCTTGGAGTCACCCTCGAAGTTGATGACACCGGTCTCCTGCATTTCACGGTACAAATCGTTACCCTCTCTGGTTCTCTCACCGACACCGGTGAAAACAGAGAAACCACCGTGACCCTTGGCAATGTTGTTAATCAACTCCTGGATGAAAACGGTCTTACCGACACCGGCACCACCGAACAAACCAATCTTACCACCTCTGGCGTAAGGGGCCAACAAGTCGACAACCTTGATACCGGTCTCCAAAACCTCAGCGGAAGTGGACTGCTCCACGAACGAAGGTGGGTCAGTGTGGATAGGGTTTCTCTTCTTGGTCTTGATAGGTCCTCTCTCGTCAATTGGCTCACCAATAACGTTAATGATACGACCCAAAGTCTCACGACCAACAGGCACGGTGATAGGAGAGCCAGTGTCAGTGACAGACTCACCTCTGACCAAACCATCAGTACCGTCCATAGCAATGGTTCTGACGGTGTTCTCACCCAAGTGCTGGGCAACCTCAAGAACCAAGTTCTGGTCACCGTTCTTCAAAGTCAAAGCGTTGAAGATGGCTGGCAAGTTACCATCGTCAAAGTGGACGTCAACAACGGCACCAATGACGGCTCTGTGATGTTAGTATGGTGAAAGCTACTATATGGAAGGAGTGCCGAGACAGGTGAAAAAAAGCGCGAAGCTTGCTTCTGATTGGCCGGTGAGCAAAGCAACGAGGAGACCGAGAATTGGGCCACTCTGGGGTATCCGGGTGGAATTGGATGGAGTGTTGATGATACTGGGGGTGTAGCGGCTTGATCCGATTGATTCGGGGTATACCGGGTTTGACACCGTGGTCTGGGAGGCCGGAATCTGGGACGTCGAAGTCGACGCAGCGACACGAAGACAGCTAAATATCGCTTCAATTGGGATCATGTGGTGCCCACACGAGCAGAGGAAGCAGGGGCGACCAGTTTTGCCGGTTTTGGCGACGTTTCGTCCATTTTATCGATCTGATCCAAACCACGAAGGGCCAGAAAACCGATACCCGACATCAGCCGAACCGGTGGCAAAGCCGGCCAATGGAGTCGACTCGACGCCAACCACACGTTATGGTGCTTTTCCCATGAGCCAGGCCAACTCCCGTCCACCAATCCACCCACTCATCAATTTCACCCACCGAACATCAACACCAGGATTTGACAAACCAGCAAATCCCCATTCTCGATTTCAATTCTCTTCAATTCTCGTCACTTCTCCTCGCCCATTCTATCTCAATTCATCCTTCTCGATCCGATAATACATACCTAACCTTACCGGTGCCGGCAGCAGCGGTAGCCAAAGAACGGTTGAACATGAAGTTTCTCTTAGCAGCAGTGAATGCGCTGCGCGACGCAGTGGAGAACATTCTTGGAAGAACCATCGTAGATTGTAGAACCTGTTTGATGTTTCACGCTAAAGAAAAGAGAAAGTAAAAAGAGCGTCCACGGTGGAGTTATATGGTTTTTTCGCACCCTCGCACTACAAGGTGCTCCATACCGGTCGGCGGACATGGCTAGAAACAGCTGGCCAATGGGAGCGGGTTCTGCGATTCCGGGTGCGAAACAGTTTTTTATTGGGCGGGTGGGGGTTACCCGGCGCTGCTCACCGGTGGTTGCGTTCGGGTGCTGCGCTAAGCAGGGGCCATTGAGCGCTGGCGATGGGATTTTTGGTTTATTTGGGGTGAATTGGGTCCAGGGGCTTTTTTTCCGGCGAAAAGGGGCCCAGGAGGCGGATTTGACGGGGTCTACTTAGCCTGGCTTTGAGCGCGTATAGTAGGATGTATGGCTGCGAAAGTGGACGGTAGTATGACGAGGGTCTAGAGGAAGAGCCTAGGGACTTTAAAAGCCGGGAGAAGTATGGGAGGTGGAGAGAAGGAAGGGAGGAAAGCTGTCTTGATATTTTGGCGACTTGGCCATATGCTCCAGCCGGCGTTTTTGGACTCACACTTGTAGTACCTGTAATCCAAAGTAGGTGAAAGAACAGTGAAAATCCAGTAGCCAAAATCTGAATTAGAATTACCAAAGGTTCTGGCTTTCTGGGTACAGTCCCGCTAGATAACACCTTCTTTCTCTGGCGTGGCACTAAGGCGCTTTGGACGGTGGCTGCAAAAATGTCGTCGCTACCTCATGCCAAATGGTCCAATGTATCTCCGCCAAATCGGGCTTATTTAGTCCCAAACTTTCACAAGCAAAAGCCAGATATTATAAAAATACACCTGGAACTTTTCAGCTCATTCTGCCCCAAAATGGGCCAAAACACTCGAGGTCTACTGAGGCAGCGACGACATTGTCGCACCCATACTGGTCAACTAGTACTTCGTGCCAGAACGGACCGATGGAGAGGAAGATGAGATTGAGAGATAAATCTCATATTGTGACTGCTTCAGGCAAAGTACTCCCACTTGTAGTATTCTGGGGCTCCTGACCTGGGTGAATCGATTCTGGCCAGGAAAAGTCCCTGAAAAAATCTTAAAAAAAGTGGCTTTCATGGAAATCAAGTTTAAAAAAGTAGTTTTGTCTTTTAGCTTCGCTTCATAGCGGGCTTTCTTTTTTATTTTTTCTCTGGGGTCTGAAGGCCGGAAAGCGTGGTCTTCTATGGCTGCGAACAGACTCGAAGACTAGGACGAAGCCTCAGGAAGGATAGTATTTTTGCAATGATTGTGTTAGGCAGCGTGCATTTTGATTGATCTTGTAAAGAAATCGAAAAGTAGGCCATAATGAAGGTGGAGCTCAGTGGCCTTAGTGTAAGAGGTCTTTAGGAGAGGTGCCTCAACATTTAGCTAAAAAACTCATAATTTGCTGAAGTGAGATGCTTTATGTAAACTTTAGAAAACGTAGAGCGTTTTGGACTTAAAATGAGTGGTGATGGTGTGTCATGGGGCTTGCTTTTATGCGAGCATATATTAATGAAGTTTCATGAAGTTTGGGAATTGAAGAAGAGTATTCTCAGCTCTTCGATTTCAGAGAAAGTCGATTGGACATCAGTTTGCTTGTAGCAGAAGATTGCCGTATGCCATTTCACGTCATACCTGTGTTGAAAGCAGAGACCACTGGAGATCCTGATTCCAAATCTTATAGGAAGTCTTGTCCTGATTTAAGTTCTCGTCAGCCCTCTGTTTTTGAAGAAGTTTTTATTTCCTGAATCAAATGACATTATTGAAATCCATGAATCAATAAAGCAAACGTTCTCCCTCTCCAAATGTCCACCCAAAAGGTTCTTCATAAACTCTGCAAAATCTTTCCCTGAATATTAGTTTAAAGATCCATTAGGCACACTCTTCACCCAAGGCTACTTCGATGTCTTCAATTCTCCATCCAAGATCGTTTCCTTCATTCCTTACTATTTCCTAAACCACCTCCGTCTTCACTTTTGTCTCTGTGGGCACAGAAATTCCCTGAGGAACCACGGCTTCTGTCTTGATCTCAAAGTACCTCTGCTTTGCAGCGGTCAAAACCTGCTCCATCTCGTCAAAAGATTTCTCAAATATAACAAGAGACCCTCTGGGGGCTTTCTTTCCGTTTTCTCCGCAAACCAGCACGCAGCACTCAAGGCACAATTTGACGTTGTCCAAGCGATTGAGAGTTTTGAATAGACTGTTGTACTGGACCTTTTTCATCTGACTCATGTCCTTATGCTCAATAACCTCGCTTTCCTCCTTTACTGTCTCAGGCAGCTGGCTCTTCTGCAGAATTCTTGAGGAGTGCCTCCTTCGTTTAGCGCCAGAGGCTTCCTCTGCATCGGCCTTTCTCTTCGCCTGTTTGATGAGCTGGTCAAATTCTTCGTTGTATGGGACTTTTTCTTGGAGTTCCCCAAGCTTGCCTGCTGATATCGTGGACGCAACAAAAGCGGCTTTCTCGTCATCTTTAAGTTCCTGGAGTTTATTGGGCGAGGATTCCGGAGTGAGGAGATCTTTCAAATCCAATGGTTGCGTCTCCTTCTTCTTTCTGCCTCCATACCACTTGCCGAAACGATGTGCCTGGTTATTGATGTTGCAGTATTGATAAGAAGCGTAGGTTCGACACACGTCACATAAAACATCATCTTCGTCATCGAGGTCTGCAATTCTTCTGGTGTTGATTTCTGGACCTGGAGTAAGAGGACTAGAGCTGCGTATGCTCTGGCCCTTTTTCTTTGCTTTCGCTTTCAGGAATCTCTCCTTATCGAGATCACCCACCAAGCGCATATTCCTCGTCATGATTCTCTCATAACACCTAATGGACAGTTCCACGAGCTTGAGGCGGTCCACGGTAATTTCCTTGTCTCCCCTGATAAACTTTTTCAAGATATTCTCCACCAACTGGCAATGGTCAAAAACATTTTCCTTCTTGATCGACCTGTAATCCTGAATCGACTTCTCGCCGAACTCGAGCCACGAGTCCATAGTGAAGTTCACAGCTTCGTTAAAGTTGAACCCACTGTTGAACCCAGCATGGTACACTCTAGGAAATGTAACCACAAACTCGTTAGGGCCCTGGTCGGCATAGACGCATGGAATGCCTTTTTGAACTAGCTCGCTAGGAGAAATCAAAGTCACGAGCTGGTGAAGTAAGTCAGGTTGTCTCTGGAATAAATCTGGTGCAGACTTGTTCATGATTTGTTCGAAGGCATCGGCATGGCTGCTGGGGAACCCGTACCATTTTTTGGCATTACCAAAATGGCAGTAGTTGGCAGAAAGGGTATAATGGTCCTCCACGTGCCAACAGAACGTGGAAAGAAGAGAGCCAACGTAGATCCATGGAACGGTCATTCCAGATATACTGCTGTTGATGAAGTTTAACAAGGACCCGTCTGCAAAGGGGAGTTTGGTGAGATTCCAAGGATCGTTGATGTATCGTGAAGAGTCGGCATTAGGGTCATATGGTGATTGGGGGACATCGGGCGTAGGAAATCCACTGATTTCTCCAGGCTTGAGATTGTGGATATCGGCGCCGTACTTGACTTTGATTTCGGAGTTCTCCGCCTCCACCAAGCTCCAGAAAATGCGTTCGATGTCGTCCAACAGAATCCGGGTTCCTTGAGGCTGGTACTGTGAGAGAAACTGGTCCTCGAACTCCTTGCACTGTTCAACAAAGTCCCAAAGACTGTACTTTATCTCTGGCCTTTCTTCAAAGCCATAGGCACCGTTTCCTACCAAGCAGCGGTCACAGTACCATGCACCCAGAGGAATCTCCTCCAACGGTGGCTGAAGACACTTCATGTGGTATGGGTTATTGCAATGGTCACATAATAAAGTCAGGGTGGGAGAGTGGTTTTTGCGGCAAATGAGACACGCCTCTTCATCCTCAGGATCGCTCTCTGGGAAATCGAAGTTACCCTTGTTCGTAGAGAGATATGCGGCGTACTCCTTGATATTGTACTGCCACTGGTCGACCAAAATCCTGGATTCGGCGCTGAGCCCAAAAAACAAATTCAACTTGGCCAACTCGTCTTTCGAAATATTGTCGAAATCAGGCTCGTCACCGAGCTGGTTGAAAACAGCCAAGTACAAGTCGTAGAAGTAGATTCTTTTCTCCCCGGCCCGGAACCACTGTTTCAACTCGCTGCGGCGCATCATCCTATGGAATCTGTTCATGTAGTCGGTGAAGAACTTCCTGCTTCTTGTCGTTATCCCCAAATCACTGAGTTTTTGGATTCTTGTGTGAAATGTGAAGTTGGGAGATAACGAGAATGGAGGTTTCCAGCCTGGAGGAGGCTCGATTTTCAACAAGCCGTACTTTTCGCCCAAAGCTCGTACATCAGGGCTCGATAAGTATTGAGTCGGGTTTTTGAATTCGGCTTCGTTGGGCCTAAGCACGGGGCACGGTTTGAGGAGAGACTTGTCGAAGGTCATTCTCGTGGGTGGAGTCCAAAGGGCAAAAAAAAACCCGAAAATTCACTCGTAATAAAAACCAGATCCTAATTTGTATAACCAAGCTGTTTTCAAGATCCAGAAAGGCGTGGTTGTGTGGGTTGACCAGGCGATCTGAAAAGCTTCGTTGAGAACACTTTTGCCTTTTTCAGAAGGCAGATTACTTTATTGCGTCACCTTGCAAAAGGACTCAGATTTTGAGACACCCTATTTTATTTCAGGGGTAATTTTAAAACCAAGATATTTAGACCACTGGCCAGTTGAGGGTAAAGCGTTTTAACTGAAGAAGTGCAAGGGTATCTTCCCGAAATCCGGTCCAGGACTGTCTGGGACATGCTCTGGTGTGCAGATAGGCCCCACCCCCGGCTCATACTACTAGGGCGAGTTTTGGTGCTATGAACTTGAAAATAACACTCTTAGAGTCCTGAGAGCTCCAGGATCACAAATATGGTGTTTTGATCATCTCAGGGCCCCTCTATCAAAAGTTGGCTCTTTGCTCTCCCACTCCAACTTTGCGACCCCACATACACTCCAAGACTAACTACTACTCACTTCTCCATCATGGCAATTAAAGACGGATACACCCTTTTGGTGCTTGGCGCCGGCGTCATGGGCACTGCTGTGACTGCTGCTGTGACAGATTCAAACATGAAGCCATTCCCAGGAAAGGTCATCTTGTGCTCGCAGCTGGAGAAATCTGAAAAACGCTTGAAGGCCCAATTCAGCCAGGACTTCGTGGAGGTGATCGTGGATGTGGAGAAGAAGAAAGCAGCCATTGAAAAAGCCGATGTGATTCTTTTGGGCTGCAAGCCTTTCCACTTTGAGTCGGTCCATGCTCAGGTCAAGGACAATCTCAAACACAACCCATTGGTGATATCTCTCTTGGCTGGAGTCACCATTGACAACTTGTCTATTTTCTCCGACAAAATTGCCAGAGTCATGACCAATACGCCTGCTCAATTTGGCGCAGGAATGGCTGCTGTGGCGCTTTCTGAAGAAGCCAGTGAGTACAAGCAGTTCGTGAATGATTTCGCTGGCTGTGTGGGAGCTGCTCTGGAGATTCCCGAAAAGAACATGGACGCAGCCACTGCCCTTATTGGCTCGGGCCCAGCCATGTGCTTGCTCATGATGGAGGCCTTGTACGATGGAGGTATCAGAATGGGTCTTACTCACGATGTAGCCAGAACTTCAGCAGCCAAAGTCATGGAGGGTACAGCCAAGATGGCTCTTGAGACTGGAGAGCATCCTGCTGTGTTGAAGAGCAAGGTGTGCACTCCAGGCGGCACCACGATTGGCGGCTTGTTGAAGTTGGAGGATGCTGGAGTGAGAGGAGCCATTGCCAGGGCAGTGGAAGAGGCTGCCATCATCTCGGCGTCTTTTGCGAAGAAGTAATTTTCCTCATAAAATCTGCATTAAGTATCCACTTTAAATGAATGTAGCAAGAGGTTGGATCGAGGGGCTTTCAAAAGGAAGCAATAGTGCATCACGACAGAATAGTAAGCGCCACGACTCAATTTCGGGAACATCAACCTCTTATCAAAATGACGACCACTCCTGCTACACCGGCTATGCAAAATGGGTATTATGTACAAACTGAATCTCTAGTTCCTCGTCTACTGCTTGAACATCTTCATGAACAGGCCCATGTCGTCGGCTGAAATCTTAATGCCGGCCTCTTCAAAGGCATCTTTCAATTTGGAGATAAGCTCTCTGACCTCCTTGTCTGCAAAGAGCCTCATCACTTGGGTAATAGATGGTGGTTCCTGTGGATTGAAGCCTTTCTTGACGATGATCTCCTGGAACTCGTTCAAGAGCTCGCGGATGTGTGGGTGCTGCTGTACCTTGCTGACGACATCTTG
The DNA here is from genome assembly GCA_030563505.1 of Candidozyma konsanensis. Lineage (NCBI taxonomy): Eukaryota > Fungi > Ascomycota > Pichiomycetes > Serinales > Metschnikowiaceae > Candidozyma > Candidozyma konsanensis. The sequence continues at coordinate 112,597 of JAJMJI010000024.1, read as the reverse complement.
CACTTTAAGAACGTCTTCATCAGGCAAGTCGTTCTCGTTGGAGGAAGAAGCGAATCTGACTGATCTGACAGATTTTGAAGGCAAAGCAAAAGCCGGTCTTAACGCCGATGGTCTCGCCACCGACTGTCTTAACGCCGACCTGGCCACACTTCTGAATGCCAAACCAGATACCCGTGCAAACATCACTATGTATTAGTGGCAAGTAACGGCTGGTTGCAACTACTTGTAGTAGTGGTGTGCGCACGACCGGTCGCACCAGTTTTTCGAAAAAAACTATCTCAATATCTTAGCGCCAAACAACACAACCACAAGAAACCATGTCTCACGAAGGTCAGGAAGAATTGTTGGACTACTCCGATTCCGAGGAAATCGCCGTTCAGCCCTCCACGGCTACCAACGAAGGCGACGCCTCCAACAACAAGAGCGCCGACAAAAAGGGCTCCTATGTTGGTATCCACGCCACCGGTTTCAGAGACTTTCTCTTGAAGCCAGAGTTGTTGAGAGCCATCGGTGACTGTGGTTTCGAGCACCCCTCTGAAGGTTCGTATTTGCAAGTCGCGAGCTGAGGACGAAGCCGGTCAAACCTGACTACTATCTTTTCAAGAACACGGGCCCATGGTGGGTCAAATCACCCGAGTCTAGCAATGAATTAACTCGTTGGATTCACCGAAAAAAGAAGCACTGAAGGTCATCGGCTTTGCCCCAGAACGCGTTTATATCATATTTTCCCCCACTAACATTTAGTCCAGCAGGTCTGTATTCCCCAGTCCATTTTGGGCACTGACGTCTTGTGTCAGGCCAAGTCCGGTTTGGGTAAAACTGCCGTTTTCGTCTTGTCCACATTGCAGCAGTTGGACCCTGTCCCTGGCGAGATCTCCACCTTGGTCATCTGTCACACCAGAGAGTTGGCCTACCAGATCCGTAACGAGTACGCTCGTTTCGCCAAGTACATGCCCGATGTCAAGACTGAGGTTTTCTACGGCGGTACCCCTATTGCCAAAGATTTGGAGAAGTTGAAGAACAAAGAAACATGCCCCCACATTGTTGTCGCTACCCCAGGTAGATTGCACGCTCTCGTGGAAGAGAAGGGTATCCGTTTGAACAATGTCAAGTCCTTCGTCATCGATGAGTGTGACAAGGTCTTGGACTCCTTGGACATGAGAAGAGACGTCCAGGATATCTTCAGAAACACCCCTCATCAAAAGCAGGTGATGATGTTCTCTGCTACCTTGTCCCAGGAGATTCGTCCCGTCTGCAAGAAATTTATGCAGAGTCCTTTGGAGATTTACGTGGACGACGAGGCCAAGTTGACCTTGCACGGTTTGCAGCAGTACTACATTAAGTTGGACGAGAAAGAGAAGAATAAGAAGTTGTCCGACTTGTTGGACTCTTTGGAGTTCAACCAGGTCATTATCTTCGTCAAGTCCACGCTGAGAGCCAACGAGTTGAACAAGTTGTTGTGTGCCTGTAACTTCCCTTCGATTGCCGTTCACTCTGGCATGAAACAGGATGAGAGAATCGCCAGATACAAGTCCTTCAAGGAGTTCAACAAGCGTATCTGTGTCACTACTGATGTCTTTGGCAGAGGTATCGATATCGAAAGAATCAACTTGGCCATCAACTACGACTTGCCCAACGAGGCCGACCAGTACTTGCACAGAGTCGGAAGAGCTGGTAGATTCGGTACCAAGGGTTTGGCCGTCTCTTTCGTCTCCAGTAAGGAAGACGAGGAGGTCTTGGAAAAGATCCAGTCCAGATTTGACGTCAAGATCTCTGATTTCCCTGAAGAAGGTGTCGACCCTTCGACTTACATGAACACCTAAGCTGGCCCGACGAGCCCAAAATGTCTGTATTATCTATAGCACAAGAAAATAAAATGAAATGGTTTTCACGCTTTGTAGCGCATGCAAACGGAGTCGACGAGTCGGTACACCTCTTGAAGCTGTGATTTGGGGATCGGGAACCACTCGACATGAACTTTGTATTCGTTCAGGCTGGCCTCTTTGCGTTTGAAGAAGTTCAGAAGACGGCTGCCTTTCTGCTCCTCCTTGGCCTTATCTATGCATCCCTGGCAGTACACTGTCCCCCCTCCGTAACGTTTTTTCAATAATGCATGGATCTCTTGTTCCGCTAGGTAAACGCTTTTGGCAGCGTAGAAGCCCTTATCGGACGGTTGAAAGGACGCGTAAGGGGACTTGTCTTTTCGAATGCTGAGTCTTTTGAGTCTATCAATTAAAGAAACGGCCAATGTCTCTCCGCTTCCTGGATGTAGACAAACGAGCTTGTGGTTGCACTGTTTCTCCCATTGCAGAAGTCTCAAGTCCACTGTTTTCGTGGTCATGCCCACTTTCACAAACATGTATTCCAGTTGCTTTGGAGAGAATTTTACCCACTCATCCTTTTTGCCCTTCTCGAGGTTTCGTGTTTTGAAGAAGTCTGCACTGTCTTTGCTCAAGAGCGATGCTAGCGTGAAGATGTAGATGAATCCTGCTTTCTCAACCTGTGCTCTGTTGGGTCTTTCTTTTTGAGGAGACCTTTGCTTTACCGGCAGCCCACCAAAAGGTGTCACCGACGCCAGAGTAACAACGATTCTATTTGGAGTTCCTGCCTTCTTAGGAGACCCTTGAGGCGTTCTGCTCGACTGGCCTATATGGTAATGGCAGAATTCGCCTTCTTTGATCAAGATCTTGCATCGAAGGCCCAGCTTTGATGTACCCAAGCATTGGTGGCTGGACATGTGGTGATGTTCTAAGGACGCGTTTGATGTTCCTGTAGAGACCAGTAGTTGTTACAATAAGCGATGTGACTTGACGGGGCTTGGTCAGGCTATCTGATTTGATGTAATTGCCTTTGAAGCAACTTTGAAGAGATTGTTTCTCTTGTGAGAGAGCACCTCAGCTCAGCGCAACCGATATTATCTATAGTATCACTCTGCGAATTCTTGATCGCGATACTTGGAATGGAGAATGCTCAATAAGGTTGAGAGGCAGGATTCAAATCTTGAGGAATTTGGTATTTTCGTCAGATCTGAACGCCAGGTTCGATTACTTAAGCTTTCCCGGCCAAATGATCCGTCTCTCCAAACAGTGAAAAACTGTGGAGCGTCCACAATTCTCCATGATTCCTTCTACCATTCTCGCTGTCTCTTCTTTGAAATTCAACAGTCTTTTCTGATTCGTCTGAAACTCTTCCGAGTGGATTTGGTGACTTTCATCAGGTTCTACACCCGTCAATAACGCGTTTCGCTATGTCAAACGATAGGACGGTCTCTTGTTGACCCATCATTGTCTGTTCTTTATCCCCTACAGTATACCCTTCCAATTCCTCTTTCAAGTACTCATTCGATTCTTTGAGTTTCCCAGGTTCACAAGGAATTTGGGTTTGTAAGTTCAAGTGAGTTGTGGTTTTTAAGTGCAATTTCCACAACGGGCGAAATTCACGAACCACGATGAGCCTAGAAAAATCGAAAAAACGAGTATTTACGTTGGCATCCAACCACACACTTCAAAAAAGCTGATTAATTCATTTTCCCGAAAGACGACCGAATGACCCTCCACTTCCTTCACTCAACCCTGGCTGCCTGTGCTTTCTAGCCAAGATCGTACTTCCACAGCCAGCGCTGCAAACCCAAAGCGAAATTCCTATTGTTTGGGAGCCACAGCAATTGAAGCAAAACACGAAGTCTGCAGAACGAAAATGGAAAAAGAAAAAAAGGAACCAATTTGTTGAACGCTTCCATGAAATATGGTGTTGACAGGATGCATCTTCCTGCGGCTGAACACTAATGCATTGGGTGCAAAAGCCCCTCCATTTTTCAAAACCCACGATGTACCAACCAGCCGGGTAAGGTTTTTTAGAGAAAACAGGGAATCACAGTACCCCTACTCATTGCTCACCGAAGACGGTGCCCATTGTTCCCCTTTGGAACAGCCTCATTGGATCTGTGCTTGAATCTAGTGCATTTACCCCATATAAAGCACACCCTTCCAAAACCACACAAAAACAATGAACCAACACATTCCTCGAAAAAAGACAAAACAATCCAACGAAAAATCCAGCCCAGGCTTCACTTTTTCGTCAGCGCCACAGTGTGGCTGGACAATGCACCCTTATTACGGCCCCAGAAAATCCGCCTCACGTGTATCTGCACACGCTGGAATGGACCACTATAAAACCGGCCCGTTTCCCCGGTTTCAGGAACCCTAACAAAATGCCCTCTCACTTTGACACCCTTCAATTGCACGCTGGCCAGGAGGTCGAGAAACCTCACGGTGCCAGAGCACCTCCCATCTACGCCACTACGTCTTATGTCTTCGATGACTCTAAGCACGGGGCCCAGTTGTTCGGTCTTGAGACCCCGGGTTACATCTACTCTCGTATTATGAACCCCACCAATGATGTTTTCGAAAAGAGAATTGCTGCGTTGGAAGGCGGAATCGCCGCTTTGGCTGTGTCTTCCGGCCAGGCCGCCCAGTTCATTACTATTGGCGGGTTGGCCCATTCCGGTGACAATATCGTCTCCACTTCGTACTTGTACGGTGGAACATACAACCAGTTCAAGGTGGCTTTCAAGCGCTTTGGCATAGAGACGCGGTTTGTCAATGGCGACTCTCCTGACGACTTTGCCAAGTTGATTGACGAAAAGACAAAGGCTATCTACGTCGAGTCCATTGGTAACCCCAAGTACAACGTTCCTGACTTTGAGAAGATCGTCAAGATCGCCCACGACAACGGTATTCCAGTCGTGGTGGACAACACCTTTGGCGCTGGCGGCTACTTGGTGAGTCCCCTCAAGTTGGGAGCTGATATCGTGGTGCACTCGGCCACCAAGTGGATCGGCGGCCACGGTACTACCATTGGCGGTGTAATTGTCGACTCTGGTAAGTTTCCCTGGAAGCAGTACCCTGAGAAGTTTCCTCAGTTCTCCAAGCCCACCGAGGGCTACCACGGTTTGGTGTTGAACGACGCCTTGGGCGAGGCTGCGTTCATTGGCCACGCCAGAATTGAGTTGTTGAGAGACTTGGGTCCTGCTTTGAACCCATTTGGTAGCTTCCTCTTGCTCCAGGGCTTGGAGACTTTGTCCTTGCGTATCGAGAGGCAGTCCTACAACGCCTTGAAGCTCGCTCAATGGTTGGAGAAGAACTCTCACGTCGATTGGGTGTCTTACGTGGGCTTGCCTTCCCACGAGAGCCACGAGTTGGCCAAGAAGTACTTCAACACTGAACACTTTGGCGGAATTTTGGCCTTAGGTGTCAAGGATCTTGACAAGAAGGTTGATGATCCATTCCAGGAGGCTGCTGCCCAGGTGGTAGACAACTTAAAGGTGGCCTCGAACTTGGCCAACGTTGGTGACTCCAAGACATTGGTGATTGCTCCTTACTACACTACACACCAGCAGTTGAGCGAGCAGGAGAAGATCAACTCAGGTGTTACCAAGGGTTTGATTAGAGTTTCTCTTGGCACCGAGTTTATTGACGACTTAATTGCCGACTTTGAACAGTCGTTCAAAACGGTCTACGGCTAGCCCGACGTATATATGACACTGTGAAAAGCAAGACAATTATCGATATGACCCAATGGGCCAAGAGGAGCGTGAACATTAGCCCACTGGTCCATTCCAAGCCGTAGCTCTCAATGTGATCTCTAACGATGGTTGTGATGCCGAACTGGGCCAGGAGAATAAGCATCTCAAGTATGATCAACGAGAACTGGAGAATGCAACTTGAATACTGCATTACCTTTCTAGCAGTCCCTCTGACAAAAAACGAAAGAAGGTCTAACAAGAGAAGAGCAGCAAAAATACACGCCATGATGATCCACACCACGAAAACCAGGTGAGCTGCAAGTGTCATATTCTCTAAGTAGATGATCACATTGACCTTCTGTGGATCTAACAGCACCATGGAATCCAGATCACTTTTGATGACTGCACTTATCTCTTTGATAGCCGTTTGGTAAAGCTTTTCTGTGTTTCTTCCAAACTCCTGTGGAAGTTCCACCTCTCCTATGAGCCCAGCTTGCGTCCCTAAATCACGCACTATCATGCTGGGCATGTCCATACCAAAGCCTCTATAACAAGCAGAAGCAGAGGCTACAGCGCTGACTCGGCACATGCCTAAAGGGCCAAATAGGTATCGGCTTTTCTCTATGGGCCATTTCTGTGGAATGCTCGATTTACTGCCCCCACCAAGGTCTTCAGAAAAGTAGGCAAAGAGCTGAAGACCCTCGTCCGCAAGCAAAGTCCAAGAAGCGGAAGCCTCGTTGACTTGGACCACCGATAGAGCTGTTGTAAATGGAGAGGGAAAGAGGCTGCCGAGGAAGACATAAGAGCCAAGTAGAAGCCAGAGCCAGTAGCAAATTCTGTGAGCAGGAGAGATGATTTGAGGAGTGAAGGCGAAGCGAGCTTCGACAAGGGGCCTGGCTAAAGACGCTTCCTCGTCAGAAAACTCCTCCTGCTTCATTTTGGGAAAATTGTATTAGTGAAATCTCCATTTGTGTCCGTTTGTATGCAAAGTATGCGAATGGTGTCTGTGCTCTGAAGAGCCTCACAGACTGTCTAAACAATTTTGTTTATGAACTGATTGTTGTCTAGGAACTGCATTTCCTGTTCGTCAAGAACAGATACGTTGTCGACTGAACGATTGAAGCTGTTGTTCGCGTCGGGAATCATCAAGTTCTGGAGAGGACGCGATTGAAGGCCACCGCCAGTGTTGCTTCTTGACCTGTTAGGCGTGTTCAACTTATTGAGTGTGTTTGCTCTAGATAAAGAACCGCCCTCGCCACCCCCAGGAAGCGTCTGTGGATACTGATGATTTGAAAAATGGTTGTCTCCATAGAGGAGATTATGCGTGGAAGCCTTTTCTGGAAGCCAGTCCCGGCGAGGTATTCTTTTGATTTTGGAACTGTCTTTGCGTCTACCGGAGAACTTTCGTGTGATGGCAGCACCAAGTTTTCGAAGCTCAGTCTCGCTGTTAACATGGCTGCTCAGTTCAGCCATTTCCGGTTCAAAAGGCAGCACTTCGTCTTCTGGTGATGCAAATGGCCCTTGGTCAGGATAAGCCGGGTTGTCTACTGAAGATGAACGAGGACGGTCGTGCTCAAAGCCGGCAGCATCGTCGAAAAGCCGAGAGATGGATTGCTTCGTTTTGTTGCGCTTGAGCTGTCGCGAGACCAGGTATGGCTTGACAACGAACTCGTCGTCATCATCAGGGTAGTCTCTGTAGTGATAAGTGACCTCATCGTCCGAGTTATACCCATCCTCCGGAGGATTGGAACACCACAAGGGCAAGCCCCACAGAAACATTGTGAGCACAGAAAAGGAGAAAGTGCACCACAAAAGCGCCTGAAAGACACTTCCCAAGACCATTTCCACACCGTAGCTTGACATGCCCTTTGCGATTTCAGCCTTCATCAACCGTAGCTCGTTAATGGCTATGCAACTGGCCACCATCATTATAATACCTGCCGCTAGAGCTAGCAAAGCTAGTCCGTTTATAGTGATTGTGGGGATCGAAGAGAGGTCTCTTGTGCCTCTCCTATTGCTGTACAAGACAAAGCCGTAGACAAGGATCGCCGCCTGGGCGAGTACCTGGAAAATGAAAACGGGTTTAAGCACAGCAAAACGCCTATTACGTGCATTCAGTCGGCGAGAGTACTCATCGTCTTTTTGGTAGTTCGACTCGTAAGCATACGCCATGATAATGTCGAGGCCCGCCTCCAGCATGATTGCACGGTAATCGAAAATGCCAAAATCCGTGTAGGACAGGCAGTCTTCGGTGAAGTTGCCCTTCTTGCGGGCGTCCTTGGAGGTATACGAAATCATGCAAAACTCGGTATTACCAATCAAGATGTACTGGGCGGCATCCGCCACTTGTTTTTCGGTATACTCGGTCAAAATGTGAATCTCTGAGTCTGTAAGATCATTGTCCACTGGCAATAAGTCCTGGTTGAAAGAGCCTGTGGAGGAGATGGAGCTTCTCAAGGACTTATACAACCCCAAGGCCACATCCAAATGAGCGCAGTTGATACGGGCCAAATGAAGATGCCGAATGTCAGAGCTTGTCGCCAAATACGTCAAGCCAAAAGCAATGGTCAAAACCGACGTTCCGATCCGAAAAAACTGGAGAATCCGTTGTTGGATGGAAAGGTCGTGGAAAGGCCGGGAGCACAGGTGTTTAAAGCTTCTAAAGAAGCCCATGATGCAGAAGATTCACCGGCACGTCAGCTGGGAAGACTTGAAGGCACTGGGATTCAAAGAAAGCCGTGGTGGATGTTTCCTTTAAAGAAGCGCTTCTGTGGGCTTAATCGGAGCGAGAAATGCAGTCCAGCGAGATGATAAGAATAGAACACTGAAGAAAGGCAGGGGGATGTCTTTTTGAAAAGGGAATAATTTTTATTAATGCTTATGGGAGAGCAAGATTCATTTATTTGAAATATCTATGAAAAATGCTTATAGAACTGTGGCACTATTGACCCCCTTAACAGTCTATGATAAGGCAGGAACAAAGGCGTGGCTTTATTGCAGGGTGACAAGCCAGAGTGATTTTCGGATTCTATAAAATCTATATTGCTGAGAATACGAGAGGGATGTCTGATTTGTTATTCTCTTCCCATGACGCTAGGTGGAATCCTTTGGTTGCAAATTGACCATGAGGAAAGTTACACAAAGCGGCCCAGGCGGAGCAGATCTCAAGGGCTTCCGGGGATATGCACAAAACCGAAATACCTGTGGTTCGGCTGGTGGGGATATTTGTAGTAATCAGAGTTTGAGTGAGTGAATTTTGGTGGTTTTGGCTTTGCAGCCATGTGCATGAGGCTTATATTGACGTCGAAGCCTACTTGAAGAACATGAAGCAGAGGCGTCTAGGGAGGGGAGGTGAAGAACGCTGAAAAGGGGACAGTGGAATATGTTAATTTGCTGAATTTGGCGTTAAAGCTGACCGCTTGGAGGGTGTCTATAGGTAGCTGAAGATTCTGCGTTGGTATAGACCAGTCCAGGCAGGTTGATGTTGAAAAGTCTACACTCCTTTGAACGTGAAGCCAATCCATGGTATTTCCTGGCGGGTCAGATCGATCTGGTGGGTGAACAGGTTTGTGAATCTAGTGGTTGTAGTGGGTTTGGCGGGTTCAGGGAACTAGTGAATTTTTGTAGGTTTAGCGACCTCGTGAACTTGATGGGTCTGAAGGTTCGAGTGTCAACACATTATTGCAGGACGAGCAGATGTTCCAGTATACCACCTGACGTATAAAACGGCTCCCGAACAACATCTATATTAGAAACTCCCGAATTATTGTCTTTCATCCATCGCAAAAGTCGCCATTGACAGAAACCTTTTCAACCTTACAGACGATTTTCCGGGATAACTTGGAGCTGGCAATAGAGCTCCAATCACACTATGCCTGTAAGCTGAATCGTTCGATCCACAATGACCAAAATCGGCCCTATCACGGCTCTGGCCAGCAACATCAGGCGCTAAAACGCCTCAATCGCTTCCTACAACACAAGTATCCATACCTTTTTTATTATCTTCCTTTTTCGTGAGTCGTACTGCAACCGGTGCCACTAGAACTCCTCGTCGAACTTCAACTGACCATACGTGCTGTTGTAACGCTCCAAAGTGGGCTTGTCGCCGCCGAAAAGACGGGGCTCCTCCTCCTCGTAACCTCTCTTCCCGCTGCTCTGCAACGGCATCGTCTTGATCGACATCTGGAGGCCCCATTCAGAAACATTGGAGCCTGACTGGAATGTCGAGCCCTGATTGGTCAATGCTGGCGGCATATCCATATGGGCGGGAAGTGGTGTTCTGTTGAAGGTCCGCTGGGGCTGGCCACGGTCGTAGGAGGCTTCGTGAGCGACGGAGTAGCCGTCAGCAACCAGCTTTCTGATTCTCATTCCGATGGTAGCCAACGATGCGATATCTGGGTTTTCGTGCTGGGGCTGGAAGCCGTTTTGTTGGGAGCGTTTAGCGGGTTGTTCCATTGTCAGGGTAACTCTGATTTTAGTTTGTGTTTATAGTCTGGGTGGGTGTATCAGATGACACGGGGTGGAGTAGGATCACTTTTTTTCTCCTTCCCAAAAGGTGTAAATGTGCAACACTGTGTAGAGGACGAACCCTGCGCTAGATAGTGGGTCCACCTGGAGAAACAGGAGACGCAGTGGTAAATAGGCGGCTAACGGGCTTTTTGCCAAAATGGGAGACGAAGTCAATATTTTGATATTTTGGACATTTTTCGCCCTGGTGTTTTTGTCCCAAGCGTAATGACGTCTTTGAGCCTCAGATAAGGTGAGGCGTAGACCGGACAGTTTTTAGAGGGTTCAAGCAGAGGATTGTGGAAGTTTAGGGGATAGTGGATTTTAGGCAGTTTACGTGGATTTGCGTAGTTCTGAATCGGTGAATACGGGTTGAGCGATTGGGGTGGTTCTGCTGCATATGGGTTTCTGCAAGTGAAGCTTTTAAGAGAAAAGAACAGCCCCACATCGAATGCTGGGGCAATGGTTTTTCACCAATTTGACTTTTGAATAGTTTGGCACAGCTTGAAATTAAGGACACTCTTTTTTTTCCACTTCTTCAAGACCGAATTGGTCTACCACCACTACTCAAACGACAGAATATTGCGTTTGGACGGGTCTTTCATTAAACACAATTGAGTCCACATAAATCTTTCAGTCTTATCGTCTTAGCTTATGCTACCTCATACTTACCTGTGTTTCTATAATTTTGAATTGTGTATCTAATATCATCTCCGGAAAGGCTTTCCCAGTATTGAACCACCGAAACCTCCGTCTCCCGTGCCCTAGTTTTTTTTTTTTTTTTTTCACCGATTATCAAATAAGAGGACAGAATCTAACTGTTTTAATCAAACTTCCTTGGGTCCAACACTGAGCTTCTCTAACTCACCCTTTAGCCCCAAGAAGATGGGTGAGGTAGATTCTCGATTGCATTTTTCAACCTTACTCCAGCGCTTCACCAAAAACCTCCGTGAAGATTAGTTGAAGACAGTTGGATTGTAGGTGGGAGAAGAATCTGCTTGCCATGGTATTTGTTTTGTGGTAATTAGAGAAAGGATGCGAGTGAATTGCCCCTCTTTCCTCTATTGAAGCTCTGTGCTATTTTGATTCTCTTTTGGCCATGGAGTGAATCCTTTTTCGGCTTTCAGTCATGCAATTCTACATCCAATTGTCCAGTAACCACATGTTTAACAACACAAATTACATGAAGATAAGCTGATCAATTCTATTCCTCTTCTTTAACTGACAAAGAATCCATAACTGGAAGAAAATGGCCTTGACGAACCCATTATGATTATGACTCGATTCATAACCTTGTGTAGACATGACGTCTTTCTCGTATTTCACTCCAGAATGAGGAAGGGCGAAAATCTACAATCCATGATACCATTCACTTATGTGTCTCCATTTTCTTGATTATCGGAAAGTCTCCCAGAATATGGCAGATTGTAAGCGCTATAGCATCCGCCATTTCTGTCAGACACAGATAGAAGAATTGATAGATCGGGGTTACAAGACCTTATGAAACTACATGTTTACCAGATCAGAAAATAAAGATGTCACAAAATTCAAAGATCTTCCCGCAAAGCACGACTTGAACTTTTTGGTTCTTCTACTGCGTTCTAAAATGATCACTGCCTCTTCCCCAGGTGGCACTGAAAGAACCGCGATCCTGGTATTCAATTACATTCAAACAAAAGATCTAGGCCAACCAATTGAAGCTGAAATCTAAAATCTACAATATCAAGTCGCAAGGCATTCCACTTATGGAAAGTGCGCCAGGGTACCACTTTCTTGGATTTCGCAGCCATAACCACCAACCAAAACCAGCTACGCCTTCTGGATCAAATTCCTTCAAGAATAAGTCAAAGCCCACCAAAAGGACTCAAAAAGCAGCAAATTTTCACTCGGATAAGCCATTCCCTGCATTTTTCCAGATTTGTGACCATTCCCGCTTTCTTCCTGAGGGGCTCGCGTTCAGTTGCTCCAGAGGACGGCGATTCCTCGCGAATCCAACAAAGATTCCCCAGCTGCACCCGGAACGGCAACCCACGCCGCATCCTACTACACCTATAGGCAACATAGAGCGATGGAGACAAGTATATAAAGCGAGTGATCCCCCGGTTTTTTTCCTCAACAAAATGTCGATTTCTTCAGCCACCGCCAAGCAGTACGAGGACGAGTACTCCGCCCACAACTACCACCCTCTCCCCGTGGTCTTCCACAAGGCCAAAGGTGCCCATGTGTGGGACCCTGAGGGTAAGGAATACTTGGACTTTCTCTCCGCCTACTCGGCCGTGAACCAGGGCCATTGCCACCCCAAAATCATCGAGGCTTTGGTCGACCAGGCCAACACTTTGACTTTGTGCTCCAGAGCCTTTTCCTCCGACGTGTTTGGCCAGTTTGCCAAGTACATCACCGAGTTCTTCAACTATGAGATGGTGTTGCCTATGAACACCGGTGCCGAGGCTGTCGAGACTGGTCTTAAGTTGGCCAGAAGATGGGGTTACGTTAAAAAGGGCATCAAGGAGGACGAGGCCATTATCTTGTCTGCTGTGGACAACTTCCACGGTAGAACCTTGGGTGTCATTTCCATGTCCACTGACTCTGAAGCCACCACCAACTTTGGTCCATACCTCAATGGCGTGGGACCTCAGATCCCAGGTGAGCCAAAGGGCACTTTGTTGAGATACGGCGTCATTGAAGATGTGGAGAAGGCTTTTGCCAACGCTGGCGACAAGATCGCTGCTATCTTATTGGAGCCTATCCAGGGTGAGGCCGGTATTGTCGTGCCTCCAGCCGACTACTTCCCCAAAGTGCAAGAGCTCTGTAAAAAACACAACGTCTTGTTGATTTGCGACGAGATCCAGACCGGTGTCGCCAGAACAGGTAAGATGTTGTGCTACCAGCACTACGAAAACGTCAAGCCCGACGTCATTCTTTTGGGTAAGGCTATTTCCGGCGGTGTCTACCCCGTTTCTGCTGTCTTGTCCTCCAAGGACATCATGCTGACTATCACACCCGGCTCCCATGGCTCCACATACGGAGGTAACCCATTGGCTTGTCGTGTGGCTATGGCTGCCTTGCAGGTTGTTAAGGACGAGCAATTGGTGGACAGAGCCAACAGCTTGGGTGCTGTCTTGCGCAAGAACTTGGAAAAGTTGCAGGCTGAGTCCGGCGGTATCATCTCTGAAGTCAGAGGCAAGGGCTTAATGTCTGCCATTGTCATTGACGAGGCCAAGACCAACGGCAGGACCGCTTGGGACCTCTGTTTGCTTATGAAGGAAGAGGGCGTTTTGGCCAAGCCTACTCACGACAACATTATCCGTTTGGCTCCTCCTTTGGTCATTTCTGAGGAGGACTTGCTCAAGGGTGTTGCAGGTATCAAGGCTGGTTTGGCTAAGTTGCCTAATGCCCCAAAGGCTGCTCACTAAGCGATGTATAATTACCGGTGGCCGCTAACCGTGGATGAAATGCCAAATTTTATATAGAGCAATGCTACCCAACTCTGTACTTTAATTCGTAGAGCAATGCTACACAGCTAAGTGTACTCAACATCCATTTGTGGATTTGTACATGCCAAATGCTATAGAACTAATGCTACTTAAATAAATTATAATTAAACCTCCTCATCATTAGCATCTCTTCTATTGGAAGAATGCCCCAAAGCAGCCAATCGTCTTTCTTTCTCGACAGCGGTTTCCTCCGCCTGCTCTTCCTCCGCCTCTTCTTCCTCAGAATCCTCGAGCTCGGAATTGGGATGGTGTTCTTCAAGAATGAGATGATCACGAGTAACACCTGTCTCAGCCTCTATGATGCCACTGAGTTTTTGCTGCATTGTTTTGTTGAACTGCTCCTCATCTTCGTGAGGAGCGATGTGATGAGGAATCTCCACTTTTTCTTTCTCAGCCACAGAGAGTGGATCGCTCAATGCCGATGTAGACAACTCACGTTCTCTGGCCACGCTACCAGAAGCTTGTGGTTCCTTGTTCTTGATACCCACAAGCGACAACGCCTTATTGACAATGGAGCCCAGTCTGCCTCTGCCCAGAGGCTTGTTCGGGTTGGTGTGCTTATTGACTTTGTAGCGTCTCACGATCTCACCGTCGGCGTTCTCGATGACAATCACATTATCAATCTGGTGGGCAAAGAACTTCTTTCCACCGCCTTTCTTGACGAATGCCTTTTTCGTGTTGCTCAAAGTTCTGGTGATCTTCTTGCCGAGGGATTCGTTGCTTCTAACACCGGAAGAAGCTCTCAGATTCGAAGAGGCAGCAGAGTACTGTGACAAGTGTCGCTTCAATGAGTTCATGGAGTGAATACTCATATCCTCACCGGCTTGCGACGTCGATCCAGCTTCACTTCTGGACAAGCTCTCCACAATTTCACCCTCGCTGTCTTCCACAATAAGATGTTCGCCATCTTCGTATATTGTGCCTGGAATTTGCTCAGTGTCTTCTTCACCCTCAGGATGAGACTGGCCTGAATTCTGCGCATTCTTGTTTCTGATGCTGTTCAAGGTGTCTTCGTTAGTGTGATTCGAAGTGGTATTATCGACCTTTTCTGCAAAGGTTGAAGAGGTGTCGCCTGATCCTGATTCGTCCCCTTCGCCCTTGGAAGGAGCTTGGGAATGAGACTTGCCCAATTGCAACACCTCTGCGTGAGGACGATGCCTTCCATCATCGGAAGTGTTTCCTTCACGCTTATTGTTCTTTCTCTGCATTCTCTTTCGCCTGGCTCCACCAGCAGGTCTGACTTTGACGCCTGTCTGGGATGAAGCTGAATCATCAGGCTTAAGATCAGGATGAGCGGTATCGATACTGTGCAAGGAGTATGAGGTTGTAGATCTGTCGAGCTTGTGCAAGCGGTTCATCCAAGTAGGGCCCTGGTCGTGGGTGTTTGTGGTTGTCAAGGTGATGGCCATTCTGTTCAAACGCTTACCAAGGGTCAAAACAGCGACCGACGAGCCGTGAACGATAATCGAGGTGATGACGATAAAACAGACAATGGGCCAAATGCACTTGATAAGCTGGTAGTGAGGAAAGTTGGGATCCTCGAGGTCAGCTAAGGGCGTTTCCTCGTCGGTATAGTGACCCTCTAAATCGCCTCTGGCAAGAATGGCGGCAAAAATGGCACCAACACCAATGGGACCAAAGTGTCCGCAGAACAAGGCTTCTCTCCACGTCTTGACGTCCGGAGTAAACGGCTTTAGTGCAAGCACGGCAGGAATTCTCCGGAGAAAGATGATCACAATAGCAAGAATAATCAACCTCCAGACGTCAAGGCCGAGCTCACTGTTGTTGAAGTCGGCCCAGGGGACGATGGCGCCAAAGTAAATGAAAAACGATAAGTTAAGAAGCAAGTCGATCACAGTGGAAACGTGAGACTCTTCGGTCTTTCTGGCGAACTCACCATTCCAGCCAAAAGCAGTGCCTGCGGCAAACGAAACCAAAAGGTCGTCAACACCAAGCATAGACCCCACACCAGCAGAAGCCAAGGCGAGGAAAATGAAAAGCGCCAAAAAGGACTCTCTATCAATGAGCCCCTTCCTTTCGGCAAAAGCCAAGGCCTTTCTCAAGAAGTAGCCAAGCACCACGCCCAAAATAACACCAAAACAGCATTCCCAGAGAATTGTGAGCGTAAACCAATCTCTGACCACGTGTCTGGCGTGGTTGGCCTGGGTGACTAAATTGAGACCAAGGAAGATGAATGGGAAAGCCATGCCATCGTTACAGCCCGACTCGGCCGTAAGTAAATTACGCAAATGTCCTGGAACTCTTTCAGCGAACTTACTCTTACCGACCACAGCAGCAGCCAAAACAGGGTCTGTAGCTGTCACGCAAGCAGCAACCAATAACCCATCAGCAAAGTTGAAGTGAGGTATGAGTGCCCAGATAAAAAGACCCACAACTAACCAGCCACAGGTCATAACAGGCAATAGGAAAATGGCCACACTGAGCCAGTGCTTCTTCATATACTTTCTAGGGAGCTCTACCGCCACAGCGACAATCTGGATGCACAAGACGATTCTGCAAATCTCCAAAGTCAAGTGGTCTGAGTTTCCCCATTTTAGCGGGTCTAGCCAGTTGAGACAATGAGGTCCAAAGATCAAGCCGGCAATGGTCGCCACGGTGGCTTCACCAATGTATAAACGTTCCTTAACAAAAAGCGACGCTAGGGAAAATAGGGTGCTGAAAATGCCCACACATGCGTACGCAATATGCGACTGTTCAATCTGGGGTTAGTACGGGCTCGAAAAACCATATAGGTGCAAAACGCTCAAAAATTCATACCTCTAGCTGGGACCACATTGGTACATTTGTTATCGGTAAGACGGTTTTCGTGATGATATATGGGCGGGATGTATGCAGGCCGCCAAGAATGAACAAAGCTTCAGAGGCTAAATGACAGCTTTTTGACGTCTGGGTTCGGGACGGAGATTACGGCGTTGTCAGGATGAAAACGGTATATATAATGTTCTTATCGGGCTAGAGAAACGTCCTGAGACAAGTCCGGGGAAAGGCAAGCTTACATAAGCGCTTACATAAAGTTAGCAGATACGGGTGTATCTTCCGAGGGAGAGCAAAGTAGGTGTGTTGAAGTTTGAGAGGGTGGTATTTGCAGCAGATGACGTGTTTCGTTCATAAAAAGGGAGGGTAAATGAGTTGACAAAGAAATAATAAGTGAATTAGGATTGGATGTGGAGGGAGGGGATTGAAGGGGAAGGAATGCTCAGACGAGGCTGATACAGTGGGGTCAGTTGACAAAAACATGTCAAAAAAGTGGACAAGGAGGATTTGGGCCTGGCGGGAGTATTTCGATTGAAGCTCTGATTTTGTGGATTTTTCGACGATGAACCGATCCTCTTTTACCAGATGCAACCACAAAAGTAGTATCAAGAGATACGGCTTGGAGAGAATTTCGAGGACGTTCGAGATTTATGTAATTGCTCGGTGTTGAGGTTGAAGCTTCGAATGAAATGCAGATTATGTGTAAAAAGAAGTTTAAGGGGGTGGGGGTCTAGGGAATACAGCATGGATATGTTTTGCAACCTGAGTAAGCGGTGGGCCTTATTACGCACTTGGCAGTTGAAGAGTCAGTGGGAGTGGGTTTCGAGATTTCAGGGATTTTGATGATTTCCACGATTTGAAGGCTACAAATCTTTCAAGTTCCTCGGATTCAGGGATTCTTGCCCCCGGTAATTCTTGCCCCTGGTGATTTCTGTCTCTGATGATTCTCCTCTCTCTGGTGCGAGGCCCTCAATCCTCCAACTCGAAAAAGACAATGCCAAAAAAATGGCAAGCAGGAAATTCACATTGCCACCTCAGTGCCTCCGATTCACCAATTTCGGCATTTCGGTTGCTCCAGGCCGATTGCGTGTAAGAGGCATGGTAGGCTAAATGGCTGCAAAACGTCTACAAACCAAGACCAGTGGTGTACAAGACAACTCCGCCTCGACAGAGCTTCCTCGGCTACAGCCTCAAAAGAAGAAGAAGTTACAGAAAATAAAATTCAGAAAATGACCCATCCCCAATAATACCCATGCTTCCATGCTTCATATCTGGAGGCACTGGTGCACTCCATATAACCGTTACTGCATCCACAGTTACCACTTCTTCTCTGGATTCACACATACCAAGAGGACCCAATTTCTCCTTCCATAAACCCAAACCCAAATTTTTAAACAAAACAATGACCACAGAGGGAATGTGGATTATAGGCTACGGCCTGCTCATCTTCAAGCCGCCTCCACTTTACCTGTTTAGAGTGACCGGCACTCTCAAAGGCTACATTCGCCGTTTCTGGCAATCGTCCTCGGACCACAGGGGCACGCCCGAGAGCCCTGGTAGAGTAGTCACGCTTTTGTCGCTCCAGGATCTCAAAAACCACTCCAGGTTCCACAATGACTTGTGCACTTATGAACTCAATCCCAAAGCAGGCGAGCTGGGTATCGCCACTGAATCAGTGGCTGACCTCCCCAGCGAGTCTTTGGCTAACGGCATTCACGATGTAAAACACAAAATAGATCAGTTGGAGGAAGACGACTTGAAGGTGTGGGGTGTGGCTTACTACGTCCCCCCAGAGCATGTGGACGAGATGAAGGCGTATCTTGACGTGAGGGAAAAGAACGGGTACACTCTCCACAAGGTCCGCTTTCATGTCCACAGCGTGCCCAAAGATGCCGAGGCTGTAGTGAACGAAATACCTCGGAATAGCGATGAAGACCTTTTCATTGAGTCTTTCATCTACATTGGCACCTTGGACAACGAGGCGTTCGTGGGGCCAGAAAATATCCAGAGCACTGCTGCAGTGATAAAAACAAGCAAGGGGCCCAGCGGGCCTAATTATGAGTATTTGAGCAGTCTCACTGAGGCTGTTAGAGCTCTTGATCCGCAGCTTAGATCTAGGGACTTCTACCTTGAAGATCTCATGGCGCTTTCAACGCCGGGAAAATAGTATATATGTATAGAGGTGGCGGTTTATAAAATGAAAAGAAAAAAAGAAAACAAAAAAGAAATCTCCCGGGGGTGAGTCGAACACCCGATCTCAAGATTACAATCACATTACAGTCTCGCGCCTTAGCCAGCTTGGCCACCGAGAGGATTTCTGAAAATGACAAATTGTAAAGTAAATATATCATGCAAAGATGAGGTCGAAAAAATGACAAAAATTCGAAGAAATTAGATTGAATTTGAGTTTATGGTATTTGGAGAGGTTTTCTGAGCATTTTGGCGGCTCTGGACGCTTTATAGAGTTATATACATTGGTTTTGGGCGAACTGACAACAATTTACTTTGGCACCCTGCTAATAGATTCGTTTTTGACAAGAAAAGGAATGAATTCTATGCTGACAAAGACGGGATGAGAGCCTGGAACCGGAAGCAATTTTGTATTACCACATTCGTCAAAAGATTAAAAAAGAAGGATCGAAACCTTCATGAGCGATTCAATGATTTTGCTTCATCATAAACATGCCCGTAATAGACCCCGTAATCTGTTGTTAAGTAGTATTTCAGGTTAGGGTAGCGAGCTGTCCTATCTTAAGTTCAGTATAACAGCCTTGTTAAATAACCAGTTATTACAGTTCCTGAATACCAAAAGTTTTTTTATTCTAATAAAGAGAGCAGTTAAAAGAGAAAAATTACCAAGGCATTTATTTCACTTTTGCAAAAGCCTCGGAGAAAACAACCCAGAGCAGGATGAAATACTAAAACACGAGGAGCTCACTGATTTTGAAGGTCTTCCAAAATGATGCACAGTATTGAGCAGCTAGAAGTAGATACAGAATTGTGAAGGTTTAGTAGTCAAGTGAATGCTCCGACTCACGTTTATCACATAAGTTTATTTTCGTCTAGCTATTGACGATTGCAAAGTCAGACGAGACCAAGCTTTACCGCAATTTGGAGTTAATCAAGTTCACCGAGGAAGCCAGAACTTCTTACTTGGCTAGAAATAACGAATCATAGTGCTTCGCAGTTTACATGAATTAGATAGCCAGCGAATTTACAGCTTATCCCAATTTCCATCCCATTCAAGAACCCTATGTATCATAAACCTAACCCATGGGATTGATCGCACTGCAAGACGAAAGTATCTGACTGGCGACACGGTCAACTTCTTCCTGAACTGCCCCAAAGTGACCCTTTGCAGCAGCATCACGAACCATGGGGAAACTGCTCCAGTGGTACGTTGAATCGTCTGTAGGAGGCGCATCAAAAGGAGCTCCAAAAAGGTAATTAGCGTAGCCGATTCTTGAGCGTTGCGACTCACCGCTCAAGAAATAGGAGTCAAAAAGAACCATATTCTGATTCATCAGACGCCTCGTGGCTGCAAACACTGGAGGCTCCAAAGAGCTGGCGTCTATGAAGTTCTTCCAATCCGCCTGTTTGATACTCAACAGGCGAGCATCACGCTTAAGTCTGTCAATAGCCTGCTTCAAAGGGTCAAAATTAATCTTGAAGTCGACATGCGAAGGATATGAATTAATTTGATCAGTGACGTACTTCTCAAGATCTTTTTCGCTTTCGGACAATTGACTTGCGAGCTTGTTGAAGTCGAACGGGATCATTGGGTTCTCAACGAGTTCGAGCCCGACTCTCGCGATGACCTCGACTAACTGTTGATGCTTCTTCAAGCCAGGGTCATACTTTTTGTCAGTAAATGCCTTGAAATCATCAACACAAGTCCCCTCCACGAACTCTTCACCAGTGAATGAGATGTCCATTGCTGGCATGTTGATCTCGTTGATAAATGGAACGTAGTTGCGCTCCTCCAACATGTTGTAAACGATGTCATCACTGCCCTTGTTCTGGGCTTTATAGAGATCGTAGAGAGACAGAAGAGAGTCGCCCTTCTGAGCCTCAGTGAGTCCCACTTTCTTCATTGCGTCTTTGATAACGTTTTGAATCACGGGATGCGCTTGGATGGATATTTTGTCGCCCGAGACCAAGCCATTGATGTCGACGTAGGTGTAACCCTCACTCATGAGCGAGTCTTTACGTGCTTCCACCCACTTAGCACTTCCTGCGAGGTTGTTCTCGGTGCCATCGAACGACACAAAGTACAAAGATCTAGCGGGAGTCCAGTTATACTTTCTCTGAAGGCCAGAGAAAATTTTGACAAGCTCAAGTAAAGCCGCTGTGCCACTGGCTGAAGACATAGTGCCGTAGCAGGAAGAGTCACGAGCAGCTCCGAAAAGCACACCCTTTTCGGGTTGCTCACGGCCCGGAATGTGACCGACAATGTTCCAGATCGGGTGGGCGGTACGCTCGGTGTTTTTGACCTGTAGCTTGATTTTCGGGTTTTTCTCAACACTGCCAGAGAAGAAACCGTTGCCAAAATCAACACCTTGGTTCTTAAGCTTGCTCACGAAGGCCATGCCGTCCTTCCAGCTGATGGGAATAGAAGGGATTTTGGCCGTCGCCTTGGAGTGCTCCCAATCATCATTGGAGAGATACGAGCCATGTTTCGACCAACCTGGTCTCAAAACATCGCCGGCACTGTACCTCCAGAGCCCGACGTTGGTTTTCTTAATCGCATCATCCTTGACCTCGCCAGCAAACAGAACCTTGGGTGAAATGAAAACAACGGCCTTGACACCGATCTGGGTTGCAGCATAAACCTTATTAGCCTCAGGCGTGTTACCGCCGTAGTTAACCAAAAGCACAGTGTTTTTGAGGTCTATTTTCGCATCCACAATTTTCTGCAAGTCTTCGGGGTCACCGTTATTGCCGTAGATAAAAGCTGCCTCGATTTCACCCTCCAGACTGGGCGAGTTGGGATTGAATGCCATAAGCTGCTCGTGACCGGTTTGTGGGCCTAGGGAGGCTCTTAGGGAGCCGTCAGCTAACCTCACATATGAATCACCCGTGGGGTAATTCAAAAACGTCTCGAGCTCATTGAAGTCCACATTATTAATGCCGTTGTTGTGGAAATAGCTTTCAACGTAGCGAGCCAACGCCAAATCGCCCATGGTTCCGGCCATGTGCGGCATAGAGCTTAAGTATTCCAAGTTCTCCTGGATGGTTCTGGGCTCGATGTAGTGGGCCAAAGTGTTTCCAAGCTTCTCGGTATCGTAGAAATAGCCAGAGGAGAAAGCACCACCAGAGGTGCCGTTGACACCCTCTGTATCCTCGTTCTCGGCTATCACAAACATCAAGCCCACCACAAAAAATACATAGAGCAACCGCTTGACCACCAACGGGTTCCCTAGCTTGAGTAACTGCAGCTCATACAGCCTCTTGAAGTAGTTGTAGCCTTCCACCACAGGATCAAGGCACCGGACCATCGGATCCACGACCTTATCTCGCAATGTGAACGCAAATCTCTTGCTGACAAAAGCAAAACGCTTCAAAACGTTGTCCCGCTTCACAGGTTCATATACCTCCTCGTCATCAATCTCAAACTGTTCTATAGGAGGCACCAGGCCGCCAGAGCCCAGCGCAAAAACCGGGTCGTCCTCTTCCTCATTAGTATAGGCCGGTGGAAGCGTCGGCATTGCATCCACCCTTTCGTAGGACATATTGAAGGAAAGTCAGGAAGAAAGATGGAGAAGTATGTGGATTATGGAGGTTGATTGATAGTGCGAAATTAAGGCGCAGGAAGCTGGAAACATAGAGGTTCTATTTACGGAAGTGAACGGATATGGAGGTGGGCAAAGTCGGAAAAAAAAGGAAAAGAATGAGCGGAGGTTGATCGAAGTTTTATTTTGATTTTTTCGTTGCCGTGGAGCGAGGTTCGGTTTGGTTGGTTCGAGCTTATCTAGATTTGGGGATTTCGCAGCCAGTAGTAGATCTAGCCGGGTAGATGTAGAGTGCATTTGAACAATGGAAATCCCATGAAGATCTTGGATGAAGCGATTTTGAAGTAATGAGAAATTCGAGGAGTTTTTCTTGGGTTTTATTTGGGTGGCTGGAGGAGGCGGTTGTGGCGATGGTGCACTGTAGATTTAAGGCAGTAGAGATGATTCAGGTAGGGATCGAAGAAGGAGATGAAAGATGACAAAACGTGAATTTTTAAAGGCGGATGTGTGAATGTTGTTGTTTCAGTAGAAAATGAGTTGGATTAGCGAGTATAGATGGTTCGGGTTCTTTGGCTGTACGAGGATACAAAAGAGGGTCAGATAGACGACGTCAGGCAGTGTGGAAGCCAAGAGCTTCAGTACGGGTTTCAACAGTATTGAAACATACTTCTTTATTTGGCCTGGACTTTCCATGAATAATCTCATTAATACAGTCTGAGTTTCGTATATCCTTCCACTGCCTCCCATACCTGAGGTATGCTGATGAATCATAATCTTGAGAGTAGATCGATCCAGTATTGGAAAAACGATTTGCTTTACAAAACTTCAAATCAAGAGCTATCGTCATAAAGATTGATAGTATTTCGATAAGTCCAGACCCAATTGGGATGTATTACTGGGACACTTTGGTTCTACAACCAACCTCAGCATTGGAAACTATGAATAATTTGAGAATACGAGAAATAAGTTCTCTTCTATTCTTAATTGGCCAGTGTTAGTCGTTTTGTGACGAATTTATGGGATGTCCCAGAGAATAGCCTAAATCAATCAGGATCGAGTGGCACATGGGCGAACCTCCAGCTAGACCAGCCAAATGCACCTCATTATCCATCAGACTTCAATAGTCTTCAGACAAACGACGAATTGTTCCGACACCCTCTTTTTCTAGCATAAACGACCAGAATAGGAATGGCTGCAAACTGAGGACTATAGAGAGAACGTGGTCAGGGTAAAGTGGATACCACCAAAGGAAGCCAACAGGCATTTAAATTGCTATCATAAATTAATCCAGACTGCTTTTCCTACCTCAATTTCCATGAATGTTATAGATTGAGCAAAACAGATCGAACTCCACAATACCTGCTATGTGTTTCCTCGGTTTTACTCAGTCTTACTCAGTCTCACTAAACGACCATCTCCACCAACCAACAACACAAATAAGCAGACCCCAAAAACACGAAGTTCAAAAACCCTCCCACTCACCAAACTCAAATCACCCAATCGCCATAAAAATAAACCAAATTCACTCTCCTTTCACCCAGCCCAGATCCGTCTCTCCTGCACCTGCTGATACTGCCCTTCGCAAGTGAGTCAAATCAGCTACTCCTGTGCCCTGGCATAATATGGACACTGGGCTGTCATGAACAACTCCAATACTAATACTAAGCCCGAGGGGAATCCGTATAACCACGGAAACGGGAAAGACCATCCGCCTCGCCAGAATGGTAACGATTACAAAGCTTTGAATAAGGACATTCTGGCCATGGAAAGACAGGCCCGGCTGGGAAAGAAGGTCAATGCCAACCTGAGGAAAAACCAGATTTCCATAAACCACTTGTTGGACTTTCAGCTGTACCGGGACCTGCCTGAGTTTCAGAAGCTGCAACGACCCAAACCAAGAAGACGCAGTTCAAACGGACCCAGAAAGCAGCATTTGTTCCTTCACGGCATGAGGTTTATCAATGTCAACTACAAGTTTGTGTTGGACTACAGAAAGAACTACAATGTCCAGCAGATTGATCCGAATGTTCCAGTTGACACTGACGATATTCTACGAATCATAGTTCCCAAGGGCAATGCATGCCCAATTTGCCTTTCGGAGGACTTGACGGCACCTCGAATGATCACGTCGTGTGGGCATATATTGTGCCTTACCTGTTTGCTTTCGCTTCTAGAGAGCGAAGTGCCTACCCTGATGAAAAAAGAGAGCAAGGTGATTGTTGAGAAATACAGAGACTGCCCTTTATGTGGGTCTATCATTCGACAGAAGGACGTCAAACCAGTCAAAATCGACAATGTGGACGAGCGGTTTGAGGTTCCGAAGATCAAAGACGAGGTGGTTCTCACGTTGATGAGTAGACAGCCCCATAGAGTTTTTCCCTTGCCCCGTTATTTTGAGCAGCTACTGGACTCGATCGACACTTTTCCCTGGGCAGCACAGCAGGACCCGGATTTGAGTCAGTACCTGCGTTTCTTCAAGGGCGACCTAGCGTACCTTGTAAGCATGTACGAGGCTGAGAGGGAGCAAATCAAAGCGGCGTACGAACAGGAAAAAGAATTGTACCAGGACGATGGGAAATTCACAAGAATGGCACTTAAAAATATCGACGATGACCTTGCCCTGTGGTCGTCGAAATTTGCCCAGGACCTTCCTGATAACGCCAAAGCACACCAGGCCATAAAGCCCCACGGACCTGGCGCGTCCTTCCACTACTACCAAACCGGATTCAAGTCGTCAACTGTTTACGTGCTTTCGCCTCTCGATATAAAGGTGTTGAAGTCGAGCTACAATAACGATTATTCGCAGCTTCCCAGCTCATTAATCGCCCAGGTGGAGAATATCCGCTACGAGGAATTGAGCGCCGAGACCGCTTTCACCAAGTACAAGTATCTTCTGCATTTGCCTCAGGGCACCACGATCGGGTTCATGGAATGCAAGTGGCAAAACAACGAGTACATCAGCAAAGAAACGTGGAACACGTTCAAGGCGGATCTCACCCGGCGAAGCAAGCAATCGAGCAAGAAGTTCCATCTGGAGGAGTCGAAGCGGCGTCGGGCGCTCAATGATGAGGAAAGGCGTACAAGAGAATTCTTCAATCGTGAGAACAACCCTTCTGAGGAGCACGACTGGATGCCCCCTGCCAATTTCGGCAGCCTCAGCATCTCCGACTACCGTGACCTTCCCTCGCTCAGCGCCGAATCACAAGAGGTTGAAAGCTCCCAGGAGGAGCCTGAGCACGAACCTCGGAGGTTGCAGAAAACTGTATGGGGTACCAGCATACCACAGTCAGAGCTCCGGAGCGTTGAGGGTGAAGAAAGTTGGGATGCAGAGGAGATGATCCGCAAGGCCCGGGAGGAGATGGAGCGGCAGGAGGCCAATGATACGGGGAAGAAGAAAAAGAAGAAGAAGAAGCTCATCTTGCTTTCTTCAACATAGATATAGACAGAACAGCATGAGAGGGAGAGAAAATGGGAAACGGATAGATTTTCGTTTATTGGAATCCACAGCAAGCCCAAAAACATAAAAACATGCCTTTTATTCAACGGCATCCACGAATCTGCAGATTCGTCTTTCCATATAGAGGTCTGGACACATCGCGAAGTAGTAACTACACCATGTCCAGTGCAAAGAAGGTGAACCTCAAGTACGTAAGATACGCGTTTTTTCCCGATCCATTCTAACTTCAGTTCGGTCACAGAACTCAGAAACTCCCTTGAGGAGCAGCTTCCGGTTGTTTTCGGCCATTTTGGCTATGAACAGTCTTTCACCTTGATCGACCTCAAGCTAGCCCTTGGAAGTATAACCGTAGCCATTGCCGGTTTCCTTTTCTGGTTGGACAAAAACTACCCTTTCAAGGACACATACTATGTGATTGCCGGTGCTGTCGCGTTGTACTTCCTTGTCAGCTGCGTTTTGCTCTACTTCACCTCGGGCCCTGGTTATAAGAACACAAAGTACGTGGGAACCAAGAAACAAGACAGAATTGTGGTTTATGGCTCGACGACCAAGTACGACCCGATATATAACGTCAAGGTGGTGCTCAATGGCAAAGAACAGGGTGCCGTGACCAAGGAGATCCCATTCAATAAGATGTTCAACCAGTTTGGTTACTTTGACCAGGAAGCCGCTGTCCGTGAGTTTGGCGATTTGTTTGAGAAGAAGAGCCAGTAGATAGGAATGAACGCATAAAAGAGTGGAGGTGCCCAAAAGGTGTGTTGTAGACATACGAGTCGTTAGATTTTTATTGTGGAATTTTGCTTTTATCACGAAATTAAGGGTTTGCTTGGAACTGGGCGTTCTCCAATCTTGAAAAGCACCGCTTTACTTCCAGTGTCTTCATTGTCTTTGACAGAGTGTTTTCTTTGACATAGTGTTTTCTTTGACATAGTGTTTTCTTATACATAGTGTTGTCTTTGACATAGTGTCAAGCGTTTGGTATTGTCTTCTCTGGCAGCTCTCAACTCACTTACCTGCCTTCCTTTCGAGCCAATGGCTGAGCTTCAAGCGCTCCAGCACTTTTAGCGTTAACGTTTTGCAACTTTTCATCGTAACCGCTGTTTAGCCGGTTTGCAATTTTCATCGTAACGGCTATAAGTTTGCTCTGAGTATTCCAGGGTCTCCACATTCAATCGTCATTTCAATCAGGGAGCTTTTCGTCCATCTGGGAGAACCAGCGACAAAGGTCCTGTAAAAAGAGCGGAAGCACCTTGACGAGTGGAAGCCAATTGGCGTAAAAAGGCGAACACAAAACGCCCTTCTCACCTCTATTAGCCCTTTCGAGAATCTGCCGAGCCAACTTTATATGATTCACGACCGGAGCAAAAAACTCCCGGCTTGGAGAAATGTCCCTGAACATGTCTGTAGTGAGTTGGCCTGGAGCCACCAAAAGTAGACGAATGTTCGGTAGGTTTGCAAGCTCTTGAGTGAGACTTTCGTGGATTTGAAAAACAGCAGCTTTAGAAGCAGCGTACACGGAGCCGTTTTTCGGCGCCAACGTAGCCAAAATCGACGACACAGAAACCACATAGAGCTGCGAGTGTTTGTGGTGTTTGACATGGCGAGAGATCACCTTTCGAAGTGCTGTGATTTGGGCAAATGTGTTCACGTTGAAAGTGTGGCGAATTGTGCTATCGGCGGCATTAAGAAGTCCTCCGCTGTTCCGGACACCAGCGTTGTTGATAAGTACAGATACATGCTCTTGACGAGCATCTAGGGCATGCAAAACACCCGCCAAGGTGTAATTGAGGTCGTGTTCTTTGGAGACATCGCATCTATGAAACTCCAACGGCGCCAGGCCAAACTCAAACTCGGGCTTGCGGATATCAAGCACAATGACTTTTCCAACCTGGTACTCAAAAAGCAACTGCTTGACCAACTCAAGGCCGAGCCCCAGGGAGCCGCCTGTAATCAAAACCACATCGTTTTTGCCCAAAGAAACCCACTGCTTCGGTAGCTTGTATGCCTGGCCATACACTGTCAATGCATCGATGCCAAAGAGGAGAAGGTAGCCTAGGACATATATCCAATGGAAGCCGCTGAACAAACTGGGGTTAGTGATGAGTGCAAAAGTGAACTTTCAAAACGTACCTTAAAAGGAAAAGGAAAGGATAGAGAAGCCAGTGGAGCCGCACTGCTTCGTGAACGATTGTGTCCACATTCATTGTGGTTGGTTTCTTCTGGCTGCGAAAGTGTTGATGTGTAGGAGTAGGTACGATGGAGAAGCGATGGCGATGGTGGGGAAATTTTGAGGTGAATTATTTGATTGAGAAAGAAAAGAGGTATTTGAAATGGCTTGTTGGGGGAATGGGGGAATGGGGCTGGTGGTGGCTGGTACGGTGACTTAGAGCATCAGAGACCGATGGAGTTAGCTATATTGGATGGGAATTGGGATCCATTCGTGGTAGATGGGAATTAGGGTGTACTTTTGTCGGATGAAGCTGGGAACTTATTTTGGTGACAGAAAAGTGACAGGAGGATTGGGACCCACCGTACGTTGGAACGTGACATTTTCCTTTCAAAAACCACTAAATCCTACACCTTGCCCCATCTTAACATCCCATTTCTATAAAACTCCTCTCAGGGTTTCCTGGAAGCGACGTCAGCGACGTCAAAATCGTAGCCACGGGCTATTCCCGAGGCTCCTTCCTCAGCCACAGCACCGCTTTCATCGTAGTCGCTTTCACTATCATCCTCTTGGTCTTTGAAGTCACTGCCAAGGCCTGTCCACGCCCTCTGCTGGAGGAATGCCGCCGATGTCAGAACAGTGTTTTTAAGCGCAACTGCCAGAGAGAGTTTCTGCACAAGAGCAGTTGAATCTGGCTCCGTCGGGTTCTCAGCCTTCTGCGAGATTTGGAGGTGCTGGAGCTTCCGAAGCGGCTTGGAAGTGCTCGTGAATTGTCCAGTGACGGGGTCGAAAAAAGGCTCATCCTCATCGGTGTCCTCTGTTTCTTTCTTCTCCTCTGGCTCCTCACCGAGATCACTCAAAATGCTCTTGAAATCCGTCACCCACTTGCCAGTCCATGTCAACTCGTCACTCAACGCCAATAACAATTCGTACGGCGTGACAATTGCTTTAAAGTACTCATTGTTCTGGTCCACAATGATGCCCTGGTGGTCGCAGCCTAGAACGCACCAGAGGTCGATGGCATCGAAGTTTGCCAACTTCGCCACGTTCGGTTTGCCCACCACGAAAATATAATGCTTTTTGCCTGCTTCTTTGAGCTTCTTGCCGATTCCGCTGATCAACTCTCGCGTATTACTCAACGAGAGAGTATTGACCAAAATGCCTATCGTGCCAGCAGCACGAGCCATGTGCATGTACCTGTAGCGACGCATGAGGTTAGGATATGGGCCCTGGGATGTGGTGTTCTCGTTGGGGTCAAATAGCGTCGTCAGCAGGAACTTGGTTGTGAGTTGAAGAAGACGAGGTGTCTCCGGGGCGGTGATGTGAAATAAGTCGTACTCCCCGAGAACAGACTCGTCCTCCTCTATGGTGTGGAAGACACGGTTTAGCGCACGCAACTGCTTGTCTCCAGCTTTCATCGGTTGGTACCCTATGATTGGCGAAGAGCTTTCCAAGTCAGCAACAACCAACTGAGTATACTCGGGGAGGCGATTCTTGGCCTCATGCAAAATGTGGGTATGTGGAGCATCTGCCATAAGAACAATCTTGGTGTCGGTCTCTGGGTATCTTTCTTGAACCAGCTTCACTAGTTGTTCAAGGTCCACAAATGGCTTGCCAAAGACGTATGCACAGGGAAGCTTGTTAACAGCATTCAAGCAGGCATCGCCAAAATGTATTAGAAGGTCCGATTTGACATGCTCAGCTGCAACTTCATCCACACAACATGACGAGTATGAAGTGTCCGCAAGAATCCACAATTTTTGGCCCTGATCTGGCACTGTAGCTTCTTTGCTTTCTCCTTTGCAGCAGGTTGATTCACCACAACTCGACGAACATTCGTCTTTCTCCCTGTCACCAACACTCGAAGGAGCGGCGTTGAGGCCTAGCTTCTTCTGGAGCTGCTGAGCCACAGCGGCAGAATCACAAATCAACGAATCGGGAAATTGCAAGGTCACCCTTTTGTATCTTGGACCTTCGCCATCCTCGCCCTTTTGCTCGAGAAATGACGCCACTTCAGTGAGATTGTAGTACTCGTGGATCTTCTCGAGATAATCCTCTCCAGGCTGGAGATGGAGATGGGCCCGCTTAATCTCGGTCTTGTCTATTTTCGCATAGCTAAAAGTCTCTTCGTCTTGCGCTGTGGAGAGTGCTGGCGCTATAAGCTCAGCCAGAGGCATGGTGTGGTGAGTGGTTTGGTGGGATGCTTTTTTGAGCAGAGCATCACTTCGCACTCCACTCTAGTACGACATCAACACCACTTACTCAGCCCATCCGGCAGGCATGGGCCTGTAGGCCACGACAGAGCCTTGGGTAATGTTGGCGATTTCATATTCCCCTCTTTTCACAATCTTAACGCCGCCCACATTCTGCTCGAGAACGTAGATTTTACCTCCCACTTTGTCTATCACTACTGACGTATGGTCTGGGTCACCAGCAGTCTGCGTGCTGCCTGTAGCTTTGTTTTCAAATTTGGCCGTCTTGAACTGAAGAATGTCGCCTCGGCGAACATCGTCAAGCTGAGGACGCATGTTTGTAGGGTCGTTGGGGGTGCCGTGGACCTCAAGAATAGGGTACCCGTGATGGTAGTAGGTCGATACGAAGGCCTTACCACCACAGCCTTCCTCCAAGGCAAACTTGGCAAGGTCCCAACACTCACCACGTGCCACCTTCTGGCCCTCATTGTGAAGCGAGTAGCCGGCAACGTTCTCACCGTACTGCTGGCTGTAGGTCACAAGGTCGGCATTTTGAGGAACTCTGGCGTCAATTGGAGAAGGCATGTACTCATCGATCTTTACAGTGGCCAGGTTGAGATCTTCGTTGACCCACGAGAAGCTGTACTTGATTTTCGAGAGGTCCTTCAACCGCACGTTGAATTCACGTGTAGATGTCTTCTTCATCCCGCCTATTCCACCTTGAGTAGAATACTTAAATGACGTGGAGTAGTTAAGACCTTCAAGTGATTTGGGGAGCACCATAGGCTTGTCGGTTGCCATAAACCATCCAGACAGCATTTCAAGATCAAGCTGCGGGGGGCCACTGGGCATTGGAGCTGGTTGAACAGCCTGGGTTGAAGCCGCAGTGGGTGGAGGCAAAGTAGCAGGTCTTCTTTCGTAGTTACGCTTTGGCGGCGGTGGAGCCGCCGGCTCAGCCAGGGCTGGCCCTGTTTGAACATTCAGAGCTTGAAACGAAGCGGATGGGGCATCTGAAGCGGATCGAGATAGTGGAGCCAGAGAATGCATGCTTTCTGGCACCGCAGAGCTTGTAGGTTTTGGAGGAACAGCATTAAATGGCGGGAGACCTCTAGTAGGGGTTGGCAAGCTTGAATTTGATTTTTGAGATTCTCTCCTTGGTAAAGCTGGAGGTGGAGGCTTGGATACTCCGAGAGTCAGGGAGCTTTCGCTCTCAGGGACCGAGCTTGATGCTGATTTTGGGCCAATTGGCGGTTTTGGTGCCACTGGGGGTTTTGGCGCAACCGGTGGTTTTGCTGCAATCTCTGGCTTTGCAGTAAACGATGGTTTTGGAGCATATTCTGGCTTCGGTTCTGGGCTTGGCTTTCCTTCAAAAGAGGGCTTTACAGGTTTGGGAGGTTTTGCTGGCTTTGCCGGTTTTGGAGGTGGCACCTTCTTGGTTGGAGCAGGTTCCAGTTGAGCTTCACCTCCAGATTTCAAACGGGCAATTTCGGCAGCGAAATTGGGAGCACCAGACGAAACAGGAGCCGGAGCAGCAGGAGTTTCCTGTTCTTCCTCAAGTGCATAGGGAGGTGGGGGAGAGTTTGCGCTTGGGACTTGCCTGGCTGGAAGGCTGGGCTGAGAAGACGAGGTGGAATTCTCTGAAGGTAAAGTGGGTCTTGCTGAAGTCGGTTTGGCAGGTTTTGGAGGTGGAGCCTTCACTGGTTTCTTGGCTGCAACAATGGACAGACTGGAGTTTCTTGGAGGTAACAGAGGTGGTCCAGGAGCAGCCTGTGGAGTTTGAGGAGCTTGTGGGGGTTGGGGTGCCTGAGGAGCCTGAGGAGCCTGTGGAGGCTGTGGAGGCTGTGGAGGTCGTGGAGCCTGAGGGGTTTGAGGAGGAGCTCCCAGAGCCGGCTTTGACTGAACCTTCGGTGGAGGTGCAAACAGCGTGGGGTCAGGAGCCGTGCTTTGGTATTTCTTTATGACACCAGGTTGTGAAGATGCTTCAGGCGCCTTAGCAGACTCCTTGGAGTGAATTGATGCTTGCAGACCAACCGGGGACTTGGGAGCGGCGGGAACTGATCCTCCATTTCGTCCCTTGTGGATGGGAGGTGGCGCAAATTGGGAGAGATCGTTATCGGGTCTGAACATGGATATCTTTTTCGTTTCACCAGTGGAATCTTCAGAAACAGGTTCAGCAGGCGGAGCAGGTGAGTACTGAGCCTGAGGGACCTGGGGAGCCTGAGGAGCCTGATTGTACTGAGGAGTCTGAGGAGCCTGGTTGTATTGAGGAGCCTGATTGTACTGAGGAGTCTGAGGAACCTGGTTGTATTGAGGGGCCTGATTGTATTGGGGTACCTGTTGATTCTGAGAAAATTGAGGTACCTGAGGAGCCTGAGAGTATTGAGGCTGTGAGTCTTGAGCGGGAATCGTCGACGAAGAGGAGTTTCCTCTTGGAGGTGGCGGAGGAGCCCCCCTATTGTCAGTGCCTGGAGCTTGTTGGTAGGAAAAAGCCGTTCCAGCAGCCTGAGTGTACGATGGTACAGCATCGGGACCTGGGTTTTGAGTCTGCTGGTAGGGTTGAGGCTGGTACTGCTGCTGAGGCTGGTACTGTTGCTGAGGCTGGTACTGTTGTTGAGGTTGATAGGGTTGTTGAGGTTGTTGAGGCTGTTGAGGTTGTTGCAGTTGATATCCTTGCTGGTATCCCTGCTGATACCCCTGCTGAGGCTGCTGGTACCCTTGAGGCTGCTGGTACCCTTGAGGCTGCTGGTACCCCTGCTGCTGATACCCTAGTTGTTGATAACCTTGTTGCGGTTGATCCTGAGCGGGTAGCTGGGGTTGAACCTGCTGATTCTGCTGATTCTGCTGACTATTGTACACTGCCCGTTCACTGGGCGCTGGATACTTCGACTTCTCTCCCGCCTTGGGTATTTCATAGGCACCGACGTTTCTCTTCACTGGGCCTGGCAAAGACGCCAACTTTTCCTTGCTAGGAGGAACGTATGCATGACGAGGGAGTTCTTCGGAATCAGCAGGTTCTGATTTGGTTTCGCCCGGCGGAGGTAAGCCCTTTCTTTTGGCTTCATTCTTCTTGTAGGTGTTCTCACCAGCTTTATACACAGCTTTTGAGCCACGGCCTATTCCTTTGGCCGTTTTAGACCCAAAGGCTTTAAAGGAGTCTTTGTTATTGTCCCAGAACGACATTGTCTTTTTTGGTCTTGTTGGCTGGTTTTTGTTGATGTAGTAGGAGGCTGTACAGTTAGTGATCGCGCGTATTTGGCTGCGAAAGTTTAGCTGCGAAGGTTCACCTTTGGGTGAATGGATATTCTATATATAATTTTTTTTACCCAACAACTGGAAGTAAGAGGTAGCTAAGAAGACTGCCCACGGCGAGCCCGAAAGTGAGGAATACCGTGGCAAAGCCGCCAGCTGCCTCCTTCTCTTCGTTGGTGAAGCAGTTATCACCAACCACCATGAAGCAGGAGGTGCACAATTGACCGTTGGAGAGGCCAAAGAGGAACTGCAACAAAAGGTACCAGAAGTCGGAGGAAATCCAGGGGCTCGACAGGCCCGGGTGGATGTTGCATGTGAGGAACAACGGGATGAATACCACTCTTGCAACTGCATAGGTGATTAACCTCTGTGGAGACTTGACTAGGAAAACGGAGTTGGTCATCCCGCAGAGCACACGGCCAGCAAGATCACCGATGTTCCAGAGAAGGAAAACAAAGGGAATGTAAATGCTTTTTTTGAAGAAGATGTTCTCCGGGTTCTCTCTGACTGATGTCACCGTGGATGCAAACACAGGGAACACCAAGGTGACACAGAAAGTGAGAAAAATCGTCATGACGAAGAGTTTGAGTTTTCCCCAGAGCAAGCCAAAAGGAACGTGTTTCTTCTGCACAACACTGATTGGCTCCTCTGTCTCCTCTGTTTCGTCCACAGCCAGATACGCATTTGCGTTCTTGTAGCGGTTGGCCAATCCAAGCAAGAAGACGGCCCCCAAAGCCACGAAACAGGCACTCAAAAAGTATAGCGTAAGGCCTGTGTTGCGAGCCTTGTGGGGGTGTTTTTCCTCGATTTTGTCTTTTCCCGCAAGCAAGATCGAGCAAATGAGCGCCAACGGCGGGAGTGCTCCAGCTATGGCCTGGCCCACCATCACACCGTTTGTGTATATGCTTCCAAGCACGTTTGCCGAAGCCAAGGCACCGTTCTGAGCCAAACTGGAGGCCATAGCACTGACAAAAACAGTGAGCATAAGTAAAGCAAAGAACGAGTAGTCGCCCATGGAAATGAAAAAGTCGGCAAAACACGTCAAGGCCAAAAACGCAAAAACCGCTATAGTCGCCACCATGCCTGCAAAAATACGTTTATGGTAGTTCACGCCCTCCTGCTTCTGTGAGAGGTAGTATGAAAAGACCATGGTGGTGATTGTCGAAACAGACATAAACGTCGAGGAATACGCCTTCGAAAGACCAGCCGTATCGCTGAACCGGTCGCCGTAGTAAGCAGACGCCAGCAAATAACAATTCCACGGCCAAAGAAGCGCTATTCCCACCATAGTATAGGCAGCATAAGTCAACGAAGAAAGACGGAGTTGCACTTTTCTGCTGAGTCGAAAAACCACCGGGTCGTGTGTTCGAACATGCCCGCTATTTGCCGACATGTGTTGCAATTCGATTTCTTCGGGCACCGTAAGTAGAAAGAAGAGTGGTCTCTTCGCGTCTTATCAATATCGACGCTGTGATATGTCAAAGATACGCGATAAGCTGTGTGCCGAATGACAGGTAGTGACAGGGCGGTTTGGTACTTTGATGGGTGGTTTTTGAATTTTACGTTGTGGATTTGGGATTATATTCTGAATGTATTTTGGAGAATCTAGAGAATCTAGAGAATCTTGGTCCTCGTGAATCTCGTGAATCTATCGTGAATGTATCCCGATTGGAGTAGAAGAAGTTGGCTTGTGAGAAGTGAATGAGTTCTTCTTCTACTAGAGTGGGGCAGGATCCAACTTCTTTATATCGAAAAATATGGGCTTAGTTGAAAGCAGGTATGCTTTCGATGGTGTGAACTGGTATGGTGTAAACTATTGATGGTGTTCCACAACCAAATTGGGGATGACTCCCATTGACAAAATCAACTCTATATTCACGAAGTTAGAATAAATTCCCTTCCGTCATTTTCATTTAAAAAAATATACTCTTCATCCATTGAAGCAAGTTTTCGATTTTGTGGCTACGAAAAATTGCATTTCTGAACCACCCAATGATTATAATTATAAATAGAAAACTCTTTGACCTCAGATGTTGAGCGAAGTCTCTTTACTTCCACTCAGCCTGCCCAATTTAAAGCCATTGTCTGTGTCCTCAGGTCAACTCTATATCTAAACGCCTTCCTTTGCTTCTGCCAGTACAATCTGAAGACTCCACGGTTCGACTTCTGCCTAAATTTGATCCCTGATCAAAAAAGGGGCCCCCTTTTTTGAGCCTCTCGATGTCCAAACGCATCTGGTAAAACATGTTCACCAAGAGGTAGTGGGGTTCATTGAGAGGAAGTCGTAGTGGAGAGCTCTCTTCAAGCCAGAAAGATTCAGGTATTTCGTCGGTTTTGAGCGTTTTAGCGTGCCACTTGCGCCAAGTGCTCGGATCGTACCTCTTTGTTGGCTCCTCCAAGGCGTCCACGACTACTTCTTTTAGAAGGTCAAGATCCATGAGTATGCGATCGATTGGAGAATGAGAGAGATACTTCAAGCTTATTGAAGAGCCCGACTCGATATTTGGCTCCTCCACAGCCTCAGCGGAGTCATCAGTCGTGTTTTTGAATATTAGTCTTGTCATCCGCTCGAGACGGTCTGTAGTATTGAAGGCAGCATCACCAGCGGTGGATATAATAATTGTCATGAGCGGAACGGCGCCCATAGCCCACTGTATGAAAAATGCTCTGCCGAATACCGTCTTTGGTGCAAAGTCACCGTACCCAATGGTCAAAAGGCAGAGAAAGCAGAAATACATCAGATTGAAGTAGGTCCAGTCTTCAGCAGCATGAAACACAGCTGAGCCGATCTGCCAGAAACCAACGAAAAAAATCAAACTGGCTATACGGTTGAAGTGGACTTGACGGCGCAGGACACGTTCTCTGATATCTCTCATGAGTCGAAAGGAATCATGAAACATTGGATCATCCGGCAGTTTCTCCCATCGTCTGAGGAGTTCTTTTCTGCGGACTTCGACTTGATGCCAGAAAATACTCGGGGCTGCAGAGTTGATGACCACTCGGGATATCGTGGTTACAACCATACCCAGATTCACAATCCCCACGAAAGCAAACACCAAGGCAACAATCTTGGCTGCCGTTGAAATAGGGTGAATATCCCCAAGACCGACAGTAAACACAGAAACAACGCAGTAATATAAAGAAGCACCGTATGAGATATCCCGGATGAGGTGTTTCATAACCACGGCACCGACAGCCTGCCACACCGCAAATACCATCGTATAGTTGATAAGCCGCCTCTGGTGCCTGTCGAGGTTGTACGAAGCTGGGTATTTCCCTATACTGTATCCAAACAAATTTATCGTCTGAATGATGGAGCAGGTGTAGTACATGAATATCGTCCACACAGCTAACCAGAAACCCTCTGAACGTCTGTGGACCACGTGGTCACCCACAAAGCTGGAATTTGTTAGAAGCACCGCTATTAGAAGCATGGAGGCGGCGACGATCCAGCAAATTATGGAAACGCTCTGTGTGATGAGGTAACGAACAAAACCCGTGAAGTTCATAAGCAACGAGACATTTCCGATGATACCAAACACAAACGCTAGTATATTGAGGACTCTTGCGGCCGTGCTCTCAGAGACCAAAACGCCTGTAGCCTTCTCCACCCGCCAGTGCTCTATGAGCCCAATCAAAGATATGAGGTTACCCAAAGGAGCTAGACAAGCCAGTATAAGCGGAAAGTATGACGACACACAGAGCCAAAGCACAAAATGCTTTTCGCCTGGTTGCACATGGAGATTTGTGATTGTGACAAGCGGTACCGTCAAGGCGTGGCCGAGGTACTTTGCTGTTTTGGGGAGTGGCTCCTCGTTGTCTTTGGAATCGATGGTTTCAAAGTAACCTGGGGTGAAGAGCGGTTTCAATTTGGTTGCGTAATTGTCAATGTGTGCTTTTCGTAGGGTGAGTTCGGCATTTTGCTCGTGAAGCCCGAGAATCTCCGTTGTCCTGGAGAGAAGCTCCAGAGCCAGCGTCATACACGGAGTTGTTATCAAATGGCTGCGAAATGAGTTTGACAGGACGTTATGTGTCAGTGGAAAAGTGGGGCATGTGAATAAGGGGCACAAGACGGGGGAAGTTTGAGTTAAGGATTTCGTTGAATGAGCAAAATAATGACGTTTTTCTGATTTTAAATGGGTGGTGGTTTTGTTGTGTGGCTCATTTGATACGCTGTATGAGCAGTAGAAGCGAGCTCAGCATGATACAAGGTCGGTTTTATTGCGGTCTTTGACGAAGCCTGATTTTTCGAGGAAGTAAAGAAGCTGGTACTTCTGTAAAGGTATAAGCATTGGATAATGTTGTGCAAACTTAAAGCTTAATGAGATCTTCTCGAGCGCACCTATGCACTGAAGGTTTCGTGGTCATGGTGTTGTCTGCGTTACATAATCCGAATTGTCCTTCAGATTGTCTTTTTTTTCACTCTCAGCTTCTAATTCTATTGGTTCTTCTTTCGTTGTATCGTTCAAATACGTCGAAACATTGGCTCACCGAAGTCTTCGTATGGACCAGGAAGTTGATCAGATAGTTTTGGTGAAGTTTGAATCAGTCCTTAAAAGTCCCAATAATACGAGAGATCTTTCTATTAACTTCAACATTTCTATCAAGGGTCCAGCATGTGCTCTTCCAACACTCCTCTCCTCCTTATATCTAGAAAATTGAACCGCTTAATCAAATCCCATCCAAAATCTCATTCGTCTTGCCCTCTGTTTAATGCTCCAAACATATCTTTAAAATGTCCTCACCTGCCACCTCAGCATCCCTCAATTCCCACCAACAACTGTGTCTACACATCACATAACCTTCCTGTTGCATGCTACTATTTACAAGTCCCTAGAGAGACACGGGCACGTCGTTCCGGGGATCGAGAACCCACTTTCTCAAGATATTCTTCACAGTGTGTGGCTTCAAGTCCGTGCTTTTGCCCATCTTCTCCAAAATCTCCTTCCGCTGGCCCTCGAAAGAACTGCTCATCAACTTCTCAAGAATCGAGTGGATGTTGGCGAGTCTACCGTCGATGGTACGGAGGTCCTGTGCAGCACTGTTGATTTCAAGGGGCAACACCTGCTCGGTAGATGGCCACAGCGTGATGTTGTATCTCTTTTTGATCTCGTCCATGGATTTGAGATATGTCTCTCTTTCGCCCTCGGCAATCTTGGGGAACGCCTTGGTTAAGGAATCTAGCTGTTTCAAGTCCTCAATCATCTTGACGTCCTTTTCGTAAACGGCTCTTCTATCGTTGAGCTCGTTTCTCTTAGCTTGTTCTTCAGTGAACACCTTCTTTTTCGCCAACTCCTGGTACTTGGCGAACTGCTGACCCTTGTTGATTTTGATCTCAGCAATAGCAAAGTATTTTCTCTCTGTCATCTTGGGAATCGACTCGATTCTGACGATATCGCCCTCTTTACAGAGGTCTCCCTCATCGTGAACTAGATAGTCCTTTCTTTTGAGCACCTCCTTGTGGACCCGCTTGTCGTAACCTTTGGTCTGGACACGGACCTTGACCGTTTTGCTCATCTTGCCCTGGGACACGACCAATCCCACGAAATTTTGCCTGGCCATGGTTTTGTTGTATTTGGAGATTGAGTATCAAGATGAAAAAATCTACACTGTGGCGTGCGCGCACCATAAGAGGAGGGTGCCACAGCACCATGGGGGATTAAACGGAGTGCTTCAAAACGTATCTCTTTCATGTCAATGCTTGATTTCTTAAATACATACAGCTTTTTCAGCTTTCAAGTCCCTCACTCCATTGCAACACGATCACCGGAGGGAGGGAAGCACTTGGGTGATTTTCGCAACCAACGCAGCATTCTCCGCTTCAGTGCCAATAGACAATCTCAAGGCACCAGTGCAATTGAGCTCTTTTCCTCTGAAACGCACCACAACGCCGTTTTCCACCGCCAAA
The DNA here is from genome assembly GCA_030563505.1 of Candidozyma konsanensis. Taxonomy (NCBI): domain Eukaryota; kingdom Fungi; phylum Ascomycota; class Pichiomycetes; order Serinales; family Metschnikowiaceae; genus Candidozyma; species Candidozyma konsanensis. Next base: position 73,593 of record JAJMJI010000024.1, on the reverse strand, counting down.
GTATTGTACAAGTTGGCAGCCACCTCGTTGGAAGGCTCGCCTTTGGAGTCGAGAATCTGTACAAGCACGAAGTTGGCGTCCAATCCGCCAATATTCTTGCCAATCCCGTCGATTCCCTTGAGCTTTTTCAAAAGAAGAGCTCTCTCCAGTTTGATTTTCTCGACGTAGTTCTGCATCACCTTGAGCCCGTCTTCTGCCTGGGTGGATCTCACAGCCACTGCAGAAGTCAAAGACAGAATGTTGTATGGATACTTCATGGCATTGAGGTAGCGGGAGAGATCTGGCGTGGCAAAAGTGATTCCGAGTCTCACTCCAGCAAGCCCAAATGACTTGGAAAGCGTCTGGAGAACCACAAGGTTGGGATACTGGTTCACTAATGTAGACACAGATTGAGAGGTATTTGGAGCAGCTGGATCCACAAAGTCAATGTACGCTTCGTCCACGACAACCAAGCCGTTCCATGCTTTCTGGGCCTTTTCAAGAAAATTCACCACCGTTTTTCCATCCACAAGTTTGGCGGTCGGGTTGCCTGGAGATGTGATATAGATAAGCTTTATAGTAGGGTCCGCAGTCAACTTATCCAAAATGGCGTCCACGTCGATCTGGAAGTCTGGCGTCGTCAATGGCACTTTTACCATTTCGACGTCGTTCACAGTGGCACATATCAGGTACATTCCGTATGTGGGCGGACACACCAAAAGCTTGTCCCTGCCTGGAGTGCAAACACACCTCAATAGCATATCTATGCTTTCGTCCGAGCCCACACCCAAACAGAGATTGTCTGTTTCGATTTTTCTCGTTGCTGTGTCCAAAAGCTGGTGAGGTGCCGAGTTACGGAAATCGGCAATCTGCTGCTTCAACTCCATCTGGTGGGGATCTGGGTATCTGTTAAGCTCTAGGGCCTGTTCCCATGCAGAAACGTTGCTGAGAGCTGGGCCGTGGGTGTTTTCGTTAGCATCCAATAAAATGCCCTCTTTGAAGTCGTCACGAGCACATCTGTAGGGCTCTAATGTGCGGATATTGGGGCGAATGAGTGTTTCAAGGTTAAAAGTCATGGTGGTTGTAGATGCGAAAAAATGGCTGCGAAATCGTGAGTCAGATAGCGGAGCTAAAAGCGAGCTTTTAGTGACGCAGTAGCACTGATAAATTAAGAGTCTAAGAGGCTTTAACACTGATAATTCAACAGATCGAAGAGACTTTTACAAATTTTAAATGAAGATATTCTATAGTGGTGGGGTCCCAGGGTTCTACTATTCAATCACTGAAGATCGCCTCGGTAGGATAGGATGAGGAGTGGGCTGGGGGTAAAAAGTTGCTTTGTAATTTAACTGTTTTAGGGCTTTGAATTTTAGTGATTGAGACTAATTCGCTAGGAAGGGTCCACAGGGTTGGTGAGAAGTCGGGTCCCAATGATACGCTCTAGAGAAGACGTCTGCGGGTATTTCACTTTTATTTTCTACCTCTTTTTCTATGAAGCTCGAATTTGACTTATCTATGATATGGAGTTCAGTGGCACAGTGTGGAGTGTTCTAATTGTGCTGAGATTCTCATGGATGCGAATGTGTCGAGTGTGAATTCTAATTCTGGTTTGACAAAGCGGGTCGAATCTTTGTGTATCCTTTTGTCATGGAATTTCAGTTAAATATTTGTATTGCATAGATTGCTTGGCCATGTATCAAGTAGTTGATGGGCAGCATGGACAAATGCCTTGAGATAACTCGTGCTAACTTATGCCTGTGTTTTTTAAAACCGCTTCTATCAGCTCCGTTTTTTTTCTTCATCAAGCTTCATAAAAAGCAGTTTCACGTCAAAGAAAGCACTGTTGCGTTAATGTAACCTAGACAAGATTGGAGAGATCCACTAATGAAATGTTTTTACTACCAGCGAGAGAGAAGTTATACGAACTAACACATATGGTATTTTCTTCTTGAGCCAAACCTACATATCCTACCATTTTTCCAAATTGGCGCCTTTAACCTACCATAAATAATATATATCACCACCAAGTTGTCAACTCATCAACTGTCGTCAAAAACAGAAGACAAGCATACTTACAACCCCAGTTCACCCCGCCATCCTCCACCATCTCCTCGACTTTCTTCACCATCACCCTCATAACTCCAACCGCTCAAAGTCGTTGCTTTCTTCAATTGGTGAAAAAACGCTGTCCAACTCAGCAGATCCACCAGCACCTTCATTACCTGAAGGAGGCGAGAAAAACCGTACTCTGAGTCGCTTGGAACTTCTCTTACCCAGTGCCAAACTCAGCTTGAGTTTTCCCTTGAGCGCCTTCATGCTTCTCTTGGCCCTTCTCCATTCTCCCCATTTCGTTCTAGGGACCAGTTCGTCATCAGAAGATTTCAATTCTGCGTGTTTGTAGCAATTCCATTCAGGCGGAAGCGTCGAATACTCGGCCATAGCAGCAGATATATCTTCGATGTCGGAGATGGAAGGGTAATCCTGGGGCCTAGGGTCGTGGTTATATGGCAGGAAGACAGAATTTTCTAGCCGTTCATCAGACATTTGGTTCTTGAAGAAAAGCGCCGTGATGCCCCGTCCAGCAAGGGAACGAGATCTAGAAGGTCTGAAATTGCTTTTTCCTGTGAAGCTTTTTTGACTAAAGTTATGGGGAAGTGTGGATGCCCTGGCTACCTCAGGTATCTCTCCGCTCGAGTCGAGACCAGAAATTCGAAGGCCTTGGGAATTTTCAGAAGAATCCATTTGTATGGGGCTGTGCTCTCCTGAATTGTTCTTCTTCTCGGCCCACGTTCCAAACCTCATGGTGAACGTTCTCCTGAACCAGCCGCTTCGATCAGTCTTTGGTTCCGTGTCGGGCTTCCTTTTTCTTTTAGGCAACGGCTGTGATACGGGCTCCTCTGACGTGGTTTTAAAATTATCTGAAGCTTGGATTGAATTGTTATCGTGGGATTCCGCCTCCAGCTCCAGAACATTCGTCTTCTGACAATTTTCGTCTTGGAGCTCGAAGGATTCGAAATAATCGACCAAATGGGCAAGTGACAGCGCCAGGAGACTTCCAGAAGACGGTGGTCGTCTGATATCGAGCGGCTGCTGGACCAACGCTGCCATGGTGTATTTGCGTTTGAATGAGAAATGGTTGCAAAAAGAGCTTTCGCAGATAAAGTATGATGTTGGACAAGTGGAGTTTGAAAGGGGAATGGCCAAAGGGTCTGGAAGTTTTGCCATGAATAGAGAATGAAAGAAGTGGAGGATGATGGAAAAGGCTTAAAAGCAGATTAATCAACCACTCTTCGTTCTTTCACCATAGCACTCACTCACCATTTCCACTCTACTATGGCGAGCACCTCATGGTACACCAACACCTTTAGCCCATTTTTCATTTTTAATTCATATCTCTATATGAGATCTAAAGATAGCTGAAAGCTTATACGAACAACCATTATTAAGACATTTACATTTAATTTTACTAGATCCTTAGGTCAGCTACCCGTCTCACCGAGTACATCCACCCATAGAACTTATAAACCTGCCAAGCACTCATTTTCACCACTTAAATCCCCTTAATAACGTCAAAATGAATAAAATCGACCCTAGATAATTTCTCACACTTAAAACTAGCCCCTTTGCTGAATCCCACGGCTCTACTTCCTGGCCAAGTGCCAGTTGTGCACCCGTGCACCACAGTGCGCACCTACCTACACCTGTCGAAAAGCTCTACCACAACTGTAGCATGGAGTTCGATATCAGATATGACCCCAAAACAAAAGGGGTGGTTTTCGCTCAAGAGCCCGAGGAGGTCAACCCTGCACTCAACCTTGAGATCGAGCAACTCAGCACGCTCACTACAGAAATCATTGGCATAAACGACCCATACCCACCAAAACCCACGGCAGAGTCCTTCAACAAGGACTTGTCCAAGATGATCAAGAAGCTCTACGAAGGAGGTGTACAGAGCTTCAAGCAGGAGAAGTTTGTGGAGCTGGCCAAGCAGTTCACGATCGCTATCGAGGTGATCAACAGAAGAAACAAGTTCGAGGTGTTTCTGGCTACTTTGCAAGAACTCAGTCTTCTCTTGATGAGCCGGGCTGACGCGTACCTCAAGTGTAAGGAGTACTTGAGGGCGTTCAATGACGCGGATATGTTGATTGGCATGATGATGACCACTCCAGAGAACTTCTTGCGTAGAGGCGTGGCCAACTACTTCTTGGGCAACTACGAGGACGCTCGTGCCGACTACCAGCGTGGACTTGCTTTTGACGAGAACAACGAGAGGCTTATCACCGAGTTGGACATTTGTTTGGACAAGATTCTCGAGGAGAACGGTGACTACCTCTAAGTGGTGTGATCTCCTCTTACCAGGAGGAACCAACGCCACAACACGTTCTGCAGCAGTCGTCGACGTGGATCGCCTTTGCGGGCTAAGGCAAAACCCGTTTCCATAATTCTTGCCGTGTACAATAGAGATGCCCATTTTTCTTCCAGTAGCTCTTATCGAATGCGCACCACTTTAAGTAAACTTACACACATCAACAAGGCAGAGTCTTGAAACCCCTACGATGCTGGTCCGTTCCACCGACGTGATAGTGGTGTCTTCGGACGACGAAAGCAACGGCAACATGTTTGCCGACACGGTTCTGCCCAAAGACTCCATTCCTCGTCAGATCAATACTCCTTCTCAAGAGCCCAATAAGTGGTGGGAGCTGCTTAGTCAGTATGACAACGAGGGGAAATCACACGATACGTCCAGCCTTGTGGCGAGAGGCACAAAGAGAAAAGACCCGGATTCTGGAGAAATGCCTGCTCCAGATTCTACTGGTGACTCTTCAGGAGGAGAGCGGAAGTCCAAGTACTTTGGTGCCCACCGCCACCAGGTTGCCCTTGAGCTGGATACGGACTCGGTGATCGTGATATTGTCTAGTGACGACGAGGGCGGTCTGTCTCCTTCGGGGGCTGATTTCTCCAGAGAGAAGAACTCACCTGTTCAGAATGTGTCACCTTCTCCCTTCAACGACACGGGACCAACAGGAAGCGTGGAAGCTTCTCCCGTCCTGAAGCAATCTGGGGAATTTCAGGGGACTGTGCCGGTGATCTCTCAGCAGAGTGGCTTGCCAGAACAAAACCCCAGTGTAGAGCAGATCGAAAGCTACCCACAGAATCGGGTTATTCCACAGACCCAAAGCCCTCAGCAGGCGCAAAATGGTATTCAGGATCTGGAGCACGTTGTTGAAGACGACTCAGATGACGAAATAGCTGTGCTAAGCAAAGAGGAGGCCGAACGAGTGGGTAATTTCAAACCAACTACGTTTGAGCAGCCACCTCCCCCGCAGCCATACCCTCAGCAGCCATACCCGAATATGAATCTGGCGTACCAGAATGCTCTAGCGAATACCTCGTTCAACCAGCCTGTTCCGCTGCTACAGATGCATGATCCACTGCTTTACTCCCTGGACCCTCACGAAGCCCAGCAAGACAGAAAGGCCCACGAATACTTCGATAGCCAGCAGTTACCACAGCTAGAAAGTCATTCCCAAACGTTGGACGCACAGTTGACCCGTTTCGACAGCTTGAGGGACTCGTACTTGAGGAATATGAGAGAAGCAAGGTCCCGTATTGAAACGCTTTCCTTGGACGATACCGACCAGCGAGCTGATTTGATTCGAGAAATTAATTCTTCACTTGCCGACGCACAAGCTGCTATGGATAGGGCCAAAAAAATCAGAAGGTACAAGACCATTTTGTACTACGTCCTCCAACATAAGCAACGAAACTTGCACTATGCCCGCCAGCAGCGTCCCTCGCATAACTACCCCACCCAGCAGAGTTCATTCTTTAACTATTCCGTTCCACAAGGAACCCTTCCTACATCACAAGTGCCTATTATGACTATGCCTCGAATGGGTGTCCAAACACAAAACGTCTATGACGACTCTGTGCACCTCCAAGAGCTTCTCAAGGACGTAGGTAATGAGGAGAAAATTGAGGGAATGGCCTTGACCCCGTCAGAACTCAGTGTACAGTTATTGGATCATCAAAGACGAGGCTTGCATTGGCTTCTCAAGCGTGAGAGTCTGGTTCAAGGAAGCATTCTCGCTGATGATATGGGTCTCGGAAAAACGGTGCAGACCATTGCACTTATGATGGCTAACCCTCCGAAGGAGGAGGACGAGAATCGCAAGACCACACTCATAGTGGGGCCAGTTTCTCTTTTGCGGCAATGGAACGCCGAACTTCGTGCAAAAATCAACATGGAACATAGACAAAGGGTTGCATTTTACCACGGTGCTGACAAAAAGAAGGTCAACACCTACAAAAAGATGCTGAAGTTCGACGTGATATTGGTGTCGTACACAACTTTGGCGTCTGAGTTCAAACTGCATTATGCACAAGTCTTGGAAGAGGCCATGTTGACTCATGGTCAGAACATTCTTCCGGACGCCAATCTGGGAGGAAGAGTCTACGCGTCACCTTTCTTCACTTCCGATGCGAGATTTTATAGAGTTGTTCTTGATGAGGCTCAGTATATCAAGAACAAGGTCTCGCAGACATCGAAGGCCACTGCCCTTCTTAAAGCAAAACACAGGCTCTGCTTGACTGGTACGCCAATGCAGAACAGTGTGGACGAGCTTTTCCCTATCCTTCGTTTCCTCAGAACTAGACCATATAATGATGAGACGAAATTCAAGCGGGATATTGCTGTGCCTATGAGATCCAACGCCAATGGCGATGCACATGAGGATTACAGCAGGAATAACTCAATGAAAAAGTTGAGGGCTATTCTTCTGGCAATCATGCTCCGACGCACGAAGGACTCCAAGGTCGATGGAAAGCCACTTATGGTCCTACCAAAGAAGACTATCAAGAAAGTGATCATCACCATGGACGCGCAAGAGGCCAAAGAGTACAAAGATCTAGAAGCTGGGATTCAGAAAAAAGCTGAAAGGCTTCTCATGTCTAAACACAGAAACTCACACAGCAACATTCTTACTTTGCTTTTGAGATTGAGACAAATGTGCATTCATGAAATACTCGTGCAAGTGGGAGAGTTAAACGCAGAGGAAAAAAGGCTGGGATACGGCGGTGTTCAGAACTGGAAGACCATGTATGCCCTCTCCAAAAACTTTCCCGAAGAAGTGAGAAATCGAATTGCAGATGACTTGAGAAAAAGTGATAGAATCATGCCGGTGGATCTAGAGGAGAGCGACCAAAGCTGTACACAGTTGACTTGTCCCATGTGTTTTGATGTTGTTGAAGAGACGTCCATTGTCTTGTTACATCCTTGTGGCCACATGATTTGTGATGGTTGTGTTGATGGTTTCTTCGAGCAGGACGCCAACGATGATGGTACTGTTCCATGCACAATTTGCCGACTGAACATTTCTGAAAGTTCATTGATAAGCTACAAGATTTATGATCAGATCGTTAACGCGAGACTCGAATTTGACGACTTGAAAGCTCTTTATGGTCTGGGTGTGGCAAGCAAGACAACGACATCAGAGAAGATCAACAAACTTATTCATGACAATGGCGGCTTCACATTATCGGCAAAGTTGCAAAAAACTCTAGATATTGTCCGAGATGTTGTCAAGGGGTCGGATGACGAGAAAATCATCATCTTCTCTCATTTCACTGGTACATTTGACCTTTTGGCCAGGGCGCTTCAAGACAGCAGCATCGAGTTCTTACGCTACGACGGATCCATGAACATTGATCTCAAAAACACTACAATTAAGCAATTCTACCAAGGAAGCGAGAGAGTGTTACTTATATCGCTCAAGGCTGGTAATGTCGGTTTGACATTGACTTGTGCTTCGCATGTCATCATTATGGATCCCTTCTGGAATCCCTTCGTGGAGGACCAAGCAATGGACAGAGCGCACCGTTTCGGCCAGCAAAAGCCAGTTAGTGTGTACAAGTTGCTTGTCACTGACTCGGTGGAAGACAGAATCGTCAACTTGCAAGATCGCAAGAAGGAACTTGTCAACTCTGCACTTGACAGCACAGAGTTGAAGAAGAGCAGTGCTCTCGGCAGACAGGAGTTGGGTTACTTGTTTGGTTTGAACACCATGGGTCCACTCAGGACTTAAACTTCTTCAACTTCGACAAATTCCTAGCCCAGTCTTCCTGGGTAATGAGAGCTGGCTCTTTCACGCAGAGTTCCCAGGTTATAAGACTTTCAAAGTCAAGACCGTACTTTGAGAGCGATCTGCAAAGATATATCACTTGCAATATAACACCATCACGCGAGCTGTTCACATCAACGTCATCGGCGTTGCTTTCATCCTCACTAGCCTTCGGAAGATGTGTGCGAAGCTCCTCAACCATCAAGTACGCCAACTTCTTTATGTACATGTGCAACAAGAGCTTGTCGTCGTTGGTATCTGATTTTAGACCCGTTGATAGAAAAATGGCATGATAAATGGAAAGTGAGTTGTAGAGATGCTCACGGTATATCTCAATGTAGCGCTTGAGATAGGTGAGCTTTTTGAGCTTCAAAAGCGGCTTGAGACTAGCCGCCTCGTTCATGATGAATTTGAAGCGAGAATTGAGATAGATCAACTTGAGTGTTTTGTTGCCAGAAATCGTTGAAAGACCCTCGTCATCGTCATCCTCAGAGGTGACGATATTGGGCCTGTTTAAGATTTGGAAGATTTTCAAAATGTTGGACTGCTTCAAGTTCGTATTGAGAAGCTTTATGAGGCCTCTCACCATGAGCTTCAATTCGTTATCTATTTGGACCTGCAACTGTTTGAATGTTTTCAGATTCGGGAACTTCACCACGAGCATCTTGACCAGCGTCAGAATCTCCAACGCCTCCTGGTAGTTACCCTGCATTATACAGAGCCCACAGAGCGTGGGAAGCTCATAGATATCAAGTATCGAGTCCATGTTCCGCAAGACTGAGTTGTTTGCTGATATGGCATGGCCAATTCTTTTCACGGTCTTGTTGTCCACGGCGATTTTGCTCTCAAAGCCCTGCTTCATCGCCGAAATGTTTTTGTTTAGCTCGTCCCCAAGAGTGTTCTGAACATGTCTTACGTCCTCCGAAACACCCACAATTAAATCTCTGTTTTCGTTAGCTATAGTTGCCAATTGAAGCTCTATCTGGCGCAGCTGATGGTCAAGTTCTGCGATCTCTTCTACGAGATTCTTTCCTTTGGACTCCGTGGAAGATGTGAACATCTCAGTAGATAGAAGCTCCTGGTTGACCAATAGCTCCTCAAGATACAGCTGTGTATTGTTCTTGAGGTCTTGGTCCTTCTCGAGCATTTCTGAAAGCCCGGGATCAAGCCCCTCCTTGAGCGTGTCGAGGAGTATGGACGACATGGTTCTTACTAGTAGTAGGTAGTTGTCGCGATAATAGTGGATGTGTAGTCAACAGCCAGGTGGACTAGCCATCTGATATAGAGAGATTGAGGCGACAAATGAGCTTTTTCAAAGATTAATGCGCACAATTGAAAACATATGTGAAGAAATTATTTCATTATCAGAGACTTTGGGCGTTTTTGATCAAGGGTAGAAAGTGTCGAGTCTAATGGAGTGCACATAGCACTATCAAGACCAGGAACAACAGGCCTCTTGCTTTCGTGAATTGACAGTTGAATGCCATTAAACCTGCTTAGGAGAGTTCTGGTCTGATCTGTGCACCATGAGATCCCTTATTTTTGACTCTTGTTTATCCGGCTGTTGGAACAGCCACAACCCTTTTTCAGTTGCTAGGCCAATTGTACAGGGAACTCGTTTGGAACTAAAGAGCCGAATAAGCTGAACAAAGTCAATACAGTATAAATGCCTCGAAACTTGCCGGCTGAATATTGGAGAAATTCAAGGTTGACCAGTGGTCGACGGCCTGCACATACCCATAATCAACGAAGTCCCCCACTTCGCTGCAACACAAGCTATACGAATCAATTAAGGCCCATCTTGTTTCAAGAAAACCCCTCCACCTCACTATCCCTTCAAACCTCTCTCACCTCAACGTGGCCGGAAACTCTGAAGCAATATTATCGACCTGCATATAACCACAGATACTACCCACATCAATCTGTCCTCACCTCAAGGAGACGTCAACCATGGAGGGTCTCTTTTTCAACATCGACTACGGGTATGTCGAAGGCGTGGTACGTGGGTACAGAAACGGTCTTTTGACCTCTTCCCAGTACGTCAACTTGACCCAGTGTGACTCTCTTCAGGACTTGAAATTGCAGTTATCAGCCACCGACTATGGCAATTTCTTATCGAACTACGGCGGGCCTCTTTCGACTTCGGTGATGCAGGAGAAGATTCTGGGAAAGTTGTACCAGCAGTTCCAGTATTTGAGGAGCCAGAGCTCAGGGACTTTGACCAAGTTCTTGGACTATATTTGCTACGGCTATATGATTGACAATGTTTCCTTGATGATTACAGGCACGCTTCACGAGAGAGACTGTCAGGATATTTTGCCAAAATGTCATCCATTGGGATGGTTCGACACGTTGCCTACATTGTCCATTGCCACAGACATTGAGTCGTTGTACGACACCGTCTTGATCGACACCCCTTTGGCGCCCTTTTTCAAAGACTGCTTGACCATCAATGATCTTGACGATTTGAACATTGAGATCATCAGAAACAGATTGTACAGAAACTACATCGAGGCGTTTGTGGAGTTTGTGCAGAGCGAGCTCGATGGGCCTGACAAGGAGATTATGACACGCTTGTTGAACTTTGAGGCCGACAAGAGAGTCATCAACATTGCATTGAACTCATTGAACAACCCCGACTTGTCTGCTGAAGACAAGCTCTCGTTGTTCCCCTCGTATGGCCATTTGTATCCGACGTATCACAACCAACTCTCCACTGCCGAGGATGTGGAGCAGGTCAAGAGCATTGTCGAGCTGATTGGCGAGTACAAGGAGTTATTTGGGGATGCCCTGAGCGGAGGCTCGAAGAACATCGAGGACTGGTTCTACTGGTTGGAAATGCAATACAACAGACAGGCGTTCACACAGCAATTCACCTTGCTGACTGTGTGGGCGTGGTTGCGTTCCAAGGAGCAGGAGGTGAGAAACATTACGTGGATTGCCGAGTGCATTGCCCAGAACCAGAAGAATAGAATTGACAACTATATTGCGGTCTACTAGGTTGTCTAGGCTGCGATTAATGAGGTAAAGCCGGAGCTGAAGGCAATTTTTGCCGTTTGCACTATAGCTCAAATTGTCCCGCCTGCTTTACCCTCGCTTTCACCACCCATAATATCTAAGGACCAGAACCTTCACACCATGTCTGTCTCAATAAAATGTTAGCGCGCGAACCACTACTACCGACTCTACTATCACCATCAACATCAACCAAAACTATGTCCCAGCTATTTCTACCGTCTTCGCCAGAACCGGGCCCTGAATCTACGCAAAATCAAAATCTCACTTTCTCCGCATCCACTTCACAAGTTGGTCACATTGCAGATCTTCTTAATACCGTAACCTCCATCAATTCCCATGCCTTGATGATCATCTCGGATAACGGCATCGTCGTTTTCAGTGAGTACAACCACATAACCAACGTGCAATTGACCATAGATCTGAGCTTGTTTCTGTCGTACTCCTTGGTTCTGAACCGTGAAATAGATGGTCCCAAAGAACTACGGTTAGGTGTGGATATCCAGTTGATAGCAGACTCCTTCACAGCAGCCGCCCCTACATTGGCTCCCAAGTTCAAAAGCTCGTCATCGAAACCGGAAAATGTTCTTTGCTATATCAAATACGCTGGTGAGGGGCATCCGTTGGTGATAGAATTTGAAGATAGACTAATGAGCGAAAAGTTGGAGTTCGCTACATTCTACCTTGACGTTGATTATCCGTACGATACGACGGAAGAGAGCGGAGCTTTGCTTGTTCGTCACGATATGGTCCAGCTAGAACTTATTGTAAAGAGCGATCTTCTCACTGTGCTTCTTCAAGACCTTCAGCATATCAACACCGAAAGCTTGTACATCTACGTCTCAAACGACGGCTCAAACAACCGCGAGAAAAACCAGCTCAACTTCATCTCCAGCGGCGCAATTGGGTACCTGAAGCTCCTTTTCCCGAGTGCCAAAACGATGATGGAAAAATTAGAGATTTTCAAGGTCGAGAACGGCACCATGGAGCCTACCAAAGATTCGGTGCTCTCGTGCTTCTCTTTCTCTCCATTTATCAAGATCTTGAAGGCCGTGAAACTCCTGTCGAAGTGCAAGATCATGAAGGACGTATCTGGTATACTATCCCTCCAACTTCTATGCAAACACCCGGGGGTAGCCAATTATCCAGGCTCCCTCATCACATTCAATATTATAGAGAAAGCATTAGTGGGCGACGAATTCGAAACGCTGAACGCCGCCGACGTCAATGGCGTCTTTGACGACAATCATTATCATTACGTGGAAAACTATGACCAGTTAGTAACTGAAGACGTCAGAGTGGCCGAACCGCCCAGGGCTCCAGCACAGGCTGCCGTGGAGCCGCCCGAGCTCGGTACTCTTTCGTATGCATCTTTCAAAAAGCCTCTGCGGATAGAGACGCCCTCGGAACAAGCTTCCAAAAGGCAGAAGCCTTCGCGGGACGAGGACGACCACGATGTGTCTGTCAACGGGCCCGTGGAGATTCCGATCTTCTTATAAATAGGTAATCTTGAACGCCATTTTGAAGGTGTCCTGCAATTTCTGGAACACATTGATTCGCCTCGTGCGGATGAACCTTTGGGCAATGAGACTAGCGATGAACACAATCACGAGAACAGGGTAGTTTCTCTCGCAAAAGGTTCTAGTCAATCTCATAAGGTACTCAAGACGGTGACGGAGTTGTTGGATGCTGTTGTTGCCGCCACGGGCGGGGCTTCTGCTTTGTCTTTCGAGTTCCTCACTGTTTTCGTGCTCCCTCTTGATCTGCTTCAAAGACTTGTACTTCAAATTGGCGTTATCTTGCTCCTCCTTCTTCCTGGCCCTTTCATCTGCAAGCCGCTGGGCCTCCTGGGCCTCCCGCTCCTTGGCCTTCTTATCCTTGAGCTTCTTTTCCTGCTTCTTCACTTCTTGCAATTCCTTGATCCGCTTTCTGCCTTTCTCTGTGTCCACAAGAGGGTTTGAGTCCACGAGTTCTTTGGCTTTGTAAAAATCGTCAGCGTCCGGCAAGACATTGAAAATGTACATGTCCACAAGCCGCCTCAAATACTTGTCGTTGGAGGCGCCATGGAAATCAAGAAGCGAGTACAAGTTGTCGAACTGCTTCACCAAGAAGCGGTCGTCGTCCTGCTTGATTTCATGCTGGCACAGGTAGTTCGTAAGAAATATCTGGTAAAGCAATTCCGATGGCACCTTGGCCACGCTGCCATAGATGTCGTAGAGAGAGTCGAGAAACTGACTGAGTCTGAGCTTGGCTATCAACTCCTTCTTCTCCTTGCGAGGAAGCTGGAAAGTTCCGTCTTTGGAGTTCAACAAGAGCCCGACTTCCGTCAAGTACAACGTCACGATTTTGATGAGAACTTCTTCTTGGATGGCACCTTTGGCGAAAGTTCTGTAAGCCACGGAGTGCAATTTGGAGATGATCAGGAACGATTTCTCAAAGTCCTTGTTCATAAAGAACTTGAGGGCCAATTTGTAATCGGCGAGAATTACCGACTGTGGCGCCGATGAATCAGACAAGGATTCCATGTTGGATTATCGAAGTGGAGCTTGTTCTGTAGGATAGTTTCTCCACAGTACTGTGCACAGTCGACGCTGTCACTGCGCACTATCCTCGGTTGGCTGCAAACCAAAAGTCATGAGGACGATTTCTAAATTAGTACAAATGCCCAGTATCGCCCTGGTATTCCTCCTCGTAGACAGGGGGCGCCCACCCTTTTTTGATGTAGACTTTTTGGCGCAAAAAGTAGAAAATTGCGCCAATGAGAAGACACCCAGTTCCGACTACTGGGAAGCACCAGTAAGGAATAGTGATATCGACGGTTCCCTTGGGAGGAGGGAAAAACGGCAAAATGGCCAAAAAGACATTGGCCACAAGAAAAAGAATCACACAGACCCACGACGCCGAAAACGACTTGTGTTTTGTCGTGAGATGGGAATGGCTCAGAATGAGCGTGTTGAACTCGGTGAAGCTCGACTCATGCTCTTGTGGATTGTAAGACTGAATTGACTGGCTGGAAGGGCTGTCCAAGTCGTTTTCAGCCGGAGCTGGTGCCTCTTCGTCGTCTATGATTTCTAGGTCCTCGATGTAGCGCATTTTTCCCCAACCCTCTTTCTCAGCATTGAGCTTCAAGTAAACGAGTCCACCGGTAATGGCCACATTGATCCACGTGCCGGGGTATATGTACAAGTTGACGACGAACTCGTAAACGTCTGCGCTGGGAGGGCCCACGAGAATCACCACGGTCACGAACCAGTGCAAAATGAGGGAGTAATTGATGTTTTCGAATGTCTTGGAGAAAGGAAGGTAGTTGTTGCGGGCGAGTTCCTGGTTGACGATGGAGTGGGCAAACGACACTACCATGACGTTGCCGAGTGTCAGCAAGGCGATCATGAGCGGAAGCATTGTGGAGGTGACCGATTCTCCAAACACCTTGTTGAAAAAGATGCCGGCAACAAGCACACCGCTGTTCAAAAGCTCCTCCTTGGGAATGACAATGAGGTAACTGATAATCACCAAGAAGTAAAGGAGCGTGACGAGGAGCACGGCCATGGGAGCTGCGATGGTAAGAACATGGTAAGGGTCTGCGATTTCCGAAAGCACGTAGTTGGCATTTTCCCAGCCCTTGAAGGAGTACACAATTTCAAGAAGCGCCACAGATATGGAGTAGAAGTTGCTCAGCACGCCCGTGTGGATGGTATGGGCAGGAGGAGCTTCAGGAATGTGTATGACGTCCACAGCCACAAGAGACCCAATGGCGATGATAAGCACCAAAATGACGATTTTGAACATGCCCAAGAAGTTGAAAAGCAGCGTGGCCTGGTTGGGATACTGAATATGGAGCCAGATACACGCAGTAATGCAAAATACGCCAATGAGCTTGGATGTCCAGTCATCATCGCCGACCTGGTTTCCAGACACAGCGTACCATATGTACTTTCCAAAAGCAAAGGAATTGCCCGAGCTGAAGCCCAAGAACACCATCTGGAAAGCATAAACACAGCCTGCAAGGCCTTTAGGCAGCTTGAACACCCTCAACAAGTAGTTCTTTTCACCGCCATTCTGGAGCGGGAGATTGAGTGCAAACTCCAAGTATATGAGAAGCCCGCTGAATATAATAAACGCCCCAAGGACCCACAAGCCAAGGTACAACGGCACATTGCCGTCGCAGTACTTGAAGATGATGGACGGAGTGCTGAAAAGCCCAGTTCCTATCATTTTGTTTGTGATGAGCGAAACGCAAGAAAGAGTGCCCAATTTGTGGGTCTTCTGGCGCTCCGAGCGAGGAAGACGGAGGTACTGCTCCAGTCCTGTCAGCACCAGCGGAATCAATGTGGGCATGACTGTGGATGTTGTAGTTCGCAGTTGATGTGCAGAGATAGACGTTGGTGATGATAAGGTGTGGAGGGTTTAAGTGAGGGAGGGGAAACTTTGAGACTTTTCGACTCTAGAGATTTTATTGAATTTGTGACAAAAAGGAATTAGTCGGTCTTGTTGATTTTGAGCAGGGTTGGGTGTGGTGGATAAGTGTGGATCAGCCAGGCGCACAGAAGATAAGTAGGAGATTGGAAGACGAAGCGCGGTGAAAAGTGTGCTTTGATTGAGGAAGATGGGGTAGGAGCTATTAAAGAGCTAATAAAGAAAGAAACGAAAGATGTGAAGTTTGAAAATTGGGCCGGATTGATGAGGTAACTAGACTGTGTGATTTGGGCGTCAGCGGTCAAGACGACTCAGAAAGACCCAAAGCCGTGGTGGTTTTTCAATGTATAGTTGACTTCGTTTAAGAATGGAATTTTTTATTTCAGATCTGGGGTTTCGTTTTGAGCTCCGGTGTTACCGTTGGTTGCGGCTCATTGTCCTGTAAGAAATGGCTGCAAACCGCATCGATTAAGCACCTCGACAAGTTCGAAGGCATTCATTTTTGAATCGAATGTATTAGCTGGGTGTTTCAGATAGCCTGTTGCCATTACGCTCAAAATCGATTTCTGGATCGCTATAAACCGAAATCAACCAAGAGATGGAGAAGCATTTTCCATTGCTGTACGACACGAGAGACCCCCCTGGACATCAAGTCTGACCTGTCTATGGATTCGTGCTCATACTTAAGTATACCAGGCAGAAAGAGGGAATTTGGGCTTGTCAAAAACCTAGTCTTCGAAGTTCAGATTCGCATAAAGCGACTATTTGAGATCGGCCTTCAGACAAAGTCAGTTGACAGACTTTTCACTCAACTGGACTTTGTCTCCTCTCAATGCTCAATATCAAGCAGAGTGGTACCGAATTGCTTGAACTGTCGTTCCTTCGGTGTAGAATGTCAAATCAGCCAATTATCCCTTGCATACCATCGAAATGTGACTTGATAATTTTGCCTCGATGCCATTAGATTATCGCTTCGGTATTTTGGGAGTCTAGAGTGCCTGAAAGAGGTAGAACATGTTTCTATTGCTCTTCCGAATGCGTTGTTCAATGATTGACCCTTGCAGTCTCTACAACTATTAACAGCCCCAGGCGCTAACAATTACTCTGTGGGAGCCCTATGACATAAATCCTCTAGATCCATGTACTGCTCAATTGACAAATCAGACCTCATTCACCGACTTGAGAAACTAAATTGGACCATCCATTTACTGCCTTATCTACAGTGCGACAATGTCGTTGCTGCCTCAGCAGTCCCGAGTGTTCACGGCCCCTAAGGGTTGTATTGACGTAGAAAGCTGCCTGTGCTTAATTTTGATGACGGGAAATTTGATTCACACAGTTGAGGTGATTTGGTGGAATTTTGCGGAAGATCAATGGGCCACTCATGCTGATGCAGCGACGACATTTTTGCAACCACTTGGGGAGGAGATTCCCATGAAGTCAACAATCTTCAACTTTTTTCGTTTATGGTGTGAATTAGAGTGCTGAACGTACAATATCGACGGTTAAAAACCCCTGGAAATAGGACTTCCATCCACGTGAAGCCAAAGCCGGTTTTCCCAAGCTTGGGTCTTATCAAAAAGGAGGCAGCCTACAAATCCTACCTTAGATCCTTTCTTTATGAGTTCTTTGATTCAAGGTTGCTTTGAAAACGGTTGGCTGAATCTCCAGCTCTCCTTCCCAAAAAGGTATGTAGTCCCATCTTCATCAATTACCTTCCTTGGGTTTTGTTGACTTTCGCTCACTAACTTAATAGACTCAACCAGAATAACCCAACCAGAACGACCCAACCAATCATCCTCTCTACCTTCTCTCCAGCCCATTGGCATTGTTGCCTTCATGGCTCCTTCATCATGATCTCAGATTAATAGATATACGAGATTCACTGCCCGGCTACACCAAACTCACAAGGATTCAGGACACGAGGTGGAGGCTTTGACATGCTTCTCTGCATCTGTCCTGCCAAGGATCGATGTCTGGCGAAATACGAAACCAAACCGGCTTTTTACAATACGAACCTTTTTGCAGCCCTCGGCGCAAAGTCACATTCATCATTTACGTTTGGCCTGGTGATTTGCATTTTTAACTTCCACGGAAATATGGATGCAGAGGTGCATTTGCTTGCGCAGCGTATTGTTCAAGTTCACTTCTATTTAGGAGGCTTGGCCGATCTACTGTAATTAGAGCACCACGTTGCGATGTCTAAATGGAAAGCGCAATATGCTGAGATTCGAACCTCGTGGGTCGCTGAGCGCGTTTATGGAGATTGTTAGTAACAGAAATGTTGCTTCGAAGTGTGAAATATGGAGATTCTAGAAATTTTGAAATGGACATTTTGGGGTTTTCTTTAGCCTGGTAGTTTCTAAGCTGTTGGTTTCGTTGGATGGTAAGGTGGAACTAGTAAGTTGAGAAATTCACCGGAGGATGGGTCTATTTGCTAGGTCTGGACACTGGATGCATTAAAGATGAACATTCCAGTAAAGACCCTACAAAAATCACAGCCAAATTTCCTCACTGGCAAGAGGTGCTTATCGTATCAAAACAAACCAGATAAGCACAACGGCCAAAATCACGCTCCCGTAAATTACCAGCTTTTCTACTAATCAACATCTACGGTACCTTAAATCTATTAGTGTATTGTGTAAATGTAGCGAGCGAAGTAAATTATCGAGTGGTTATTTTAAACACGTCAGGCCCCAAGTTGTTTCCCTTGGTGACATGGTTCACGGCCACAGCAACCTCACAACGGTCCAAGGCCCGAGCCTCGAGCTTGTTCTGGTAGTACTTGCTGATGTCGTCCTTCTCATGGAGTCTATCCTGAGAAGCAGGCTGAATGAGGATGGCCAGCAACCTCATGAACTCAAGCTCCAGGAGTGGCTCGGGCAGGCCCTCGTCCGACAATTTCATGTATGTCGTTTGGCTGTCGGCCTCTCGTTTGCTGTAGACTTGAGGAATACTGAGGATCTTGCCCAAGTGGGCCTCGACCTTTTCGCCAACCACCTGGAAGAAAGTGGGGCCCTTGGTTGAGGCGATGCAGTGGGCGTATGGGTGGTTCATGGAGGGGAAGTTGACGTTTAGCAGAAGCGCTGGTGTGAGTGTGGGCTCCACTTCCTCCACGAGCTCGACTATCTTTCTGTTGATGTACTGTGCATTTTTGGCGACGGGGTTGGCCTTGAACGAGTCCTCGTACTTGGCCTCCTCGAGATTAAAGTAACGCTCATCGCCGTAGTAAAGGTGGTCGTGGTCCTCGCTGGAAACGGTGATTACTGGGTAGTTCTTCAGCTGGGCAAGAAGAGCCAAAGCCTCGGCCTGATTGTCCATCTGCTCGAGATCCTCCACCACCACATCCTTCTTGTGATTGGGCGACGTCAAGTGGAGACCCTCGTTGGGTCCCACAATGACCAAGTCGGGTTTGAAGTCGGCAATGTGTTTAGGGAGAATCTCTGAGAAAGCCACAGAAAGAGCCTCCAAAGGCAGGCCGTCAACGTACCAGAAGTTCAGATTGAGTGGGTCTTGGCCGTAAACTCCTTCAGAAACAAGATCCTGGTTTTCAAAACGCTCGTCAAATTCATCAGACTCCCGTTGGGAGATCGTATTGCGAACACCCCGTGGGACCGTATTGAGTTTTCTGATATTTCTATGGTAAATCTGCTGGACGGGCAGAAGGTGGTTGAAATCGCCTCCCTGCGGCACACCTACCACTTCTTGTCTTTTCGCCCCCATCAAGGAGTACTCTGTGTTTGGGTTCAAAGAGGCCACCACCTTGACATCATGTCCGTCTTCTCGAAGAGCCCATTCCAAGTAACGAGGGCCCTTGGCGACCCAGGAGTCTGTGGTGGTGATGAGGATGTTGGCGGCCAAAACCACCGGTAGCAAAAAAAGCTTCATATAGTAAATGGTAAAAGAATGCTGTTTGTTAATTACATGGAAAGGCCCACTTTATAAGCTGTACAGCTCTTGACGTTTTTGCATGCACATGGCACGTCTGGAGTGCTTATAGTGTGAATATTGCGCACGAGGTTGATGGATATGCAAGCGCCCCAGGCTTTTACAGTAAGCGAATTATTAGCCCACATGGGTAGGCAAAAGTCAATGTGCACGGGTGTCACAGAGGTGACCCAGTAGCTGTTTATATGAACTGGAGGAGGAAATTAATGAGAACGTATTTATAAAAAGGTATATCGAAATTTGAGGATCAGCTTTATTTTTTATGGGACCGCCGCAGGGTCTTTCTCCGCCTTCAAGTCACAAATAACCGAATCACAGTCTGCGAAGGTTAAAGTAAAAGGCATTTGGCTCTGGTGACCAACCAGTGACGATAAAGCGGCGTTGGGCGGGATCGTGCGTTACTACTCGGCGTCAAAAAATCTCCTCTTTGTGCTTGTTTCGAAGGATCAGTGACGTGCGTTGTCTCATTTTGACAGGTGTACTGAGAGACAATACGGGGTATCGTGAAAATCAACTCACAAGGGTGGATTTCGGTGCTTGCGGATAGAGGAAATTTGCTGGTATGTTAAACGCCCGGGGCCGTGTGTAGGTGCTCAAAACCCCGGGTATATCTCGGATTCGCTGCGTCTGTTTCTGAACTGGTACTATCTGATCAACATCTCTTCTCCTTTTTGCCTCAAAATTTTGCTTCGATTTTTGCTTCACTTTTGTTTTATTTTTGCTTTATTTTTGGCAATCCTCCTGTTGTCCTCTTCTCTCGTCTATGTATGAATCGCCGTTACGCCTTTTCTCTGCATCAAAACGCCTTATTCGATCCCGATGAGGAAGCCACCCCTGTCAGAAGCTATTTCTGTCGAGATATCTACAAGGACTTGATGGATTTCCGAATTTTTGACGTCAATGACGGCCCTTACAGCGGCTAAATGAACCCTGCGATACCGATATCCAACTGCAACGCCCAAAAAATGTAGCCAATCAAGGCGTTTATGCCATATTTAGTGGCGTTTTAGTGGCGTTTTGAAGAGTAAAGTTTCAGTAAAAAGGAGGAGAGGTGGCGTTCTAGATTGGGTTCACACCATCGCTGGTGGTCACAAAGCTGTAGCTAAGTTTCTCGCAAGACTCACACGACGAGTAGAGGCGGGCTCTTGCAGGCGAAGGCAATTTTTAAGTTTGTGGCACAGCCAAATATTGACGAGAAAGTATTTGCGGTTTTGTGGTTAGGGGCCAGATTCTATCAATCAGATTGTCACTTTCGGAGAGAATTAAATTCTTGTCATGAAGAAGGCTGGCATAGTTTTAATCAGCAGCTCTCCTTGAGAGGTTCAAAAGTTTGTGGTGTGTTTGCACGATTTGTGGCCCCAAACCTGAGAGCTTCAGGTCAATCCGAACAATGGATTATATGGGTGTCGTTCAGGATCCAGGGCATTATCCAAAATGCAGAGGTATTGAGCAATGCTTGCAATATGGAACATTTCAGCAGTTTGTTGGATAACCACAGTACTGTGCTTATGGGAATGACTTGAGGAAGTGACGGAACCAGTTGAATCAATCGGAGACTTACATTCTTCTAGAGATCGTGGTACGCCGAAGAGCTTCCTTACTCTCCAGTTCATCCAGATCAGCAAGTTTTTCAAAACAGCACTATCTAATCGAAGACCCACGATTCCACGGTAATTCCAACCTCAAAAGACTGCTAATCGTTAATTGAAATAAATTCTACTTCCGAATGAGCAAGAACTATGTGGACAGGTTTCAAAGTTCCTTCCTGCCTTTGGCAACCCAAGCATCTTTTAAAATAAAAAAATGTCTACGTTTGAATAACGTTTGAATGCACCATAGGAAGAGGCAGGTCAAGACCATACATACCACGGGGTACAGAATTGTTAGGAAAGAGAAGGAATGACTCCAAGTGCCTTTAAGCACATTATAAGAAAAGCTATCTAGAGATCAGTACGCCCTTTTGGAAATAGCATGGAAACAGTCAGAGACGAACCAAACGGCGGTAGGCGTCGATTCTGATACTCAATCTCAAGTACAAATTGGCATGGTCTGTCTAACTCAACCACCGCCTACTTAGATACATGGCAACGTGAATTGTCTGCGTTTCTTGGAAGTCAAAACCATGGCCACCTTTACCGTGAAATTCCATTATCAAACCCCAACGAGCTCAAGGTAATTCAAGGTTGTACTACACTCTATTCCAAGACACGGACCAGAGGACTGCAGGGCCAATACTAGGAAGGAAGTTCATAATGTTAGAGTGTATTATAATAGAAGAAGAGTGGTCTCTGCCATATGTGGCAGGAGATTGCTTTTGAATAGTAGCCATTTAGGGCAATCGCTTCTAAAGCGACCTTCTATCAAAAGATCTGGCAGAAAACATACTCCCACTTTTGTGATCTCATAGAACAACTCCGTTCGGAGAAAACGCTTGTCTCACACTTTATCATATGCGCCGGAGATAAAATATGTGCCAGAAACTCAATAGGTGTGAGATGTGACCAAAATACCAAAAAGTCTCCACCAGCAAGTATATTGTTAACGATCTCCACGCCATTGTTCTGGGGGCTTGTTCTAGCGAAAATAGATTCTGGAACAAAAATGGATCTCTTAAATTGAAGTGAGGACTTCGTAAGTGCCTCAAAAGGTAGTTGGAGAAATTTCAGAAGTCTAAATTCACCTCTGCGGGAAAAAAAGCGGGATTCAGCCAACCAGCATCAACCAAAACCTCGCTGGATTCAAGAAACGCTCAATTCCATGGCCACTTCGCCTACAAAAACCCTAATCCCCAAAAAGTACAATTCCCTTCCCCTTCTTCGATCATCAACTACCAGTCAAATACCCCAGATTTTTCGTTGCAGCCATGCAGATAAATGCAAGATATCGGTCCATCTCTCCCCAAAGCCGTTCCACCCCTCACCGCATGTGACACAATCTACAACTATGTAAACCCTGCGATTCCCAGCTTTAGAACCAAAATGCCCTACGCTTTAGTTTCTGGTGCATCTTCGGGAATAGGCTATAGTTTGGCCTTGATCTTGGCCCAAAGAGGCTACAAGGTTTATGGAGGGGCTCCTCAGCACACCCTCAAATTGATGGAGCCATTGGAGAAATACGGCGTGGTGCCCTTTGCTTTGGATATCAGCAAAGTGGAAAGTGTCAAGAAAGCTGTTGAGTTTTTCAGGGAACACTCCGGAAGCGACTCCTTGGATATCTTGTACAACAACGCTGGTATCGCCGATGGAGGCCCCGGCTACGATTTTGATGACCAGGCCATGTTGGACATTTACGCCATCAACGTAACTGGCCATGTTTTGATGACCAAGTACTTTTCACCTTTTGTCATCCAGGCTAAAGGATGTATAGTGTTCACGGCTTCTGTGGCTGCAATTGTGCCTCTTTGCTGGACTTCGCTTTACTGCAGCACCAAGGCCGCCATTGATGCTTATGCTAAGGGAATTCGTGTGGAGCTCGAGCCTTACGGTGTTCGTGTGTACTCGGTGATCACCGGAGGAATCGATACAGATATCGGAAAGAGCAAGATTGGTGAAATTTCCAAGCGTGTGGCTGAATTGCCTTTCCATATTGAAGGTCTTGAGGAGAGTATTCGTGCCAGTGCCAACATGACCAAGGGCGGCACTCCTCCTCAAAAATATGCCAGAAACGTGTTGAACAAGGTGCTTGGTAGATATCGCGGATTCAATATCTACGAGGGCCACAAGGCCGGGTTTCTCAAGTTCTTGCTGCGCTGGTTTCCACTCTGGCTTCAGTACTTTTTGCTTGGGGTGTTCTTCAAGCAGAGAAAGCCTTTGGCGGAGCTCAGAAAGCGCTATAAGTGAGAGCGTGGTTTCTAGGGTCAATTGGTAACGGGTAGTGTAAGAAATTTGGGTAGTGAATATTCGCTGTAGGGTGCCCTAAAATGATATAGCTGCTTTGAAGAAGATTGTTGTGTGGCCTTAACGCAGAGCCAATGATATAGGCATATTTTCAGTACCTTTAATGCACCATATGCATTTGATTGCAATTGTGTTTCGTATTGATCTTGACCCGATCTCTCTTATCATCTTGTTCTAAAGATTCAAATACCGAATGAAGACATGTCGATTCGGGTCCCACAAATCCACTTAGCCGCTCACAAAACTTGAATGTCACTAAACCGACTCTTCCCTTAAAGAACTTTTACAAACAATCAAATTCACACTCTGGCTATCTCGGTGAAGCTTATTGTTCCGGCCATTGTCTGTAGTTTCGCTGATTCGTCACACGAGCATTGGAAACTTTCCACATGCCTCAGTGCTTCCATTTCAAGAAATGTACATAGCATTACTACAATATAATGAGAGGACTTCCACCTGCCAGGAAACCTGAACACAGATGCTTTGTAACTTTCACCTTCGCCGGACCCAAATAGGAAGGGTCCCCCGATAGTAATCCATCATCATTATTTTCCTCACACTTCGGATCTGAAATCCAGGATCCATTTGGGTGACAGTCGAGGAGTCTCCAGGCCACAAATCACCAACTTACGACTTAGTAGAAAAAGATATGTGTAAAAAAATGTGTTGATGAAAAGCTGCTTCTAAAGTCATCCTATATGCCATTTTAAAGTGGATGCTACGATATAGCTGTTTTGAATTAGATGACCCTCAGGCTACAGTGGATCGGAGTTCATGTGGTGCCTCAGGTAATGCTTTGCTGAATTTTAGCCATAGGCATTTTTTGTTGATGGAAAAATCCCTTCATTACTTGCCCCTCTCAAGCGAGTCACTCACGTTTGTTTGTCATAACGTGTACCAGACTTCAAGGTAGTCAGAATTCATGAAGGGCCTTTCTTTGGTACCGATTGTGTAGCACCAAAAATATGAGCAGGCTTGGTCAGCTACATCAGAAATTAAATATCTACAAGCAGTGTTTGATCTCACTTGGTTTTGGCAAACGGTATCTTAATTTTCCACCTGTCTATTTCATCACCAGCCTGATTCAAGATCTCTCCCTTTCCCTAGTATCATTAGCTCCTTGCCAAGCAAAGGCAGACCATCGCATCACCAATTGGGGCCAAAATTCCTAACCGTATTTTCGGATCACCCGGAAAAACAATTAAAGGCGAACAAATCAAATTGCAATCTCAATTTAATTGCAATCTCAAAATTGTCTTTCCTCTTTTTTCCCAGCTCCCTACCTCCGAGGTATCGTACGCCTAGGCTGTGCGCATTATCAACACCTTTCTACTGCCGCCTTCTTATAAATCATCGATGGTGCCTTCTCCCCAGGGAAAATACGCCAAACTCGACCCTCTGGAGTCCGACCTGGACGCAGAGGAAAACCAAAACAAAAGCCATTTGGGCCTGGATACTTTCGAATCCAACCTGGTCACGGAACACGAGGATACTGCTACCCTTCCGGATTCGCCGCTATTCCTGGCCAGTGCCACCGAGGGCAGCTCGGCAAATCTTCAGGACACCGAGCCCCGGCCCTCTCGCTCTTCTGATCTAGAGGAGCAGCGGCAGCCGGACCAGGTGCACTTGTCGCCATCTCAGAGACTCATGAATGTGGTACACTACATTTTCCCGTTCAAGCAGACGTACCAGCGACTCAACAACGGGTTGACCACGGGCCGTCTCCAGGCCAATGTGCCTGGTCGCTTTGTGGGCCAGGGAACGGACGGTGTGTTCAGAAACCTCATGGCCAAGCCAGAGACACAGTCGGACCTTAATACCCAAGAACAACACCCTCCCACGTACGACGAAGCCGCCGCTGACAGCACTCCCGAATACTGGGAAACCACGATGATCAGCCCCATGTACGACAACGAGGTGTTTGTCCAGGGCTTGCCAGTGGGCAACTTGGCCAACTTCGTGTGGAATGCACTTGTCACGGTGGCTTTCCAGTTAGTGGGGTTCATTCTTTGCTACCTCCTCCACACATCCCACGCAGCCAAACAGGGCACCAGAGCCGGATTGGGCGTCATGATTCTCATGCTTGGCTGGGACCGCATACCTTCTAATTTCGGTCGGGCCGACCAAATCCCAGTTCGCTACGAACCCGAGGACCCTAATATGATAGACGTCACCAAGTCGCTGTCGATCAAAACAGGCAGCAAGGTGGACGAGTACCACCTGGCGCTCTTCAACAAGCTGGAGTTCTCCAAGTTGGAGAACACCAAGACGCCGTACGCTGCGTATGGCCTCATAGCATTTGGCATTTTCGTCGTGCTCATGTCGCTCGTCGATTACTTCAAGGTGAAACAGAAGGAGAAACGCATCTTGGCCCCGCAGGCCCTGACTGAGGTCAACACCACCACCGAGCCTGCCCAAACTGAGGAGTGATTATGTGTGTCTCTTCGGTGAGGCATCTCGAGCCGGTCTCGTTCCCACAGCCATTCTTTATCTACGAAGGTATACCACTAATGCATCGCTGCTTGGCAGCTAATAAATTACTATTTATGGGGTTTTTTAGTTCATGAGAACCAACATCTTCTCGTAGATTGTGAACACAATGCCTCCGCTCAACATCAAACGACCCAATCTCGGCGTGGCTCCTTTCCAGAAAGTGAGCAAGCCCTCATCCTTGAAAATTTTGGCGAAGCAGTTCAAAGTCGACGTATAGAGCTTGCTAGCGTCCAAAGACTGCATTCTTGTCTTGACTGTGTCTATAGGCATGGTGGTGTAAACTGTCACTGTTCCTGCGATAGCACCCACTGCAAACGTGGCTGCAGAAGATAAGGGCTCGTTGGCTTTGGTGTTGGTGGCCTGCTGCACCATGGTCTTGATAGCGTTATAGGATCCCAAACGCACAGCTGAGTTGGCTCCTTGTCTCAAGGAAACAGGCACAACACCAGCGTACATTCCCTTGAATCCCAAATCTTTGACTAACTTGACTGTTCCTGAAAGTAAACCGTTCTGGTACTTGGGCTTGGCTGTCTGCTTATCGTCGATCAAGGCCGTCTTGATGGCCTCGAATGGGGTAACAGCTACCACCGATTCCAACAACCCAGCACCCAAGCCTGCAAGCACGCCTCTTGGGCCTGAAAGCTTGCCGTTTTTGTCTGCTAAAAGTGCTTTGATGGAGTCAAATCCAAGGAAACGGACAGATGCCTTAGCAGTATTTCCCACAATGAAGGCAGGACAGCCCACATACAAAGCACCTACACCCTGTGTTTTGGCAACGTTGGCAATCAAAACCAATGGGTTTCGAGATGCTGTGGAAGATTTGCTTGTAAGTTGTAGGCGGGTCTTAGCGAACTCAAACGGGTAGGTAACCACACCTTCAACAGCACCGGCAGTGCCGCCTGCAATGAAAGACTTGAGCGGGTCGACTTGCTGGGGTTAGTTAGAACATTAAAAATTTGTTCGTTTGTCGTACCTTTTTGTCGGATGCCATTGTAAAAGAAGGCCGGTATCGGAGGATTTAAATTTTCGTTCGCAGTCAACGCTAGAATATTGTATGGGGTCAGTGCGGCATTACCATGGCTGCGAATGCCACTATTACTCACACTTGGAGTGAGGTTCCTGGAAGATGAAGTCAATGGATGCGTGGTTAACCGCCACGTTGAATAGCTGGTAATTTAAGTGTGGCTTGTTTTTGCACTTTTTTTTGGCTTTATGGCCATTCTTGTAGCTTGAACGTTTGTAGCTAAGACATGGAGATCTGGCAAGCCTGATCACTTGAATCCTGTTTCAGCCATCGCTGGAGAGCCCTTTATTTTTCTGTGTGGCTCAATCCATAACGGCTCATCACACATCCTCAAAGTCAAACTCGTCGTCGTCCTCCTCCTCCTCTTCCTCTGCTTCTCTCTCCGCCAAATCAGCATAATAAGCCGCAAGCACATCCTGAGCATCCTTCTCTTTATTTGCTGGGGCCTCAACGGGAGGAGAAGCCGATCCAGCGGTGCCAGTGCCGCCAGCGCTTCCGGTTCCGTTTTCTGTCTTGACCTCAGGCTCCTGCTTGATCTCAGTCTTGGCCTCCTCCTCACCATTGTAGTCCTTTTGTCCAACCGTAGATGCAGAGTGCCACGAAGGCAAGGCGTTCTGCTCCAACTTCTGTCTTCTCTCCTCCTTCTCCTGTTGCTCTCTTTCGTAGTTTTCGTCCGAAGCAGTGATGGAAACATGTAAGGTGGCGTTGGCCTTGGAGGCGGCGTTTTGAAGAGATTGGGACATCTGGCCCTTCTTGCTCGAGCCACGGCCAGACAAGTTGTACAAAGCAGCAGAGCCTGACTGTGCTGGAATAGCTTTGGTGAGCGCCATCTCAAAGTTGTTATCCTCGATGTTGGAATTGTCAATTTTCTTCAAGTAGCTGATTATAGGATCGATCTGGATCATGAGCTTCTCAAGTCTTTCCTGCTTGACGCTGGCTTTGAGGGAGGAGTCGTCTTCCACTAGCACTCCTCCACACTGGTCACAAACAAACGACGACTTATCGTCACTCAACAAGGAAATGGCATCAAGCTGAGATACCTTTCTTCCGCATCTGGGACACAAATATCCGTGCGGATTACCAAAAGACGACATCTCATCCTTGATGGTGGACACAATAGAGTGCACCTTCCACTTGATGGCATCGATGGCCTCGGTGATGTGGATGTAGTAATAAGTTCTGTTGGCAAGCCTCTGCTGGTAGTTCTCTTCCTTCTGCACGTGGGTCAGGAGAAGACGGTCCTCCACAAGTCTAGCACAGTATGCTCTGAGTTCCTTACGAGGAATGCCCAAAAGATGGATCAAATCATCCTCCGAAAGCACCGAATGTAGCATGACGGCATCGGCCACAAGAATGCATGATCTTGAGTGGAAAGCACGCACAACAAAGCGGATAAGCGACCTGGTGATGTCGTCCATAGGAAGAGTGGTGGAGGTGAAGAGAGTTGATAATTCGCTGTATGTAGGCGCATTGGATGGAAGGAGTGGGTGTGGTGTTTGGGGGTTTTGGGGAGCTGGCGGTATGGAGGTAGTTTTTTTGGAGAGCTGGATGCATGAGGAAAGGCTTGGTGTGAATTGGAGGTATTTGGATGGGTTTTGGATTTGTGGTGGTGGGTTGTGCTTTTGTATTGTTCAGCAATATGGCTGCGAAAAGCGAGAATTGGTGAACATAAGCGAAGGGGAGAAGTTGACCGAGTCAGGAAAATTACTCTACTTTTTCGAAGTTGCCAGATCATTTTAATAAAAAGGCTGGGTTCCTTAAATTGTGAGAGATCATCTGATTTAGCTCAAGAAGCGAGCTCATACGGCTTTGAAGAAAGTATATAACAACTGTGCGATCATTATGCCCAAGTAGGGGCAATTCATACCTATCAGAAGTGTCGTCATAGAAAGCAGGAAGTAGGCTAGGTTCGCTATGGGTAGTCACAAATAGAATTTTTATTGGAAATAGACAAGTGATGTTGACTGTAAGTGTTGTATTGAAAGGTGAAGAAACATTGAGCACACATGCCTATCAGATCCAGAGGTTCTTTCATTACTAATTTTTCATTTAAAGTCCTAGTGAAATCTAGAATATTTTTGTCATCAAAGCTCATGGCCTCACCATTTCATGGAAATTGGCGCCCTTCTTCTCTGTCGATCGAGAAATTGGCATCAAAGACTTGGATGGAATGCCACGCTGAGCAGTTAAACTTGTCGCATAGCTACACTTTGTTTGACGTGTAGGCGATATGACTTTTCATTACAAGACCATGCTCTTGCCATGAATCCATGAGGTGGGACCAAGTCGATCATGAACACTTAGTAGAACATGAACAACAGATCAATAAGGAAAGCTAATTGAGAGAAAAAGCACCTCAAGCCTAACGCATGATTGGCTTCCCAGAAGATTATAAAATGAAAAGTCGAGGTCTCGCTGATTGAGAATGCGAGGTATGATAATCACCACTTTAAGCACATTCACTATTCTACTCCTAGAAGCAAGCAATATTTCCTGTCGTTGGAGATCCGAAAGTCTTTCTATTAATTAGCTACCGAAGATCCCTCAGAAAGGTCTCTGACAAGTGTACTTTGGGATGCCATGCCGACAAAGAGATGTAAACTTCCCCCCGGGATCAACTTGTAACCAGTCAGCTCCAGCGAGTCTTCACTTGCATTCTGTCTCCGATCGGTCATCAAGCGAGCTGCCTAACCCGATCTGGAAATGGTAAGAGTAGCACACCAAACTCCCAGGTTGGTCTGGCCCGATAGATTCCAACTCCAACGAGGAAGCTACATTTTGAGAAAAAGGACTGTCATCGTGAACATTGTGTCCGAGACACTCAGATGTCCTAGAACACTCCATTCTCCCACCACCCAAAAGCGCAATGATATACTTCAGCTGAAGCCGAATCCTCATCTTCCTTGTCTACCGGTCCGCAACGTCAAACGAGATGGAACACACGGATATTCACGGTTTGTCACAGCAATCGAAGGATCCAATGCGCCACAAAGGCAAGGTCACAAAACCGCATCGCAAGCTCGCAAATATACCCACTCATAAATGCCATCCACTACACTTTCGAGCAAAGGCGACAATCTTCCTTTTCTCTTTCAAAAAGCCAATAGATATACGAGAATAAAACTCTCCTCATTTCCAAATTCTGTCAAAACTTTGTCAAGAGCTAATCCATTCTATGACACTCGCCACAAGTGGCTGCAAAACTCTTATCTGAGACACGCTCCGAGAAGAAAAAGCACAATGTGATTGGCCGAGACTGCCCCTTTGCGGTAAAGCTATCTGTATGAACAAAGAACGCCCTCCTATAAAGCATTCCACCCTCCTGTTGAGCGATCCCTCACCCCAAATTTAGCTTAGTTCAACGTCTTAGAAACAAAGCACAAAGTAAACAACATGTCTAACGTAAGAGAAAACCTCCTCTTTCATAACTTCTCTTACCTTGCTTCACGGTCGCTTCCTCCTAGTGGCTGCAAAGTTGCTGAACGCAGAGGGTTCTTTCGCTGCAATCCCCTTCACTGTGTGCAGTGCGACGCGCTTTATCATGCATGGCCCCCGATTGTCTGGCCGCGCTTTGGCTGCCGCCCGCCGCGCTTCAGCGCAGGGATTGATAGACAGAGACTGCAGATAAGACCCCCATGTGCACGCTGCGTGCTCTTCCAAGCCGCACAAGCCCATACCGCGTTTTGCTCTTTTCTAACGGCCCTCCTCTTCGCTTCCTTATATCCTCCGTACTTCCAGCAATCGTGCCAGGCATCTAGAAAAGACTCGTTATCATTACTCCATCAAAAACCGTAAAGCTTGAAACTTTCGTTTACCGCCAGGTCTTTACCACCCAGCACCCCTCCTGAGCAGTCCTCCTGGTCCTTTCGTCTGAACACCTCACCAACCTTCGACTCCATCTCCCACGATTAGTTTCCACAGCAATACAGAATTTTTCCCTGAAATGTCCAGAAGACCTCTTCACAAACAAAGCGTGAACGTGCTTACCGATACCCCAAAAGCACTTTCCAAAATAACCACGCCCCCTAGATCCGTTCACCTTAAACGGAACCACACTGTACTCGAAACACCTGTCCGCCCAGATTCCCATTCACAAGGCTTATCCATGAATAACGTGCTTTTGCTGCCGGCGTTTTCTTCGCCCCAGCCACCCCAGCCGCCCATTTTTGACCACCATCTGCTGCTGTCTCTGTTAGCAACGTCAGACACCAGCAACGCGTCTTTGGCACCCCCTCCACCTTTTACCGCTTCGATTCCGCAAGCACTGGGCTCTTTTAGCGGTTCTTTCGGTAGCGTTTTTGAGGGACCTGCTCCTCCAGCTCCTAAGAAGAAACAGAGACCAAAGAAGTCCAGAAGAGAAGCAGCCGACAGTTGTTTTTCCATCGACAGTCACGAAAAACCACCATACTCATATGCCACACTCATTGGAATGTCTATTCTCTCGCATCCAGCCAAGCAACTCACGCTTTCGCAGATTTATACCTGGATCTCAGAAACCTTCAAGTACTACCGCCGTGAGGACGTGGGATGGCAAAATTCCATTCGCCATAACTTGTCGCTTAATAAGGCTTTTGTCAAGGGCATGAAGTCCAAGGATGGCAAGGGGCACTTCTGGTGCATCAAAGCCGAGTGTGAAGATCTTTTCCTCAAGGCCAAGAACAACAAGAAGAGCTCATACCACGAAGTAATGGACCAATTGGCCATGGCCCGTCGCCGCGATTCCGCAGCATCGATTCCACTGTCTCCCACTGCTGCGGACGACAGAAGGAAGAGCGATGAACAGGCTGCAAAGAGGCTCAAAACTGAACAGCTTCCTGTGAATTCACCCTTGGAGGACAACCTTCTTAGAACACCGGTGGTCAGAGCTCAACAGGATCAGGACAAGCCCATACTAGCAGAAAAGCACATGACTTTCACGTCCAGCTTCAGCTGTAACCTGAACTTCGAGCTTCTGCCAGCCCACCCCATGGAAACTGGACCGCTTCTTGAGCCTCTCACCCCCGCCGCCATTACCAACGTTGTACTTCAGCAGACTGGCTCTGCCTCGAGCGTGCAGCTCCCCTCCATAACCCTCAACAGAGTGGCTCCACCACACATTCCCCAACTTCAGCCATCCATGCAAAGCACATCCACTCCTCGAACCGCTGGCTCGGCTCGCACTCCCATCAACGCCATCAAGACGCCTCTTCGGACGTTGAAGACCCCGCTGGGCAGCACCTTGGTGCGCAAGCTCTGGCAGTCTCCCTCGTACCTTGAGGAGTTCTACCATTCTCCATTCGGCACAGGCAGAGCATTGCTTAACTCATACGATGACGACGACATGCTTATGCGTGCGTTCGATAGCCCTGCTTCCTCACGAGAGGGCAGGGTCAATCTCATCAACGAATTGAAGCGTGCTGACGACGACGACAAGCAGGCAGAGGCGCCGTCGAGTGACGCCACAGACGTGGATGGAGATGACGAGTAACGAGCATGTGATGTAATTTTTGTTTTGGTCTGGTTCGGTTTTTTTGGGTCTAGCGCAGGCGGGCGCTATGTTTGATTTTATTGATCTGTTTAATATTATTCCTTGTCAGTGCTGGCGCATCCCTGGCATCCACAAGTGAGGCAGCCTTCGGACTCCCGTTGTTCCTCCTTGAGCTGGTTCCGTGGCACTCGGCAGATACAGGTGCTGCCGTGGTTCTTTTCTTTCGCTATAATACAATTGACGCAGCACAAGCGCTCGTAGCCCTGCTTTTTCCATTTGGCGATCAAGTCAGCATCGACGTACTTTTGTCGAAGAAGGTAATCGTAAAGATCCTTGGATATGAGCTTTCGTTCGTAGTACATGCTGTAGACATATCGGCTTATTTGGTTGTTGAGCTTGAGTATGGGCCATAGAGAGGATTGTTTAGTTTCAGTTTTGAGCACCTTGCGCTGGGCTTCTTTGAGTTTAAGCTGGAGTTTTTCAATCGTGGGCTTGACCTTGTCGTAATCCTCGGGTATCTTTTTGTTTCTAACTTTGGGCATGTTGTTATTATATTATAGATGAGACATAGATAACATTCGCGATGAGTGCAAAAAAATGACGACATCAGCAGGATTCGAACCTGCGCGGGCAGAGCCCAATGCATAACCCGAAAAGTTCGAGTGCATCGCCTTAACCACTCGGCCACAATGCCTAGATATTTGAGAAAATGTGAGTTAACTAATAGACATTGTAAAATGGGCGCAAAAATGCCTAATTTTTCTCAATTTATTGACCTCAAAGTAGTAGACCATAAAGGAATGAAAATTACGGGGTGTAAGGCTCTCTAGAGCGATTTTTGGGCTCGTTTGGACTGTTTTAAAGTTCCTGAAGCCTGGTTTAGCGGGTTCGGTTTTATGGTGATGTAAAGTTCGGCCTTGAGTGAACTGGCAACAGTCTGTCTGTAGAAAGCTGCTGAAACACTCGACACAAGACACAAAACAGCGCCTGGAGGTATTCACGAGCTCAAGTGTGGATGAAATTGTCTATGTAATGATATGGACAGAACTGGAGAGCAAAGAGCTTTGGATATATTGATAAAATAGGCTTCACTCAATTGCTTGATCTTTTAGCTCGAAAGGAACACATTTAGTCAATTCTTGCAAACTAAATCGGTTTTTGAAGACGGTAAGAAACTTGCAACACAGTGAATCGAAGGAAACAATCCTTAACATTCCGCCCCTTCTGATAATTCGTTTTTTTTTTTTTTCACAGATGACTCATGATTAGAGAGATGGATAAGTACCATGAGGCGATATCCTCAGTGAGACGTTCGGGTGACTGACATGAGGACTGGTGAAATCGAAGATCTTTTTCGAAGTTGTTTCTGTATAGATATGGGGGATTTTTACTACAAGATAAAGATATCACTTAAAGACAAAAAGTCTTGGAGCAGACAATCTTGAAGTCTAAATGTGCCGGGTATCACTCAACGTCTCGAACTGCAACCATCTTTTGCTCCTTTCCATTTTTCTTTTGTTGCTGGTGACCAGAAGACATTTTTGGAGAAAAGTAAACTTTCAACGGCTTTTGGGGCCTAAAAGTATAGCCTGTGTCTTTCTCTCGAGCTGGTACTCACAGCTCTGCTTACTTCAGCACTTGGAAACGATTCATTTATGCACAGAAGGGCACACCTTATCACGTAAATTGGACCATAAGAAAAGAAGGTCAGCGGCGCAAAACTACAATTTCTCCAGAAAACCCCTGAGACCCAACGGCCCTACAGTGCTTTCCTGATAGACAAAGAACATAAGAACCAAGACAAAACAAGAAATCAAAAACATACATCCCGTTGCACTCGGAGACCAAACAACTGCTCTAGCAACGCGAAACCGTACTTTGAACCTCCAATTCCATTGTTATCCTGTTTCTCTTTATGCGTGCTTTTACGATCCTAGGGAGTGCCCTACCACCGCAGGAAACACACGGAGTTTGACAATGGAGACGAAACGCTCCGCACAACATCGACGAATTTAGCTGGTTTCCAGGGTTTGGAGAAAAAGTCAAGTAACCAGCACGGTACCGCATCGCTTCTTTTGCACAGTCGCCAAGTAAAGCACTTTCAAAAGCCTCTTATCACAAGGAAAATCGAAATCCTCAGTGAAGTTTACTGAGTAACTGCTGAATGGGAGATGCACACGGATTTGGAAATAAAGGTTACTTGTGCTGTACCAAAACGTCTTTCTGGTCAACAACGGAATAGTCGGCAATTGTGTAGCTGGGTTTCCAGAACGTTTTCAAAATATGCAACAGACCCAAACAGGCTTTCTTTGTTCTGCAATCTTAACAATCACCATTGTCTATGGAAGCTACACAGCCTGTCAGCGGCTCACGGAAGATAGCCTGGGAGTGAAACAAAGGGATCTGCGTGAGTCAGCTAGAAATGATCAGAAGACAATGACCATAGATGCAGACTCAATGGTGCTGGTGTGGTACTGAAGAATGGTGATGGCTGCGAAATAACCAGTGGTAGATACAAAGGAAGCAGTTACGAGAAACACCGGTCTTGGTGCATGTTGATGTTTAGACTGGAAATCCTTGGTCCGTTTATGGTCTGTGTTGTGGTACTGTTTCTCCATTGGGTTCGTTCGGGGAAGTGTTACAGGTGTGCTTGCTTTGAATATCACCTTGAAACATCAGTACTAGTGTGAACTTTTTCAACCGAGAAAACCGTTTACTGCAAACCACCAGAGAACGTTACAGCGCAGATTGTCTAACCTGCTTCCAGCACATCTCTAGTCCAATTCGTCTCTGCGTCTTCCTCTTTGGTTCTTCGTTAGTGGCTGCGAAACGATCTTCAGCCTTAGCCACAATTCTCTAGCAGATAAAGGCAAGAGCCCGAGATCGGCCGGATGGCGTGGAATGGCGACTAGTATACCAAGCAGCGAAGGACCAGACGATCTTTAAGCAAGAATGTACGGGACGAAATGGTGAGATCATGACAACAGATTTGCCGAAGAGGCTGAGTGGAGCTGTTTGATCGTTGTTAAAAGAAATGAGAGGTATTTTGAGGTATTTTGATCGTCGTAGAGTTCTTCGAGATCGACCAGGGAAGAATGACTTAGTCAGGTGAGAAAGGTGAATGGAATTTGTGGAAGCCTGGGGTGGTTCTGGTGACTAAATTCCATGAAGCAACTTAAATCTTTAAAGGCTAAAACTTCAACTGCCCATTGCAGACAGGCCACTGGACCGGGAACCCTCATTACTTGTGGCTTCAAGAATTGGGGGATTTGCAGTGGGCTAACTGGCACTGCTCCAGCCTTGCCGAATTGAGTCGATTCCTCTAAAACGATTACAATTTTGCCTTTTAGTCATTTTGTGCATTTCGGCCTTTTGGGCAAGAGCTGGCGCTACGTTATGGCTGTCTTTTCTCGTTGAGCCAAGTCAAGACCAATATTCCTGGCTCAATGCTGCAGAGGCCCAGAAATGAGAATTCAACGGCGCACTTAAGCACTGATACAGCAAAAGGTAAAGTAAAGTTTAAGCAGAGGCAGGCCGATTCTGGAAAAAGATAGGAAGGCACTGACCAAAGCAGCAAAATTCCACCACTTGCAAAGTCACATTCGTTTTTGTCTTTCCACATTCTCGGCCTTTTTGCCGTGGTCGACTCATTCTCGTATCCACGGTGAGCCCACTAAGCCAGGATCGAGATCGCCTCGCCAAAACACTGGGCCTCGAAATTCCAGCCTTATTCGTAATTTTTTTTCGTAAATCTCTAACCACGACTGCAATTTTCCCAAACCACGTAAATCCCGTTTTCGTTTCCCGTGTCTGATTTTCCGTATGGTTAGGAGAAAGCGATTCTCGCGTTTGCAGCCATCGAAGAATTACCAGCTGAATCATCTCCGGCGCGAATGCGACTGAAGGTCCAGCTTTGGGAATCCTGATTTGTTGAATTTCACTGCCATATCCTTGCCATTTCTTTAGCGTATCCTCGCCATTTCCTCTTCACCGCTCGTCACTGCAATTTTTGTTTTTTTTGGACTTCGTTTTTTCCCGTTTCGCCAACGTTATTTTTCCCAATCCATCGTTCTTCTGCACTGCACGATGAGCCCTGGCATTCTCAGTATCAGACGCGGTGGGCTCTTTTCAAATGCGGCGCACAACACGAAAATGATCCAGAATCAACCGTGACGCAGACGACATTTTTATGGTTTGTTACCTTCGGGCAGCAGGCCATTTATTTCGTTTTGGGAAGTAATTGTGGTTCTACCTTGCCTGCGCTGGCGCGGTACATGGCCATGTAGTTCTACCACGCTGCACTGAAAAACGTAAACGCCAGGCTCAGCGCTGGGCCTAGGCCTAAAGCCACACGGAGGCTTTGGCTGGAGTTGTATGAGGCCTGGCTGTGAAGAAAATGCAAAAAAATAACGACATCAGCAGGATTCGAACCTGCGCGGGCAGAGCCCAATGCATAGCTCGAAAAGTTCGAGTGCATCGCCTTAACCACTCGGCCACAATGCCTTATATTAGGGAAGAGCGTGGTTGGTAAAATATGTCATTATGTTTGAAGCAGATATCGATTTTGCAAATTCAGACTTTTCAGTTGTTTTATTTGCCACTCCAGGATGCTTTCTGCAAATTTTGAGCGTTCTAGGGCCAAAACTGAGCGAAATAGCGGCTCGAGAAGTTCTGGAAAATTCTGGAAAACTCCGAAATTTGAAATCTGGCCGCCGTGTCAAAACAGACCACTGCTTTAGGCTAAAGCAAAACACAAAACCTCGTAAAGGCTAAAAGTGCCCGCCCGAGGTTGGAAAATCACTTTAAACTTCAGAATGGCCCGATACGTCACCTGAACATCCAATTCAGAAACAAAGACGAAAATATCGACTTCAAGGCCGAGATATATTATTCTGCAAAGCTAAATTCAGAAGACTTCGTCTCCAAACAGCATGAAAACCCGTCTCTTGCGCCAGGGTTCTAGGCTCGCTACCAACCCCACCGATCTTCAACTACCCTCAATTGCGTGCAATTCCCTTTTAGTAATCAAATATGATAAAAACGGCAGAGTCAATTGTGGAATACAATCGGAAAGTAGTCCCGTGGTGGGCGTTTGCTTGATGTTGGCTGAAGAACGGTAGAGGACTAAACAATAATAGAGGGCTGCACGGCTGCACGGGCTGAAAAATTATCAATAGGACAGCTTCAAAATTGGAGGAGAAAGAGCTGATCAAGAGATGGTCAAGATACCAACAAATGCAAAACTCAGATATGTAGAAAGTGTCACATCAACTGACAAGTGCTGAGTCGGCTGCCACTGCAGATTTGCCGAAGCAAAGCAATGTAGGATAGTATAGCGCAAAACTTAGAAAAAGCCCAAAAATACATTGAGCTGATTCGGGCCGGGCTGGAATCAAAATCGTCTCGTAAGCACGGCAGGGGTCTCAATGGCGAGAGACTCAATGGCCGGGGAATTGAGGAGCAAAGAGCTTTGTATGAAACCGGAAGCATCAAAACAATCAGAACCAGAGAAACAGAAACAACAGGCTCCCAATTCAGTGGGGTGCCAAGGGGCCGTCAAAATGAAAGAAGAAAGAAAGCAACATGCGCCCGGCATTACGGACATCGCCCCTTTCCCAACCACCCCAAACCGGCCGCAATTGAACCTAAAGAGCCTTCTAAAAATACAAACATCAAGTTGCCCCTGAAAGTCTGACGACTATTGCTACCAAACAGATCGCCGGGCCAATGGGGTCCGGAATAGTGAGGGCCGATACACAGTCGAGCGGAGTTCCACTAAGCCCAGACGAAACGAGCAAGACAACTACCAAATTAGAGTAGCCCATGGAAAAAGGCAAGCTCTTGGTATCAAGAAAGACATTTCCGCGGGGCGCCTATCTGGCTGTAAAAGGGGTAATCACAGGGATCCCTTTGGAGTAAGGTACAAGGTAACAAAGTCAGGTGAAAAAGTGTACCCCATCTTTCGATTGACAATCGACAATTGTTGGAAAAAAAGGGGAGCACGCGAAATTGACACCAGTGGTTATTGTCGTGGGGGTTGCCAAGGTTTGCAGCCAATAGCATAAGTGTGCGTGCTGAACAGGCTGAAAAATGCCAGACACTTGATCTCACAATTTCCATTAAGCCCCTATGACTGCCCGAGTGTTTACGAGATCGGCACGCCTCTATAGAACTGAAGAAGTCAAACACAGCAATGCTGGAAATGGCCCAAGCCGCCTGATCAATGGCACCCTATTGGCCCACGGCGGCGAAAATCGCAATGTTGGCCATGGCGCCAAAGCAGGCTGAAGAATTATCTTTTCTCATCTCACTCTGGGCTCGGCAGTGGCTTGTGCTGGTTGCGGTTGCAAAGAGCTATTTTTGAGCGGCTTGATCTGACCCATGCCAGGACACTGTTTTGATTTCGCACCGTGCCTGCCTGAGCCAGCAATAGATTTGCAGCCGGCATGAGGGGCCGGTCTCGCCACCGAAAGAGCCTTTTCAATATCAACCCATTAACTGGAATCTCTAAAATTCCATGGAATGCTCTTTCTCAACGGCCCACCTGGGCTTGAGAATTCACGCAACCTAGCCACCCCTGCCAAAGCCCTATGTCGCAGCCTCTGCAGGGTGACATGCAGCTAAGGCCCTCCTACGACCACAATGCACCTACACAGGACCCCCTGCAGCCCGCAGCACACAGCCAAGC
Organism: Candidozyma konsanensis; assembly: GCA_030563505.1. NCBI lineage: Eukaryota > Fungi > Ascomycota > Pichiomycetes > Serinales > Metschnikowiaceae > Candidozyma > Candidozyma konsanensis. Next base: position 34,547 of record JAJMJI010000024.1, on the reverse strand, counting down.
CTCCCCCGTGCAGCTGCAGACGCGCACCTGCCCACATACACTCCGCAAGAATAGCTGCAAATCCGGCCACCTCCCTCTCCTTCCGCCAATATATAAACCAGCCATCCTCCCCCTTCCTTGGGGCTTTTTCTTCACCAAAACACACATTCGCTTTACTATGAAGTTCTCTTCGCTCATCACCACAGCCGCTCTTGCTACGGCTGCCGCCGCTAAGGATGTCTCCTGCCGTGTCAATGGCCAGGAGGTCGCTCAGGTTGACTTGGACACTGGCGACTGTCCTTTCTCAATTCCATCGGAGCTTCCAGTGACTTTCAGATTCGACGCTGAGGACGACTACGAGGTTGACGCCTACTACGTCCAGGCTGACCAGAAGTACTGGAACGACATTGAGAACGCTGGCAGAACCGTTGAGGTTCCTGCTAGAGAGTTGTACGGCAAGGACGCCACCAACTTGTTCCATGTTCACGCCGAGGAGTCTCCATCTTCTAACTCCACCGCTGCTTTGAGAAGAAGATTCAACGCTCAGATCTTGCAGGCCAGAGATGAGAAGGACGATCTTATTGCCTCTATCAAGGCTCAGGACGGTGAGGGCTCTGGTGTTACTGTTGAGGTTGTCGACGTTGACGCCGCTTCCACCACTCCAGCTCCATCTGACCTCTCTACTGCCACTGAGACCCACACTGGTACCACCATCGTCACTATCACTTCTTGCGAGGATGACAAGTGCCACGAGACCACCGCTTCTGCCACCTGGGGCCCAACCACCACTGTCACTGATGGTACCACCACCATCTACACTACCTGGTGCCCAGTTGTCACTGAGACTAACACTCACACTACCATCATCACTGTCACCTCTTGTGAAGAGGACAAGTGCCACGAGACTACCGCTCCAGCCACCTGGGGTCCTACCACCACCACTGTTGAGGGTGTCGAGACTGTCTACACCACCTGGTGCCCAGTTGAGACTGCCACTCAGACCCACACCACTGTGATCACCGTCACCCACTGCGAGGAGGACAAGTGCCAGGAGACCACTGCTCCAGCCACCTGGGGACCAACCACCACCACCGTCAAGGGTGTTGAGACTGTCTACACTACTTGGTGCCCTGTGACCACCGCTCCAGGTGGTGAGGCTCCAGCTCCTGCTCCAACTGGCGGTGCCCCAGCTCCTGCTCCAACTGGTGGTGCCCCAGCTCCAACTGGCGGTGCTCCAGCTCCAACTGGTGGTGCCCCAGCCCCAACTGGTGGTGCTCCAGCCCCAACCGGCGGTGCTCCAGCTCCAGCTCCATCTGGTGGTGCTCCAGCTCCTGGTGAGTCTACCGTCGCTGGTGTCTCCACCTTGGTGTCTACCCCAGCTGGCGTTGCTCCAACCGAGTCTGCCATCTCCACCTTTGAGGGTGCCGCTGCTGCTGCCAAGGGCTCCTTGCTCGCTTTGGCTGCCATTCCTCTCGCTTACTTGTTGTAAGTTTGACACTTCACATTTCTTTGCATTAACGCCGACAGGCGTCGGTGTCATGCCCTTTTCAGGCTTTCACTTTTCACGATTTACTACGGTTTTCCCCATTTCCTTTGCCCTTATTGAGCAGGTTAGCTCGATTCTTCGAGGCATTGAACCCAAAATTTACTCGGACAATTTAATTTCCCCCTTCTAATACACAAACAGAAGAAGAATTTGTACTCATTTGCAGCCGTCGGGGCTCCAAACCATGCGCGATTCTTGCGGCATTGTTGCAGACAACGGCATTTTGGGCGTGCAAAGCCAACAAAGTCGTATGTAGGTTCCTCAGCAATGCCGTACACCAAAGAATGAATTGAGGATTTTCAGGGTGAACCGGCTATATTGACCTCTTCTGCAAGATACAATTGCAAGCACAAACGGATTATTTAAAAACGCGATTTGAAGAGAACCACAACAATCCGTATGTGGTCTCAAAGGCGTCACGAAATTGTAAACAATTTATAATGGGGGTCTTTTCTGGGCGATGCCAGATAACGAAACCAAAATAAACAGAGCACGTTTTTTGGCAATATCATACAATGAAGAGTGTTTTAGAATGAAACGTGGATTGGGCTTTACATGAATAATAGGAGGCTCGAATTAGTGGCCATGCGTTATCGCAGCGATGCAGACGAAGCCATGCAAATCTTGACTAATCCAGATCTTGTTTGATTATTTTGGAATGAATACGAGAGAAAGAAGAAGGTTGCTTCTGGAGCCAATGGCGTTGGTGATTGGCTGTTGCGTAGGGAATGAGGCGTCTAGCTTGCGTAAACTTGCTTTAGTTGTGTAAACTTGCTTTAGTTGTGCTGGTGGCTGTGGTTTTACGGTGATTATTGTCCGACGTCGGAGTTTGGATTCCCGAAAAACAGTCGGAGTTGGAGGCTGGGGAGTTCTAAGAAGGTCTGTCGAATTTTTTTTTGGGCAATCGGGAATTTCCCTATAGAATCCATGGATGAATTGACTACGTGAAAGTAGTGAAAGACGAGAGTGTTTCCTAATAGCTTCTAATGTGGTCATGAAGTGTGATGGAAGTACTTCTTGCTCATTATAATGGCAATTTCGCTTCCTTACGATTTTGAGCTTTGAATGCTGAGGTTTATTGACTGAGGTTTGAGGTTAAATGGTTTCTTATATGGGTTGAATTCATTGATGGTTCGATTCAAGCAATTTTAAAGCATTGACGATGACCAATAACTGTGCCCGATTCCAGTGTTTTGGTACTCGGAAGTATTTTCATCAGAACAAAACTCCAATGGCTCCTCCGAGAGCCTTCAGGTTCAAACAGACCGCTGAACTGTTCTAAGAATAACCAGAACCATTTCGCCAGAATTAGGTCATGATTTTCAGGAGCCGTTGGCCGTAAAGACTAGCTTGGCTCTCTGAGTCAAAGGTTGTATCTTGACCACACCAAGAACGGATTGGGTGCTTTGGGAGATTCAGGGCTACCTTCAATTCTCAGTGGAAGTCTTCAAGCTGACTCAATTTAATCAGTAAGCTGTAGTATGTTTTCCAGGGCTTTATCAACTCATTGTTGAAATGATTTTTCAAAGCTAAACAGCAATTGAGCTCGCCCATTTACTAAATCTGATGGTTTCTAATGAGCTATCAGATTTCATCTAGAAAATATTTCTGACCATTTAAAAAGCTCCTTTAAGCGCAATAGTGGCCTGGAAATATTCTACCGTCTCTCATGTCTTGGCTGCCTGAATGTAGGTTGAATGGTATTTTGATGCTGTTGGGTTTGCAATCTTCCGATTTGACCAAGAGAAGGGTTTGCTAAAATTTCGTCGGGAGCCATATGGGTAGACACTTCCTAGCCTACTCCTGTTGCATTGTTCCAAGTGCAATGCCCCTACCAGATATTGTCTCACATATTAACAAAGGTTGACAGGTTGAGACAGATTTCTTGTTTCCGGGACATGCCCCACTAGAACTGATGACAGGCGCCTATACAACATTGGAGAAAACGGGTGCATTCGTAGAGATAAGGTGGGAGGCAGTTGCTCTACAACTTGGTATGTGATATAAACCGTTGCTTGGGAGATTGCTCAAATGATTTGAAAGAACGCCTACTTCGAGGAAGCGGTGGTTTGTACGGCTTTTCTCCCAAATGCCACCACTAGATGTGAACCCATGATGTTTTTCCTTCTTGATATTTTTCTTTTAAAGAGCTCTTCGAGTCTGGCAATTTTGTGAATTCAAAGGTCCTGCCCTCATCAATTCCTTCTTCTCAGCACTGAATATGAACTCACCCTACTATGGGTCCAGAACAAGACAATCATACGGAATATTCGCCTTTCACTTTTCTCAACTTTAACCTCATTCTTCTTCTCATTGAAGTTTTCAAAAGGCGATTACTTCGGAATGAGCGGTTGTGACAGCGAGTAAAGGGTTTTCGAGTAGTCTTCCACTTTGCCTTTCCAGACGCTTTCTTCACTTATTAGTGGAAGTCGAAGCTCTGGCTTTCTCACCCGCTGTCCAGATCTCATCGATCAAAAATAAGCCTGTTTCGAATGTCAACGATTGACTGTTCCAGAAAGTGCTCAAAATTGGCTGTGTCTGTCGCTTTACCGATCCTTTCCATCGAGACCGAGGAAGTTATTCAAAAATAGAATTAATTTCACGAAGTAAAACTTCTTTAAAACGTTATAGCCGCCTGGACTTTGGTGATAAAAAAATAAATCTCATGTTTTCACTGGCACGGTTTGTCTCAAGATAAGCGACCGGCACATACAGCCACTTTGAGACAACTGGCTGCAAAAGAATGTGTTTGAGAAGCTGCCGGGAGTGCACACAGGCGTCTCAGTTTGACGATGTGTCTGGCATTTTTTGCAACCATTCGAATTCTGACTTTTATTGGACCGATGAAGTTTCAGAAATACTGATTGACTCGAACAGATGAAAGTATAAGTATCTGGGATATCCCAAGGCACAAATCATTCACTCGCTATGCTTTCCTTGTTACCACTCCTCGCTGTTGCTAATGCAATCAGATATGTCACCGAGGTTCAGGAAGTCATACTGACTATTACCATTACTTCTTGCAAAGGCGGCTGCACCAAAACAGACCCAAAAGATGACGATGTTATCTATGTTACAGTCACAACTGTAAGCCTGGGAACGACGACTTACTGCCCAGACACCGAAACAACCGAGGAACCTCAACCTGAGACTTCCATCGAGGTAACCTCCGAAACAGAGCCTTCGACAGTGACCCCCACCACGGAGGTTCTCACGACTGAAAAAACTTCAGAGCCTGAGCACACCACCGTTCATGTTACTTCTGACTGTGACACCACAACTGAACCAGAGCCAATTGTCGATACTGTTACCGAACCATGCGAGAGATGTCAGGAACCAGAGACTAGCACTGAGTCTACCGAGACAACTTCTGAGACAACTTTTGAGACGACTTCTGAGACGACTTCTGCGGCTATTCCAGATGATGAAACAACTTCTTCAACAGCATCTTCCAGCAGCGAAGTGATTACCACCAGTTCTACAGAGACAACTTCCGAGGAAATGTCTTCAGAAACTACTACATCTTCTGCAGTGGAAACCTCTTTAGAGACTACCACAGAGATCTCCACTTCCATACCAGAGCCTACTTCTGAGTCATCTTCATCCTCATCTGAGGAAGTCCCAGATGCTGAAACGTCTTCCGCTCCTGAGACGTCGTCTTCTGTGCCAGAGTCTTCTTCTGTTCCTGAGACTTCCTCAACTCCAGAGACATCTTCAGTTCCTGAGAGCTCCTCGACTTCCGAAACCTCTTCAACCCCAGAGCCCTCTTCGCCTGAATCGCTGGTTCCAGAAACGTCTTCTTCAGTGTCATCTTCATCACCAGAAGTCTCGTCTTCTCCAGTCCCATCTGAAACTTCCACTTCCGTTGAGCCAATTCCTACGACCTCAACACCTCCGGTGACGATAACTCTGACTGTTCCCTGCAACGATTGTGAGGGTGGATTATCTGTTACCACCATTGTGGTGACTGAGTCTTGTCTGACTGATTTTCCAGAAACCACTCCAGAGACGACTCAAGAAACCACTCCAGAGACAACTTCAGAAACCACTGCAGAGACTTCAGAAAAGACGACCTCAGAAGAGAGAGCTTCAGAAACGACTTCAGTGACAACTACTCCGGAGACGACCAGCCCGGAAAAGATCACAGAATCTGAAGTTCCTTCAACTTTGGTGACGAAGAGAACAAGCAAAACTCCTTTTGCCTCTACTACCGAATCTACTCCAGTGGAATCCGAGCCAGTTCAGGAGACCAGCCCAGCAACCACTGAAACCCCAGCCGAGAAAACCACTGAAAACACTCCAGAGACATCCACCCCTGAAACAACTCCAGATGATTCCACTGCCTCTTCCCATGCTGAGCCTGAATCTCCAAAATCTAAAACCGAGACCAAGACTCCTGAACCTACGGAGACAGCGGAAACTACCACAGAGGAGCCAGAAAATACGGAGACAACCCCCACTGAAGCCACGCCCGAAACACCAGCTGAGACTACGGAAACACCAGCTGAAACTACAGAGACCCCAGCTGAGACCACAAAGACCCCAGAGAAGACTTCTCCAGTTGAAACTACCCCAACTCAGGAACCCGAAACCACTCAACTTCCTGAGTCCTCTAGAACTCCAGATCAAACCCCCGATCAAAGCACAAATACCCACACCCACAATGAAAGTGCTCCTTCCGAAAAGTCCAAGTCTTCCCTGTACTCAGAGCCCCAGCCAGACATAACTGAGACACCAACTACTCTTTCTTCGTCTGTCAAGGCTGGAGAAACCACAGAGAAAGCAAAGGTTCTGCCAGCTCCAAGCTGTTCTGGTGAAAATTGTTGCACTGGTGACGAGTGCACCACTACAGTGTCTTTCCAGACTTATGTGACTGAGTACTCCAACCCCAGCATTTCAACCTGGCAGGGTGCTGCTTCTGGCAAGTCTATATCCTTGATGGCCGTGGCTGCTTGGGTGTTGCTACTTTAATTTTTTGTGACTTTATCTAATTTCTTTCCTTAGAGCTTTAACAAATTATGAACTAGAATTACGTGTAGTAGTAGGAAGAGGTTTAATGAAATCAGATGTTACTTAAAGGTACCAGGGGCCGATCAGTCATTGTCGTTTTTGAATCAAAAGACATTCAATTGATTGGTTAAGCAAAACCAAAGAATACAAAAAATAAGGTGAAACGATAAGCGAATGAATGCTTTACGAAGACGATATGTTTCTGGGCCCAAACTAGAAAAGGCCTTTATTTTTGAGCTTTGGGTCCTCTGATTAGTACAAGACTTATGAGACTTTTTGCTCAATTATTGCACTAGCCTTGATATTCTTCACGAGCCGAAAATTTGAACTAACAAGCAAATAACCAAAACTTTCCAAATCGAAGAGATACAAATTAAAAACAAAGCACTGTGTTAGGTCCCTCCACAAAACAGCACATCAGCTTCATTGTCACGCTACACTACTTCAACACTCAATCACACGTATGTTGAATACACCGCAATCTAATAAATAGTCTAGTACACCTCCAAGATGTAACGGCCGTCCTCCTTCATATCCTCAACGACCTTAGCCACATCCTTGATTTCCTGGCCGGCCTTTCTGGCACCATTTTGCACAATATCCTCCAAACAAGCAGTGATGTCTGGAACAGGCCAGGTGGGACCACAAAGGTAGAAAGAACCCTCCTTGTTGACAATGGCATCAGTCAACTCCTCGATCGAGCTCCGGATCTTGTCTTGAATGTAAATCTTCTCAGGCTGGTCACGAGAGAAGGCAGCACCGATGTGAGTAAGAATACCAGCATCTTTGTATGCTTCCCAAAGCTCACCGTAAAGATACTCCTCCTTCTTGTGTCTGGAGCCCATGTACAAGTAGATTTCACCAATCTGGTAGCCCTGCTGTTGCTGCCAGATCTTCTCCTCAATAAAGGCCTTGAAAGGAGCCAAACCAGTACCCAAACCAGACATGACAATGGGCTGTTCAGGCAACTTAGGCAATTTCATGACCGAAGGCTTCACACTGACAACCAACTCATCGCCGATTCTAAGATCACTCAAGTACTTGGAACAGTGACCGTAACGAGTTCTGCCCTTACTGTCCACCCAGTCCACCACGACGATCAAAAGGTGGACGGAGTTGGGGTGCATTCTTTGGGACGAGGCAATGGAGTATTCTCTTCTCTTCAAAGGAGCAATGATCTTGACCAACTCCTCAAAGGCTGGTCTAGCAGATTTGAATTCCTCGAGAATATCGACGTAGGAGGAAAAGTCAACGTCTTGTCTCTTCTTCAACTCCTCGGCACCAGCACCGCTGGCCATATTCTCCAAAGCGGCCTTTTCCTTTTCGTCCTTGGCAAACGGAGCCAACGATTCGTAGAAACGCTTAGGTGGCTTACCCAAAAAGTCCACGTTTTCAGCCAAAGCCTGTCTGGCTGATCTGATTTCCAAAATAGAAGTGTCGTCCTTGTTGGTCAACTCAACCAAGGAATCACCATCAACACCATAGAACTCCAAGAAAGCCTCGACCTGGTCGGCGTTGTTTCTACCGTGAATACCCAAGGCCTCACCAATCTCATACTTCAAACCAGTACCGGTGGTATCGAACTCAATGTGGAAAATGTTTCTGGAGTACTCAGAAGGCGTCAATCTCTTGTTTTCCTGGACCTTCACCACAAAGTTTTTCACCGGAAGATCGGGTCTCAAGTCCTTCTTGACACCATAGGCTTCAGGGAAAGCAAGCTTAATAGCAGCGTCCAGCTTGCCCTTGTGGAAATTATCCTCAGCACCGGTTTCCACAGCTCTAGGGTTAGGGAAGAACGAGGATTCAGTGGGGAAAAATAGCAAAGGCTGGGGCTCTTCCTCCTCAGCTTCCTTTTCGGACTTAGTGTCACCGTTGTGGTCCTCCTTTTTGGCCTCCTCGTCAACCTTCTCGGTTTCTATTTGTGCCTCTGGAACAACCTCCTCAAGGTCGACCCACTCCTCAGGAATTTCGACAGGAACCAAAGCGTTCTTCTCGTCAACAGTGGCCACGAATTTATCCAAAACAGCAGCCAAAAGCTCAAAGTCGTTGCCGTTAGCCTGCAACAATTTGTTGACGATGAAGCCATCCAACTCAGGCAAGGCAGCTCTCCAGAAAGCCACCTGCGTCAAAAAGTCAGCAGAAAAGCCCTTGGTGGAGTCGCTGACAGCGTCCAACTCCTCAATCAAGGAGAAGTCGATAACAGTCAAGGAAGAGCGGGATTTGGCCAAAGTACGCTTGAAGTCGAGCGGCAACTTTTCCACGAAATCTTGTTCGACAGAGTTGGTGATCTTCTTGTGGTTGGCCAAGACAATTTTGGCGCCAGGTTTGGCTGTAGCCAACACGTCGTAGTGAGACAAAATGGAGACATCCTCAATCAACACCACATCGGCAGAGTCCACGGCAGCAGAGGCAGCACTATTCTTAGAAGCACTAACAACCTGAGCCTGAGCAATTCCGCCAGCCACAGAAGTGTCGAACTTGTTTCTGAAAGAGACGTTCTTGGAATCGTCCAAAGACAAAGAAAGCGCCAACTTGGAGGAAGTCTCCACAATGTCGCTGTTGTCACGGGCCCAAAAAACGAAAGAACCTTCAGGCGAGGTGTTAGCAGTAATGTTGGCTGGAAGAGACACAGGCAGAGAAGCCAAAACAACAGCAGGGTCCACGGAGGCGTACTCGGAAATCACCTTCAAAGTTGGAATAGGCGCCCAGACGAAGTTGCCTGGGTAAACGAACTCGTCCACGGTGACAGAGCCAAAACGGCCTCCAAAGAACAAAGCTGCAGAAACATCAGCCTTCAAAGTAGAGCCGTTCTCAGCAGAAACAACCACCACCTTGCGAGCCGAAGAGGGCACGGAAGCGACAAATTGCTCCTGGTTGAAGGGGAATGGCACTCTTACTTTGACCAAACCAACAGGCGAGGAAGTAGCTGCCTTCGAAATGACCCCCGAAAGCTCAGAAGCCTCGGTAGCGCCAAAAACAACAAAAACGGTCTCGGGGTTAGCGTGGCCCTCGTATTCGAACGGCTTCAAGTTGGTGTTGGCGACCTTGTTGAAAATCTCAAAAGCAGCAGTTACAGCAGCATCCAAGGGAAGCTCACCCTGAGGCAAAGACGAAGTCAACTGCTGGTACAAGCGGCCGATATCGGCGACAGACAAAATGTCCTCAAATTTGGCGAAAACACGGGCGAACTCGGGGCCGTCGAAAACGTGCAAAGCTGGACCCTTAAGAATCGCAGCCAAAAGGTGAGAAAGCACAGTGGAGTATTGCAACTCCAACGCCGAGCGGGCATCAACAGGTCCCACTACAGGGAAGCCAAGATTACGAGCAACAGCCAAAGGCGTGGTGTAGTTCGAAATCAAAGAGTTGGTGGCTGCGTCGAAGTCAATAGCTGACACATTCAAACTCAAGGGCAATTTTGCAGCCACCGCCAAAGTGGGCTGCATGTATGGCAAAGCGTTGGCGCCCAAAACAGCCGTATGTGGACCGTTCAGGGAAACGTTGCTGGCGGCATAGCCCAAAATAGCATTGGCAGAACCGGCTCTGGGCTCGAATCTATGGAATGGAGGAACCACACCCACAGCATTCTGTCTTTTAAAGTGCAGCGCCCAAAGCTGCAAATGAGCATCGACCAAGTTGGTAGCGCCCACCGTCTCGTATGAGAAAATCGTGCTGGCCAAGGCGTACACGGTCTGGCTAACGATGGTAGCAGGAGAAGTGTAGGCGGTGTTTCTCAATAAATGAGGGTCCAAAGCAGCACCAAAAGGGCTGGCCTGGATGGCATGGGTGGACGACGCCGAGGCCTCAGAAGCCAGAGCAGGCAGCCTGGTCCCGTTGGGAATAGCGTGGGGGCTCATGGAAAAGATGGGTGGATGAGGTTTGGTTAGGAATGAAGCAGATATGATGGGCTGGAAAATTAGGCCCGTGCACGTGATATGAGGTATCGCACGTGATCTTATCTATTGGCAGGGTCGGGGTGGGGGGCCGTGTGGGGGAGGTGGGGGAGGTGGGGGAGGCGGGAGTGTGGGGTGATAGTAAGAGGCTCTTGGTTTTGCGGCCATGATACTTGGGATTCGTTTGAGGAGGTGAATTGTGAGTTAAGTGGAGTATGGTGGGGGACTATGTGCAGGAAGATCAAGTAATGCGTCTAATGGCTGCAAAATCTGGGGTGCGATGGAAGTAATGTAAGTGGTGAATTAAATTTGATATCTTCTTTTGTTAAGAAGGTTTTTTTTTTTTTTTGCTTTAAGGTAATCTGAGGTTTTCGAAAAGAAGTGAAATATTTGGGTCAGGTATGTTCAACTTTTACACTCAAGTCAAAATGGCAATTGGGCGTGGGGACTCTCCAATGATGCACAGTGTATGCCCTAGAGATATGGAACAAATAAGCGTCATCTCTTGTACCAAGACCTGGGTTTAGATCTAAAGGGCTTAGGGCGATATTGCTTCTAGAAATCGTTGTAGTCATCTTCGATGCTTTTCGCAGCCATTTAGCAAAGTAGATCTACTTGACATTTGGAGTCAGAGCAGAAATACTCGAGAAAGAAATAAAGAGTTTACAATAGGATTGACTTCGACAATAGGAGGACAATTTTCGCAAGTACTCAAACGCTCAAGAGAACTTGGATCACATAAGTACGTAGTCAGGTGGATGGTATTGCGGTGACAAACCCGAAGCTTCGAAATGCTCAACTAATCTATTGAAACATCTTTCCTTTGTTAGAGAAACAATAATATAAAAATTGGACTCCACTTTTGAATCACAACACTGAGTGGACACGGTGGTCCACCGCACTCTTCTAGAGTATACTCCAATTCGAAGTAATTGAAAATTACGCAGTCAAAGTATCAACTGTCAGGTACCTCTTCGTCGGAATGCGTCCGTGATAGCTAGAAAGCCGATCAAGTTTAAATCGAGCTTTTCCTTATTTTTGGAGATTCGAAGCATAAGAAGCGCCAACGATGAAGACTTCCAAATTGTATGGGAAAGATCGTGACGCTTTTCGCAGCCATTAGCCGGGAACATTGCAATATTGAGCCTGCCCAGAAGGTCAAAAATTCCATTATTCATCTCAGCAGAGCCTTCGATTTGAATCCAGCTGGCCATCCATTTCTCTTTTCCAGTAGCCAAAAGTTCACTCACGATGAAATCTTATTTTATGCTGCTGCTTTGCCTGATTCATGAACTATCCAGCCACACGAAAAACACCGAATTTGGCCTCTTGAATTCAATATTTCATTCAGCGCCAAAAAGCCTAAAAGCTCAATTCTCGACTAGTATGAACCAAACTCTGCATCGCAAAATTTACTGGCCAAATTGTGGAAATCTGTCATCCATGCGCTTATCTCGCGATTGCAGAATTCTGGGGTAAGATCAGCCCAGAGATGTCACCACATGAACCAGCACCAGGCTTTTTTTTTCAGATAAGTTTCTTTTCTTCAGAAGAGCCTCAAGCTTACAACTCCAAATCCACAACCACTAAAATAAAAAAAAAGGCAAAGCACAGACCAGCGGTAAATACTGCCCTGGGAGCGCACTGTGTAGTATCGGCCCGGACTGTGGCTGCATACTTAAACAGGTGGAAATCACCGGTTTCCAACCACCATGTTTTCTCGAGCACTTCGAGGAAATAGGACCGTTTTTCGGCGTTTTTCCACGAAACCCGTTCAGAAAAACACGCTACAATGGGCAGCAGGAGCCCTTCTTTTCACTAGCGGCCTCGCTGCTGGAGGCTACTTTGCTGGAAGAGAAAGCAAAAAAACGCCGGTTTCGATCCAAGACTTGCTGGCGTCCACAACACCGCTTAACTCCGTGGATTCACCGAAATACGCCTCCGACGACGAGTTTTCCACCGCTCTCAAGGAGATGACGGCCGTTGTGGGGAAGAAGAACGTCACTTATGATAAGACAGTGCTTGTGGCACACAACGACTCGTCATATAGCACCCACCATCCGCCTGATCCGGACTCGCAAAGACCCAGCATTGTGATTTTCCCGTCCTCGACCGAGGAGGTTTCGAAGATTATGAAAATCGCTCACAAGTACAGAGTGCCAGTGGTAGCCAATTCCGGCTTGACATCCTTGGAGGGCCAAAATATGCACACACGAGGACCAAACTCGGTCTCTCTTGCTTTTGGAAACCTCAATGAAATAGTGGAGTTCCACCCTGACGATCTTGATGTGGTGGTCCAGCCTGGCGTGGGATGGCAGGACCTAGACGATTACTTACTTGATCGGGAGGACGGAAAGCATTTGATGTTTGGACCCGATCCAGGTATGGGAGCGGCTATTGCCGGAATGGTGGGTACCTCTGCAAGTGGAACCAATGCCTACAAGTACGGTACAATGAAGGAGAACGTGGTGAACTTGACTGTTGTGCTTGCGGATGGAACCATCGTGAAAACCCGCCAAAGACCCAAAAAGTCCAGTGCTGGCTACGACTTGACCCATATATTCATCGGCTCAGAAGGCACCCTCGGCATCATTACGGAAATCACAGTGAAGCTCCAGCCTAGACCCAAGGAGGAGCTCGTGTGTATTGCTTCTTTCCCCACCATCAGGGACGCAGCAGCCACGGCACAGAGCATTATCAACAAGTCTGGCTTTCAGGTCAATGCGTTGGAGTTGTTGAACGAGACCACCACGTCTTTTGTGAATGCAGCAGGAGCCCTGGAAAAGAAGTTCTTGGAGAAACCCACCTTGCTTGTGAAAGTAGGCGGTGTTTCTGCCAATACAGTGAATGAACAGCTTGAGGTGGTGGACAAAATCAGCAAAGAAAATAACGTTATCCAGTTTGAGCGGTCCCAGAACAAAGAGGAAAACGGGGTTCTCTGGACTGCCAGACGCCTGGGGCTTTGGCTGACGCTTGACTATGGCTCTAAGGTTTTGGATGACCCCAATGATGTCAACGTATGGACCACTGACGTTGCGGTGCCTGTTTCTAAACTCGCCCAAGTGGTCGACGAAACAAACGAGGATTTGACAAATTCCATCTTCAAAGGCAAGTTTTCCGTCATGGGCCATGTTGGCGACGGAAATTGCCACTTTTTGATTCTCTACAACACTCCAGACTATATGGAGTGTAAGAAGTACGTTGATAGGATGGTGGATCGTGCAATTAAATATGAGGGAACGTGTACTGGAGAGCACGGCGTGGGAGTCGGAAAGAGAACCTACTTGGAGTCAGAGTTAGGTAAAAACGCTGTGGATTTGATGAGACATTTGAAGTATTCCTTGGATCCAAGAGCAATCCTCAATCCAGACAAGGTCATTCAAATTGACCCACACGATAAGTTGGACGAGGCGCTTAACTCTGGGCATGTCCATGAGGTGCAAAAGTGCTGTTGATAGATTATAGAGAAGATGTGGTGCTAGATAGAGCTGTAGGATCTTTACGAGCAACTTCGGAGTTCCAAAGGGCAGAAGCAGGTGATTGTGATGCAGCTGAGTAAAATAATAAGTAAATGGGGCTCACTGTCAAATTCGTTTAATTCATATTGTTTTCTAAGAGCGTAGATGTATTGCTAGAAATTGTAGAGTATTGAAACAGGGAGCATGGAAAATACGAAAAACACAAAATCATATGGACGGAGTGGGAAGGGAGAGTTTTTGTGATCGCGACTATTTGCTTCATGAAGCTTCACTTCTTGAATTTACAGCAACAGCTTTGGTCGAAAATTCTAGCTGAAAGACGATCTATTCATTCGGAGACAAATCTGGAGCTTAGGTGAAAATGGTATGACGTAAACATCTTCATTTTTAATTAGTCTCAGGGGGAAAGCCTGGAGCTATTGACACATGCTGCACCATCGAAGGCCCAGTTCTATCTTGACACTTTCCTGCTCAGACGTCACCAGTAGACCCCTCCTTTCCACCCACACTGAATCCGACAAAAACCAATGTTATAACAATTCAAATTCTGTTTCACCCACTGAATTCTCATTTTATAATATTTCAATGTCACCATATTGCGAGTCTACGACCTTCTCTTCCCACACATTCTCAGTCACCATAATACTCACTGTGCGAATTATCGCCACTTCAACTCACCTCCAACACCATGAGCGAGCTGGGCCTGCAAACACCAAGCGACAACGCCGAGGTACAGCAGCTCCTGTATGTAACAACCAAAGAGCACTCTTTCAAACAGCAGTCGACCAAGTCCCGTGCCACAAAGCGTTACAAGACATCCAAGCAGTTGATCGCAGACGAAATCCGCTATCTCCAGAGCAAGAAACTTGCAATCGACACGCCCACGTGGACGTCGGTCGTTGCTCCTCCCAGCTTGAAGCCGCAGAAACACTACTGTGACATTACGGGGCTCGAAGGCAAGTACAAAAGTCCAGCGAACGCTTTGCGGTTCCACAATGTTGAAATCTACCAGGAGGTGATCAAGCACATGCCTCCGGGCGTTGACCAGGAGTATCTCAGCTTGAGGGGTGCCAATGTGGTGCTTAAGTAAGGGAATGACGTTCTGTTAGATCCAGGTGATAGCCACAGGTCCTTTGAACTTGGAGAGAATAAGATCGTGAAGAAGATGTTCCTGATGGTTTGACCATTGCCAGATTTGTGTTGATATACGGTCTCATGGGCATATTTTCAAGGGGTCCTCGTTGCTTGGGACGGTGACTTGGAGCGACTTCAGAATATGGGAGTTGCAAGGGTTTGAAATGTTTAGCGAGTGATATGGAGGTTTCTGCTCTGAGGCACAGATTGGCAACTCAGAATGAAAGTGCCTTTGGTGCTAAATGGATAGTCTGGATGCTTAATCGATCGGAAGTGGTAGCTTTCCCAGAACGGCCATGCTTATAATAATCCAGGATTCCGACCTGGTATTTCCTAATGTGTTTGGATCCAGCTATCTGTTGAGTCTATCAAGGGATTGGTTTTGTTGGTGTTGAAATAGTTATGCTCTTATGAGCACTTGATCATACAGAAAACAATTGTCATGAACAGTTTTGATCTTACAAAAAATCTAATGCCGCAGAACTGATCGATCTTCCAGACTAACGGTTGTCACAGAATAGATCTGATGTTACATAATAACGTTCAATTGCCTTTTGCCTGGCGCCTTAAAGTCTTAGTGGTCTACTTGCAGCAAGACGCTTTTAAGGGCTCACGAGTCTGAAACCCTACAACGTTAGTGCTTCTGTTACAATAAGGCTTCTATTAAATAGTGCTCCTATTAATTTAGTGTCCTCCAGCTCAAGCGCTAATGCTCAATTTTTTTTGAAATAGTTCACCCAACCATGTAGACAAAATCGATCAAGTAGCAGCCCCATTAAATCCAGCTGGTGCCAGCGGCATTTCAAGCCGATTTCATTCCACCACATCTCCAACCTTCAACCCAGAATTCTCCAAATACAGTACCCTTAGACACTTCTGGCTTTTCGGACCGATTTCGCAGCCAACCAATCTGGACATCCAGCCAACCAGCCAACCAACCAATTGTCAACCAGGAAACCCAAAAAAATCACAACTTACCAATCTCGTTTCATTGCTCCCGGAAAAAAGCCAATCTCCACATGCACCTATACTCTTCTGACGACTCTCGCAGTTGGCCAATGACAACGAACACTTATACCCCGGGCCGAAAAGAGCTCTGCAGCCGAACACACTTTTGCATATTGCACTTTGGCCCAGAAATCTCTGTACATTTTGCAGCAAATTTGCATTTGCTGGATTCGCTGTTTTGAGCATTTGGATGATCAAGTTGGGGTAAAAAGTCCCAGAAAGTTGTACTAAATCTCCGCCAAATGTGGCCCTGAAAAAGGGTTATAGGCCACGGCCCGAACGGCTGAAACATCACCACTCCCGGCATCCCAAACAGACTGCATCGTTATCTTTTTCATCAAAGGAAGTTGCAGCCTAGCAGGCGTTTGGACGGTTTAGGCTTTCCGTTCACCTGCATTCCGTTGCCCATTTGCTTTCCCCATTTGCTTTCCGAATTCGCTCTACGTTCATTTGCTCTACGTTCATTTGCTCTACGTTCATTCGCTCCATTTGTGCTTTCATTATGCCGATGAGCCTGTCATCCTGCTATAGCATGCCGGGTCTCCGGATCAGGCCATTCCGTCTCCAGATCAAGCCATGCCCGTGTCTTCAAATCAAATAGCCACTGCCTGGTCACTTGAACCCCTCCACAATCTCCTTCACGCCATTGTCAAAGCGCTTCGTCTGCAAAACATCCTCTCCCTTCTCTAGGTCCAGAAACGGATTGCACACCTGTCGCAAGTACACCTTGTACAAGCGAGAAAACACCTCTATCAAGCCTGCCATCAAGGGCTCGCCCTCTCCCACACCAACGACGATCTTCAAACCGTTGTTGGTTTCCATTCCGTAGACCATGACCTCGTCCTGAATAAATAAAAGCAAAATGCCATCGTGGTTCTGCGGCTGCTGCTGTTCTCGGAGATTCAAAGACATGGGCAGCAGAAACACATCTAGCGCCATGTGGGAGAGGAAGTTGTACTTCAAAAAGCGATTGGCGTCGTCCTTGCCCAAATTTTCGCCCACATCAAACAGCTGGATGTACAAGGGCTTGTCGTCCCGGGAAATCAAGGAAACAAAGTTGATTCTGGCCATGGCTGTTTTTTAGCCAAGCTTCCTTCACTTTGCGCGCAGAGTGGTGGGACTTCTCCATACTTCGGACACAAATCTGAGGTGTCCAGTCAAAATGAGCGACATTTCCTCTGAAAATAAGAAAGTCGACGAGTTTTTGCAAACTTTGGACAAACTTTCTCGGGAACGCTTGATGGACGACCAGAAAAGTCAGTGGCAGTTGGAACGTGACATCGACACTCTTGGTGAAGACAGACCCAAGCGGCCCTCGTTGAGTTCCCGGGCTTCCTCGGCTAGTCACGACTTCAAAGACTTGGTTTTCAACAGAACCGCCAGTGCCCGGACTAAGCTCCAGGAAAAGTGGAAGAACAGAGAAAAGAACGCATCTCTGGAGTATGCGTCTGATGACGAGTTTGATGACGAAGGGTACCTGCTTCCCTACCGCCCTCGGACAAACAGAAGGCAGTCCCGTCGTGCTGCCAACAAAGACATGGAAATTGACCTTCCCACAAGAAACAGCCTGCTGAGCAGACTCAGCGAAGATCACGCAGACATGGATCTTGATTTCGGCCTCCGGCGCCCTGTGGCCCGCAAAACATCCTCTTTAAAGTCTTTTGTGTCTGTTGATTCTGATGAGAGTTTGGGCAGCCCCAGGACGCCGCAGGGCGAAAGACCGAGTCTCATGAAGTCGATGAAGGGCTCGTTTTCAGACATGCGTGGACTGATCTCGGAGATGAACATGAAGGGTTCGTTGAGCGATTTGAAGAAGAAGACTTCTTTGACGGAGATGAGAAGCTCGCTTAGTGAGCTCAAGAAAAAGGGCTCTTTCTCCGAAATGAAGGGCTCGTTCTCTGATATGGAGCGCAGAATAAGACGCAGAGGAGTAGGCGAGCAAGACAGCTATTCCGACGAATCCAGAGAATCGAGGGAAAAGGAGCCCAAGGTTAAGAAATTCAGCAAAAAAGAAGCAAGAAGACAAGCCCGTGTTTTGAACTTGGAGGACCGCAATAATGTGTGGAGAGCAGAGTCCGATGAAGAGGAGGTCCCACAGTGGAAAGCCAGAGTTAAAGCACACGAGGACAATTCGTGGATTGCCGAGGAAGAAGAAGACGAGGAATCCGAAAAAGATGCCGTTTTGCCCAATAGAGGCTTGAAAAACCATCTTCATCGTCAGATCTCGGCGGATCTGGAGATACCTACTAGGACCTGCAGAAACCACCACAATCGCCAAATGTCTGAGGATTCAGAGGTGGACTTGCCCATTAGAGCCAGGAACAATCGCCACAGCCGGCGGATTTCAGAAGACTCAGAAATGGAATTGCCCCCTAGACCGGCCAGGGCTCCTCAAAAGCAGGCAATTTGGGCCGCGGAGGATTCAGATGAAGATCCTTTGGGTAAACCAGCAAAACCCGTGAAACCAGCTAAACCAACCAAGCCACTGAAACCCACGCAGCTTGAGACAAAGCCAAGCGATGTGAAGAAATCTCCTCAGAAGCCCGAAGCGCCCAAGCCACGTTCAGTCGCCACGACCTCGTCGTTTGGATCCTCCAAACCAGAGCCAGCTTTTAAGCCTGTCCCAAGGAAACCAGAGCTCAAGACGTTCAATAAGCCAGAGCCCAAGACACTCGCTGAACTGGAGCCATTGACTAAACCCGAGAAACCACCGGTCAAGGCAGTCCCTCCAAAACCGGCAAAACTCTCCTCCAAGGCCTACGAAGCCAAAGACTCACAAGAACTCAAGGACCAGATTCTGAGGCTTTCACCCTCCAAGCATGCTGCCCCTGCCAAACCGATGAAAAAGGACTTTGACAACGATCAGAAGGACTTGCTCAAGGGCCAGCTAGAAAAGCTCGCCACTAAGAAGCAGCCGCCAATCAAACCTGCCAAACCAGCCGTTCAGAAAAGCGATGAAGCTGAGGCCATTGGCGCCTTGCACGCCCTCAAACCCACCAAACCTTCAGCGTTGAAAGCAGCACCCAAGCCGGAAGCTTTGCAGAAATTTTCCACCATAAAGCAAGAAAAAGCGGTGCCCAAAAACTTCCAGTCCGAACTATCAGGCATACTTCGCTCCAGCACCGAGCCCTCCTTGCGCAGGGGCCTTGCTAGCGCCTCTACGACATCGTTGGTTGAGTCCCAACCAGCCAAGTCCAGCATCAAAAAGGCCTGGACTGACCCTGCAACGACGCAGATTTCGCATGTGACCAAAACGAGATCCAAGGGTCCCAAAAGAAGATTGCCCAAGGCGGCAACGCTAGGGAATGGACTGGCACCAGCTAAATTAAAGACAGAGTACGAGCCTAAACTTGCAGAAGCTGAGAAACCAAAGGCCAAGGTGCCCCCTCCTAAGCCGGCGAAAAAACCTCCGCCAATCAAGGCCAAAAAGCCCGACATCCTAGCCAAGCCCCGGACAGTCAGTGGCGAGCTATTTATCTAATTCACCCAAAACCAGTGTGGTTCAATCAAGTCATTTGCAACCATTCAGCCTGGCTCCTGTACATACTCCTCTGGTTTTGCTCGGCACCGCACCATTTCTAGGGTGCGAGATTCATCTACTTCAAAATCATCCAGTAACTATGAGCAATTTCTATGACATTTTGACCACCGACAATGGCGGTTTTTCCAACACCTTGTCCAAGTGTATCGAATACTTGGAGGAGCACATTCCTGGCCACGGCAGCGGGTCATCCTGGCTGTCGTACTTCAACGACATAGCGTCCACTAGCAGACACGAGCTTCTTGACGATTTTTCCAATTTGAGAGTCACTCCAGCCACAACCACGGTTGTTTTGACGACTTTTTTGGCAGCATTAATAGCAGGAAAGCTTTTAGCCGGCTCACCTGCGCCCAAAGAAGTCAAAAAGCCAAAGAAGAAGAAGAGTAAGGCCCAGATCGCCAATGGCCAAATCCAGACCATCTTGGACAACGTCGAGGAGACCTACGTGGCTCAAATAGACGATTACATTGAAAACTACAGCCAATTGAGCAGCGAGAAGAGAGACAACACTTACAATTACATTCAGGAAATGTTATTGAAGGAGCTTTTGAAGCTAGATGGAATCGACATCGCCAACAACGACGTGTTGCGTGACAACAGAAAAAAGGTCATTCGCTTCATCCAAGAGCATCAATCCAGATTGGACCAGTTCAAGAAGGACAACCAAGCTAGCTAGAGCTCGCAGGCAGCGGCTTGCTAGGCACGCCAAACTGTGGGACTCCGGTCGGATGATCGGGGAAAATAAATGTTTTTAATTGTTTCTTCTCGCCCAACCAGAGGGCATGATGTGTGTGGTCCAAGAGATCAAAGCCCGTTTGTGGGTGTATCAACACCGACAAGTTTCCATGGTGCTGAACAAACCAGCTGAGAATCTTGCCGAAAACGTCCACTCTGGCCACATCCACCTCCCAAAATAAGTCGTAGTGGGGTCCGATAGCCTTTTCCTCCTTCAATTGCTTTACTATAATACTGCCCTCAGCGGCCTCTTGGGGGAAATCCTTCAAGATCCTGTTCTTAAGAGCATTAGCCTCGTCACGAGATGCGTCGTCGTAGTAGACATGAAAGTCCCAGAAAGAGACAGGATCTGTCCACGTCAAATCCGGGTACTTGGGTGTGGTGGCCGTCTCGGGGTGGTCCTTCGGTAAATGTGTCAAGTAGTCCATGAGTGGTGAAGTGATGTGGGCAGAATTAGGCGATAAGTAATTTCGCACCTTGGAGCCACACAAGTAGAGGCAAGGCAACTTCGGACCAACCATACAGTCGAGCAAAGCCGGCCCGACTGAATAATCCTCGCTTCTATTTGGTGGTCTTCTCGCTTTCAACCTCGGATTTGGCCCCATCGTCAGTCTTCTTCTTCTTCTTTCTCTTCTGGGAAGCTTGGGCAACGAGTTCTTCGAACATCCGAGCCTCCTCGTCCTCGAGATCTGTTCTGGTGATGCTGCTGAAGACTTCACCGATGATACTGAGTGCCTTGGCCCTCGCCACTCTCTTCTCTAGCGGCACCTCTTCATCGTAGAGAATGCTGTCACATACACCACCAGCGGTGCCCTGGATTTCCAACTTCGAGCCTGCCCAGGCCAACGCCAAAACTTTGCCCACAACGTAGTTTTGCATCTCTGCTATCTCCTCGGCCGTATGCTTCGTTGGAACCTTCTCCTCCTCCTTCGACTTTGCGACAGTGCCAGCCTCCTCTTTCTCCTTCTGAAGCAGCTGGAGCTTCTCTTCCAAATCCTCCCTCTCCTTGCGGACCTTCTCCTTCTCCTCGGCGGTAGTAGAGGCAGCTTCGGCCTCCTTCTTGGCGTGGTACTCGTTGTCTTCTTGCATTTTAGCAAACTCCTCAAAGGTCAGCTGGGCCTCCAACGCCGTGGAAACCGTCTTGAAAGTGTCTCTGAACACACCGCTCTTCTCCTTGACAGACCACCAGAGGCCGCCAATGCTGCCGAAAATCGTTTGCTTCTTCAAAAAAATCTTCGACTTTGTCTTGTAAATGGACCCAAGGGTGTGCAAGATCTGCAAGCCGAACGACTCCATCTTGAGCGATTCGGCCTCGTACTTGAGCTTCTGTCTAAACGACTCCGCCACGTCGTCGGCCATGTCGGTCTCTGTGAACAAGGAGAGTCTATCTTGCAATTTCTTCGAGAGCTCGCCTCTCATTTCGGCTCTCTTGATGCTGCACTCCTCCTCGAACTTCTCTAGCTCCTCCTTGCGGCGCTTCTCTTCCTCCTCCTTGTGCTTCTTCTCCCGCTCCTCCACGGTCAATGCCGAGTTCTCGTGCTCAAGGAACAACTTGGCTGTTCTGTCGTTGACTTCAGAAATCGCCTCTCCAGCGGCTCCGTCCGATGCCTGCTTCTCCTTCTCCTCGTCAGCAAACCCATGGAGCTCGGCAGACTTCTCTAGCTCCTGCAACAAGCTCAACTCGCCAATCCAGTCCTTGAACGCCTCTCCTCCAAACACCATTGTGAAGAACTCCAGCGGGTCCTCGAAGCCCTCCTGAGGAATCAGCTCCTGCTTTCCGTACTTGTCGTACTTTACTCTCAACCGGTCGTCCAGCAAAACCTGGTATGCTTCACCCACTTCCTGGAACCTCTCTGCTGCTCCAGGGTCGTCTGGGTTCTTATCTGGGTGCAAACGAATCGCCGCTTTTCTGTATGCTTTTTTGATATCGAGCGCTGTGGCAGTGGGGGGTAGCCCCAACAAGTCGTAGTACGCTGTGTCGGCGACCATGGTGTGTGTTCTAAGCGTGGTGGTGGTCAATGAGTTAGATTAGATGGGTGCGAATCGCTGCCTGTGAATGGTACCACCGAGGAAGACGGTCCTTGGCGGGGCTTTTTTTGGAGGTTGATTTTTGGGAAGTGTTTTCGTTTTCTGTTGTTTGAAATGGATTGTTATCGGCTCGATGGGGTGGTTGTGAAGGGCCAATCAGGGGAGCACTGTTTGTCAATGCCAATGGTGTTTCTGTGGCTGCAGTGAAGTAGTGGCAAGATCCGTGAATACTTTGGGAATATTCATAAATCGGAAAAGATGACGAGTTTGAGGAAAAATTGGATTCTTCTGCCCAGACAATTCACTGGTATTGGTTGTGGGTCCTGGTTAACACGGTTCACACGGTTTTGAAGAATCTACAACAGGTCTTGCCTGACCATTCCCCAAGCGTTTATCAAATTCAGAGGCATTAAACCAAAATCTATCAAAAAACTCAAAACTCAAAGCCGCTAAGTCTTGGACAACCATGACCACCTGGTGAATCTTTCGCAGCCATTTAAAGGTAACGAGCCCTGTCTCCAAGTTAGATCAACCGACAATACCGAAAACCACCTCCCCTCCTACTAAATCCTCGTATTTACATGAATTCTTATATGCCATTACGCCGAGTAGTACACCTTCCTCAAGTCAACAATCTTCTTTCCTCTTCCGGCTGCCAACTCCTCAATGGGTCTCTCCTTGGTCAACGCCTCGAAAAAGCCCTTGACCGTGTTCATCTTGTTTCTCGATCTGGTGATCTTACCACGAAGATCCTTGATGCCTGCGGCCTCACACACCTCGAAAAGCACTGGGTTCACTCTGAGACCGAATCCAGCAGGTGCAGACTTCAAGGACAACTTGACAGCGTGGAACTTGTAGTCAATCTCACCAATGATGGTTCTGTCCTCGTAACGAGCAATTGGCTGGAGGTTCTTGACGGCGTTGAAAAAACCCTTTTCCAAAGCGGTCTTCACTCCCTGTCTGGACTTACCTTCGCCCATACCGACCATGCCGTTTTTGTCGCCGACAATGGTCATGGCGTAGAAGTTGGGAATTTTACCCTTCAGCGTCTGCAAAGACACTCTTTTGATGAGAACATTAACAACGTGCAAACGACGAATGTAGTCCTTGTTGAAGCCGGTTAGAAGAGCCACTTTCTCTATCCGGGCGGTACGGAAATTCTGCTGAGGACTCAGCTTCTTTTTCTCGTCAAGCTGGAAACGCAACTTCAAGTCCGACGTGTCTGGATTGGCCTCTCTGGGAATATTGGCATATGGAGTAACTCCAACTCCCTGGTTGGGGTACATGATGGGCTCGTCATACTTGGGATCCGATTCCGTGAATAGTTTACTTGCATCTGGAGCGACCTTTGAACGTTCTCCTTTTCCCGCTTTCTTCATCTCAAGATATGTCTGTGGATCCACCAAGGACTCTGTGATCTTGAGACTCTGTAGCATCTCGGGACTGTAGAACTTGTTGAGGTATTCATTTTGACCGACTTTTTGCAAGCTCATGAAGGAGCTCGAAAAGAGCCTTGTTGAGGCTTTTTCTAGCCCTAGGCGGGCCACCGAAGTCCTGAACATGGATGGTAGCTTGATGTAGTGGAAATTTTTTGTTCCTCACAAAAAGTGAAGTTGGTGTGCACACAGCACCAAGGGCCCTAGGTTGCAAAGTATCTATACAATTATTTATCTTTCTTCTCCAGAAGACTGAACTCGGCAATATTCTCGGTGCTGGCGACATTGGAAGCCGTTTGAGGGGAAAACTGTGGAGTCAGCCGCTGCAGCTCCTGGCGCTCAACCCGTTGCTGCAACTCCATGATCTCCGACTTGAGACGGTTCACCTCTTTCTCGAAACGCTTGCCAAACACCTCAATGTAGTATGTGGCGCCGTTGTAGGCTGACCAAATAAATATAAATGCAACGAACCCGCCACACGCGTGCTTGTACTTGAACCAAATCGGGCACGGAAGCATGGAGAGCATCTGGTAGCCAAACTGGATCAAGGTGAAGGCGGCGATTTGCATCCATGTGTAGGGAAGGCTGTTGACGAAACGGCCCAAGACGCTATCGCTGTTCTTGTGCTTGAGGTATGTGAAGGAGGTGACCTTGCCTTTGGCGATTTGCGACCGTTTACGCACTGTGATGAAGTAGTGGTAGCACATCTGCCAGATCGTGTAGTAGATGGATGTCCATACAAGGCCGTTGACGAAGTCCCATTTCTCGATATTGGCGATTCCGGGGTATCTTTCGGCAATGTAGTCTTCAGGAAGCTCGTGCACCAAGACAAACATGGTTACTGGGGGCATTATGTGGATGAAAGAGCTGGTGGTCTTTTCAATTGAGTGCAACACAAGCGAGTTACGCCACGTAATCACGGCAAAGCAAAGCGTGCCTAGCGTCAAGGAAAAGCACGAGATGAAAAGCGATTCGCTCTGTGGAAATGCCCAGATGAAGAGTATCACGAGAAGGTTCACATAGTAACACAAGTCTGCGAGATAGTACTGGAAGGACAACTTGAAGTAGGTGTAAAAGCGAATTGGCATGAGCGAGCAAAAAAGCACCGTGTGGAACAACGGGAAGTACTTTGGGTACTTACCAATTATGAACCCAGCGGTGGCCACTAGAGCCACAGCCGCAGCATAGAAGCACTTTTCAGTCAACGAGCTCTGCAAGCTTTCGTGAACCCTTGCATCGAAATTGGTCAATCTTCTGTGAAGCGACTCCTGGAACTTGGCCAACTCCTGCGGTGTGAATTTCCTGTTCACCTTGCCGTCGGGCGTGAATTTCTTGAACGTCTGTTTGGTCTTGTCCTTCATATCCTTAAAGCGTTTCTTCGTGGACCCGCTGACCTGGTCAAGGCCAGTGCCGAAGTCAAAATCCGGCATGATCAAGAGCTTCGACAAGTCGATAAACGACACCAGCGAGTCCAGGCGGGCGAGTTTCTCTGAGCTGATTGAGCTGCGATCATCAAGCTCAACCTCCTCTTCGATGTCATCGATAGCACTGTCCATTTCGTTCTTCTTACTGAGATTGTCAACAGACAAGGGCTCCGAAGAGGTGCCTTCGGTATTTTCCGCTGCCATTAGACCAGAAGAATTAGTTGTGGGAGGAGTTGTTGGGGTATTAAAGAATGACTGCGCGCAGGTTCAGCAAAACAGGGAAGTCACGATGTGGGATTTGAGAGTCGCAATCAAAAAGAATAAAGAGGAAGAAATGAAGAATTACACCTGTAGTTGTTGTGGTGTGGAGGAGGCACGTTGGCGTGCACGTGTGGAATCGGTTGCATTGTCGCTTGATAGCCTGACAGGTGCACGCTTAATAGATAAGGATTTCTGTGGGGAAGAAGGTGTTTATATTTTTGTGTTATTTGTTTCAGGGATTGCGACCGGGAGGCGTTACCGAAAAAAGGTGACTTTCTGCCGAATATTGCTATGGAAATTGTCGCCTGGTTGCGACCTCCAAAAGTGGCCCTGGGTTGATTGGCATGGGATTGCTTATCTGTTCTTGCCTGAAAACCGCGATCCCAGGGTGCGTGACTCTTCCTACTTCTCTCTTGACCCTTGTTTAGATGTAGCTTTTGTGGCTGATGTTTTGATTTTCTACTACAGTTCGTTTCATTTGTCGGTTCGTGGATTCTTTTTTTTCGTGAATTTTCGTTAGTGGTGCTGATCTGCTGGGGAATTGCGAATCACAATGTCATGGCACAAGTAACAATGAAGATCAGTCACGTCCACCGTGATCTTGCATTGCAGGGAGATAGATCAGGTTATTGTTGGCACCGTGTGTTTGGCGTTGTTTGTTGTTCTGGATCTAATTTTCTTTGGGTAGTCACATATTGTGCGTTTAGAAGAGTTCAAGAGGGAAAAAGCGAAATTCGCTTAATGATATAAAGAATAGCTCATAGAGGGCGGGGCAATGGAGAAGATTCGTTAGACCGGGGCAGTCGTGGTTTTAGCACGTCATTTGACGTTCTTGCTTTGATTATCAAGGTCACCACAACTCTCAACACACGTGGGAAGGCCATTTATTTTGAAAACTAAAACATGCAAAGTGCCTATCGAATAAATTCTCCAATACCATGGAATGTACAATGCACGTTCTACTGAAGCCGTAAGACATGTAACTGCTCTGTATTATGATCCGATCAGAATGGTTGCAAAACGTAGCACGTTACGACGCTGTGAAGCGGAGAGGTGAGAATTTTCAAGAAATATGAAGAGAAAAGAATGGCATGGCAGCCTTCAGGAAAATAAGAATAGAGCTGAGTTGTACCGAGAATTTTCCGCAGCCATGAAATCATTCTTGGAGGTCTAGTCACACAGCCTTAGATGTGACGATTCGAATTCATTTGGTTTTTTATGGTGGTTGAAGGCTCAATACACTTTTCTTTTCTGAAATAGTCGAGAGAAGGAACATCAACAACCACATAGACCTTGTACTTGTGACTTGGTAGACATTGGCGGGATAGCTACGCCTAAGTGGCTGCACACATTTGGAGGTAATTCCCCAACTCATCCCATTATGGCTTGTAGCAAACAATATACAGCCGATTTTTCCCAACCACAGAAAAATTTTAGTGCTATACGTTCCTGACGATATCACCTACTCTGGGGTTCATCTCATCGCGAAAAAGCTCCATCGCATCCACCATGTCTGAGGAGACCAAGAGAGAAAAGAGAGAGCGGAAGGAGAAGAAGAAGCAGGCGAAGGAAAAAAAGGAGGAGGAAAAGGAAGAGATCAAAACAGATGAATCTTCCGAGCCCAAAACCATCGAGGCCTCCGATGAGCTCGAGATTGACTTGAGTGCTGGAGTACCGCTTTCCAAGAAACAGCAGAGATTGTTGAAAAAAGGCAAGTTAAACGTGGAAAAGCTTGCCAAAAAGCATCCTACACCAAGAAGAGCCGACGAAGAAGAAGAAACACCAAAGTCCGATAAACTGCCGTTTGGCGTCTGGATCGGTAACCTCTCTTTCGATACCACCAGAGAAGATATCATCAGATTCATCGTGGGCAAATCTCAAACATTGGGTGATGATTTGGAGAAGGTGACCGAGGAGGATATCACCAGGGTGAATCTTCCAAAGAAAAACGGCAAAATCAAGGGCTTTGCCTATGTGGATCTCCCGAGCCAAAAGCACGTGGACACCGTAGTTCTGCTTAGTGAAGCCAACCTCAACGGCAGAAATTTGCTTATCAAGAACTCTACGTCTTTTGAAGGCCGTCCAGAGGGCGATGGACAGAAGGCACTTTCCAAGAACCCACCACTGAGAATCCTCTTTGTTGGAAACCTTTCATTTGACACCGCCGAAAGCGATTTGGAGGAGCATTTCAGACATTGCGGTGACATCGTCAAGATCAGAATGGCCACTTTCGAGGATTCTGGCAAGTGTAAGGGTTTTGCGTTCATTGACTTCAAGGACGAGGAAGGCCCCACCACAGCTCTCAAATCGAAGCTCGCCAAGAAGCTCATTAACCGTCCATTGAGACTTGAATACGGCGAGGACAGATCCAAGAGAGTGCCGAACAGAGTTCGTGAGCAGGCTAAAGAAGGCGAGGTTAAGGAACCAGCACCTGTCGAGCCACAGGAGAGACCTTCTTTCAGAGAAAGAAGCCAAGAGGCCCCAAGGCCAAGAAAGAGAACATTCAACGACGCGCCTGTGCCTGGAAAGAGACTTAAATCGTCTGTGGCTCTTGCAAGCGCACAGAGAGCTTCTGCAGCGATTGTGCCTTCTCAAGGAAAAAAGACTACCTTCGATTAGAGATGAAGGCCAAGGCATTTTATTAGCATTATTGTAACAGGAAGCCCGTCTTCCACTGAGGCTTTTGGTGGTCCAGCTGCTCAGTTTGGGTGCAATCGGTCATTTGATATAGGTGCAGCTGCACATCACAGGAGGGCACGTCTTGATCGAGAGCGGAGCCAGTACTCTGTTTCTTTTTGAATATATTCTAATGATTCAAGTTGATGTTTTCAGAGCTCGAGTGAGCTTAGGGCTTTGCGTTAGGTGGATCTAAGCGAAAGCAAAAATTAGAATTAGACCGACTTTCGCTCGCCGTAACGAAGATCATCATGTTAGGTTTACTCTGCCAGTCCAAGCGTTTTCAAATCTTGTTGAAGAGGCTAAGACCGGCTTACGATAAATACATAATCAATGCACATATAGTTTCGGTTAGCCTTATATCAGGCGCTTGATAAATCTTGGATCCAATGGCCAATCTGGGCGGTCTCATTGGAGCATTTCCAACGAACTACACTACCATATGGTATATCTCGAGGCCGCTCTATACGCCAGTACGACCAACCAGTTTATCTCCACAGGTTGATTCCGAAGCCCGAAAGTGGAGACTTGCTGCTAGGTAAGAAACCTTTGATGGTGAATCCAGAGATGTATCTGTCGTATTCATTTTCTAAAGAATTTTAGAGAATTGATAAGATATGAATATGGTCAAGTTTCAGCACTCAGATTTGGCCTTAGCTCCAGACTCATGCCTTGTGGGTAGAATGCAGCTGCAGTTCGGCTTAAAGGCGGCTAAAACTTTCAGGGACGCAATGCGTGACGAAGAATCATCTTCCTCGGCCCAACAATCCAATAATTCTAAATTCGATCTCAAAATCCGAAAAGCTTATACTACAGATTTTGTAAACTCGTTGAGATGCCTCGAATGTTGAAAATCTGGGGTAATCGCAGCCGCATAGCCACATTTGAAAACTTACCCATTCTAGAAATACAACTGTCCTGAATTCCAATCGTCCCCCACCTGATCATTCGAATTCCGTGTTCCACAAATTATGGTGCCTCGGTCCATATCGTGCTAGTTAGACCGATTCCCCTCCTGCTCCTCTTCTTCAGTAGGTAAGTCGCAACCGAGCCCCACCCCCGCATTCTCCTCTTCTGGGTATATAAGCCGGCGATATTCGTCAAGATTCACCCATTGAATATTTAAAAGCCACAAAAAGTGCTTTGAATCATCACCATGCTTCAATTGTCCTTTCGTCTCCACAGCGGTGTGGGACACTTGGCCCGGCCCATTTGCAGCCATTCTTTACGATTCAAGAGCACCATCCCCAAGACCCAGAAAGCCGTCGTCTACGAGACTCACGGTGGCCCTTTGATCTACAAAGACGTGCCTGTGCCAAAACCCAAGCCGAACGAATTGCTTGTGAATGTCAAATACTCGGGCGTCTGTCACTCGGACTTGCACCTCTATAGGGGAGAATGGCCATTGAAAGTCAAGTTGCCCTTGATCGGAGGCCACGAAGGAGCAGGAGAGGTGGTGGCTATAGGCGAGGCGGTGAAAGGATGGAAAGTTGGCGATTTGGCCGGCGTGAAATGGCTCAATTCCCTGTGTCAGCTGTGTGAGTATTGTACCTCAGGCCATGAGCCCGTTTGCCCATCTCAAGTCATTTCTGGATGCCACCAGGACGGAACATTTCAGCAGTATACCGTGGCCGATGCCATTCAGGCTGCTAAAATCCCCCATGGCACGGATTTGGCCGAAGTTGCACCAATTCTCTGCGCTGGACTCACCGCCTATAAAGCACTCAAAAGAAGCGAGGCCAAACCAGGCCAATGGGTCGCCATAGTAGGTGCAGGCGGCGGATTGGGCAGTTTGGCTGTTCAATACGCCAAAGCAATGGGCTTGATGGTTTTGGGTATCGATGGAGGCAAGGATAAGACCCAATGGGCGAAATCTCTAGGCGCTGACGAGGTGGTGGATTTTACCACCACGCCAGATTTGCCCAAAACAGTGTTAGAAATTACTGGAGGTGGAGCTCATGGCGTGGTGAATGTTTCAGCGTCACCAGCGGCTCTCCAGCAGACCTTCTTCTATGTAAGAGCCATTGGTACAGTGGTTCTTGTGGGAATTCCCGGAAAACCAACCGTGGACTTGCCAATTCTTCCTACAGTAGCGAGAAATTTGAAGGTTGTGGGCTCAATTGTGGGAAACAGGAAAGACACACAGGAAGCGATAGGGTTTTTTACCAGGGGGTTGGTCAAGCTGCCTGTGAAGAAGGCAGGTTTGAGCGAATTGCCTAGGATTTTTGAAGAAATGGACAAGGGCATTATCATGGGCCGCTACTCTGTGGACACCTCGAGGTAGAGAGTATTGGAGTTTGGGATATGGAGATGGAGTTTGGGGTTGTGGAAGGTTTAGTTAAGGGGATGGAGTCACGAAGTTTATGAATGTATGCGTTTTGAGATGCATTGTAGATTGATTATGGGATCTTCAGATAAACACAGCTTCATGACAACACCTTATTCCCTATCCTCCTACAAATGGTTACGTGAATATTAATTAAACAAGTTATATCAGTACAAATGAGAAATCAGTCCATGGTAACTTTTGGCATTGCTGCGAGCACAGAATGGCTGATTCGATAGAAAAATGTCAAGGCTGCACAGCACCTACTGTATGAGGTCTCTGTTCTTCTGGAGCAACTTCTCCGCCTCGTCCTCGTCAACCTCAATGTATCTTGGGTTGCTCTTGTTTCTCTCAAACTCGTCGTCAGATACCTCCTCGTACACAGAGTACACCTCGGAGACTGTAGACGAAAGGTCAGCATTGCTGTCCAGATGAAGGCCGGTCTTGGAACCGGAAAGAGCACCAGCAGTGCTACCGATGGCACCACCAGAGGCACCACCAATCAAGGCTCTACTGGGCTCACCAGATTCCTGCTCTTTGTTTCCGCCGATCAGAGACTTGAGTCTTCTCTTGCTGGACTCTCGTTTTTGAATCTTGGGTCTTTCAGTCGAAGCTTCCTTAGATCCACCGACATTGGGAGCAGAGACTCCAGGAGCTGTACCGCCAGACAGAGAGCCAGAGCCAATGGCAGCACCAGCAGCACCACCACCGAGGCCACCCAAAGCAGCACTGCCGAGACCATGGCTCTTTTTCTTCTCTTCCGCAGGCTTTACGTCCTTCTCTTCCGGCTTGGGGAGAGGCTGACCGCTTGTAGTACTTTCCTCGTTACGAGGAACAATGGTGGAGCTCACACCAGCGTCATGCTTGGGCGTGGCGTTCTCAACAGATTTTGAGCCGTTACCCTTAGCAGTAGCCAGGCCAGCAGAGCCACCAGCAGCAGATGCTGCAGCAATTGCAGCTGCGTTGGCGCTGCTCTTCTCCTCTTCAACTCTCTTTCTCTCAGCCTCGAGTTTCTCATTCTCCTCGTTGAGGAGACGCTGCTCCTCCTCCTGCTGTTCCTGATGTCTTCTTCTTTCCTCTTCGACCTTCTTCTTCTCTTCCTCCAAGCGGATTCTTTCTTCCTCGAGCTCCTTCTTGTAACGTTCAGTCTCGGCGGCTTCCTTGGCTTCCAAACGCTGTTGCTCGTGCTCTCTGTGAGTCTTCTCAGCCATGGCTCTCTTTTCCAGTTCCCACTTGGTGTTCTCTTGCTTGGCCTCGCCGAGTCTCTGGTTTCTGGAGGCCTTGTCGTCCTTCAAGCTGTCCAACTTGGAGGTGTGAGCGGCGAGAACGCCAGACAAAATGCCGACCTCACCAGCCAAAGTGGCGTGCTTGGCTCTCTTCTCATCAAGCTCTCTGCTGCTCTCTTCTCTCTTCTTGTTCAAGTCAGCCTTAGTTTCGTCATGTTCAGAGATGATGGCAAGCTCACCAGTGTGCTTCTCCTTCAACTCGTCCAAGGCAGTGCTGCGCTCGTTCAACTTCTCCTGCAACTCCTCGAGCTTCTTAGCCAATTCAGGGTTCGACTTCTCCAACTCAGCCTTCTTCTCTTTCAACTCCTCGATTTCAGCCGCTGTGGTCTCCTGGTTCTTCTTGGACTCCTCCAACTCTTGGTTCTTGGTCTCGGTCAATTCCTCGTGGTTTTTGATCAACGTTTCCTTGTCAGTCCCGTGCTGTTCAACAGCCTTGGCTTCACGCTCTTCAAAGTCTGTCTTGGCGGTTTCAATTTCCTTGTGGGTCTTTTCCTCGAATGCCTTTGCCTCCTCGTGCGCAGATTCAATCTGCTTCTCCAAAGCAGCGAGCTTCTGGTCAATTTCCGCATTGAAGGTGGCCTTGAGCTTGTCGACCTTCTCCTTGTGCTTGCCAAAATCCTTGTCGAGCTTGCCCTGGTGCTTGGCAACTTTACCGTCGAGTTCCTTCTGTCTGTTGATTTCGTCCTCCGTTCTGGACTTGCTGACCTCCTCGTTGATGGTGGCAATGACTGGAGCAACACGCTTCGAGGCAATAGCCAACAATTGGGCCTGAGTCAACCGCAAGCCACTTCCCAAGTCGATGATCTTGTTGGGGTCATCCAAGCTCTTAGCAACAGAGCCAATGGCATCCTGGTTCAACTGCTGGTATTTGTTCAACAAAATAGGCTTATCCTTGAGCTTGTCCAAGACGGCTTGGTTTGGCAATGCGACAGACTCGTACTTGGTTTCGGCGGGGGCATTAATGTCGACTGGGCTTTCCTCGATGAGGTGCTCGATGTCATCATCTCCCTTCAAGAGAGCTAAAGCGGGGTCCTCGTCGACGGCTTCAGCTTTTTCGTCAGTTTCAGCAGTTTCAGCAGCCTTGGCTTCCGACAGCTCTTCTTTATCAGCAAGAGGCTCGATGTTTGTGGAAGCTACAGCAGCAGCGGAGATTCCGTTTGGAGCCTTAGACGCAGTCTCCTCCTTAGCGGTGTCCTCCTTCGAGGCAGCCTCCTCGGTAGCCTCCTTGGTAGCCTTATCAGTAACATCCTTTGCGGTGGCTTCCTCAGTTGTCTCCTTAGCTTCAGGCACAGCTTCAGACGCAGATTCAGGCACAGCTTCTTTCTCAGTGACGCCCTCGGTTACGCCCTCGGCAGCCTTCTCGGTGTCTGGCGCAATAGGTTCGAGCTTGGCTCCTTCAATCACAGAAGTGCCCTCTTCAGCAGCTCCATGAACAGCGTTTTCGGTCTCATGTGCAAGTTCCTCCTTCTCAGCGGCCTCAAGGTCAACTTCACCTTCACCTTCAGCTTCTTTGGCAGCTTCTTCGCCGGCCTTCTCCTCAGCTAATTTAGCTTCTTCAGCCTCTTTAGCTTCTTTGGCTGCCTTGGCCTTCTTAGCCTTCTTCTCCTTCTTCAATCTCTCCTTCTCCTTCTTCTTGGCAAGCTCAGCTTCTTTCTTCTGTGCATCAAGAGTAGGGTGCAGAGCAAACTTCTTGGGCACCTTGACCTGGGAAACAGAGTTCAGTTCCTTGAACTCCTGGTAGACGTTTTTCTTACCTGCGGAACTTCTGAAGGGGGAACTCCAGGAAGAAGCGGAAGTTAATTTCTTCAACATGGAGGGTTGGGGCTTGCCTCCAATGACATATTCCTCGCTCTGCTTCAGCTCCACTTCTGACATGGCAATTGTGTTTGAGAAGGAAGAATTGATGGTGGGATGTGGTAGCAAGTTGTGGAAGAAAATTGGGGGCATGTCCCACGGCGGCCGGAAGTCTGCCGCACGTGACTAACACTATTATAGTGTGCGACTTCCGAGGGGCATTTCGGGGAATGACGCTATGGTGCGGGTCGGTGATTGCTGGTATGTAGCCCAGTGACTTCTGTTTCTATGTTTTCTTGCACCTATTAGGGAAACAGCAATGCGCCTTTTCTTCCACAGGCACGCTATATGCAGGATGGAACATCATGAGCGGCTTCGTTTTGTACGCCTTTCACGAGCAACAACAACTGCAAAATGTCAAAAAAACAACCTTTGCTTTATTGGCTAATCGATATAGTGCGAGCAAGATTCTTTCTCTATTTTAATTGAATGCAGGGCGCCCATAACCAGTGTATGCTGATCAGGCTATCTGCTATCAGTGTGACGCACATCTGGATTGAGCCTCTCACGTAGTGTCAATTATGGCGTATTTGGAGCATCTCCTTGCATCTGCTTGGAGCTGCATTCAGGGTGGAGATGGCTTTTTTGACTGCAGAATTGATGGCAATTGCCTTTGTCTACTTTGATTTTGACTTGGTCAGGCGCACCCTCTGTTGTGAGGTGCCATATAGATGAATTACGAAAGTGGAGAGAAATGGAGATAATCGAATTCAACGAAATCAGTATCAAATAGCGTTTGATATGACGAATGCTTCATGATGATATAGTGCATCTGCATCATTTGCGGTGAGTGTGCGCATTCATGGTGGTTTTGAACCACAAAAAAGTCATTGCAAAACAACGCTAGAGGAATATGACCCTCCAGATGATAAAAAAGACAAAAAATGGACGAGTCCGGATTCGAACCGGAGACCTTTCGCATGCTAAGCGAACG
>JAJMJI010000023.1:0-192717 GCA_030563505.1 Candidozyma konsanensis | reverse complement strand
TTTTTTTTTGGTTTTTTTTTTTTTTTTTTTTTTTTTTTTTTTTTTTTTTTTGGTTTTCCTCTCACCTTGATTGAAGGTGGTTGAGCCGCCGTTGAGGAAGATGTGTTGATCAGTTTGCCCGAGCGAAAACTATTGAATTGGCATTTTAATAAACTAAAACTAATTACTGTGACCTTTG
Organism: Candidozyma konsanensis; assembly: GCA_030563505.1. NCBI lineage: Eukaryota > Fungi > Ascomycota > Pichiomycetes > Serinales > Metschnikowiaceae > Candidozyma > Candidozyma konsanensis. The sequence goes on along the minus strand of JAJMJI010000023.1, from coordinate 192,539 downwards.
TATCAGCGAGATAATGGTTAAAATTTGCTACTGTGGATAGACTTGTTTCAATCGAGGGAGGAAGGCTGATGCCATATCACTTACAGCCTAGCCAAACAGCCCAAGGAGATTGGTTCGACAATCCGCTAAAGAAATGAAGGATATTCGAACGAGCTTTATGTTTTGATAATGGGATGAAGGGATTGATGATGATCGCTGAGGTTCTCTCCTCTAGAAACCAGTTGAAGCAGATCATACATAGACCCCTTTTTATGTCATAAAACGACCTTTGTAAGCAAACACAGCTTTTCATCAACAAAAAATCGTCATTCTATCAATACCTTACTTCTCTTTTGCTTAACTTGCATTGCTCACAAGACCACAACCATTCCCCTAAAGCTGCGCCCAAACTTCAAACCACTTCAAATCACTAATAACACCTTTTCAGCATCATCTGAAAACCCAATACCATCCACTTTTCCCCACACGACATATATCCCTATGGATCAACCTTGATCCAATAAGCCATCTGTGCACTCCAACATCACCACCTCTCGGCACCTACTACTTATCTGGACACACCACTGGTGATGCTTTTCGGGACTCTCTATGCCGTCCTTGCCCTCCTTCTACCGCCGTCATTGGCTCTCCGATTTGACGAACATGCATCTTTCACACCTGCCCATCTCAGACAGCTAAAAGCACAGACTAAGCTTCTTTTTCAGCATTCCTGGGATTCGTACATGGCGTTTGGGTTTCCTGCTGACGAGGTCAGACCGATCACATGCGAGCCGTACGGTCCAGACTACGCAGACCCGCTGAATATGCGTAACGACGCTTTGGCCAATGTGCTGCTGACGGCGATCGATAACTTGGATCTGCTTTTTGTGATGGAAGAATGGGGACAACTTCGGAAGGTGTTGGAGTACCTCCATGAAAACCAGGCGACGTTGTTTGAACAGGATACCATTGTCCAGGTTTTTGAGGCGCTGATTCGGTGGCTCGGAGGGCTACTTCTGGCCCATTTGTTGCTTACTGATGTTCCATGGCCAGATAAGCCTGAATATGCCGAAGTCAGGCAGATTTGTGAAGATTACGATGGCTTTCTTCTTGTATTGGCTTACGACCTCGGTATCCGCCTAATTCCAGCGTACCAAACAGAATCAAACTTACCGTTTCCTCGAGTCAATCTCGCCAAAGGCCTAGGAGCTGTTCCATCTGAATACAATGAAGAGACTTGCACTTCCGGTGTGACTACCCCATATGTTGAGTTTTCTCTTCTTTCAAAGCTAACAGGAGACTCCCAGTTTGAGCAATTGACCGGCTATTCCTTCTGGAAGATATGGTATTCCCGTTCTGTACTTGGTCTCTTGTCAATGACCATGAATCCGGTCAAGTCCGAGTGGATGGACTCTATCACTGGTGTGGGAGCACTGGTTGACTCCTTCTACGAGTACGCAGTCAAAGGTTCTATTATCTTCGGAGACGACGGCTTATGGCAGGTATTCACCAAAGCCTATATGGCGCTTTTATCGCATCTGGCTCAGAGCAAGAATATTCACGATCCCACTATTTTTGGAAACGTCAATACTGGTAGCGGAGAGCTAGTGTCTACTTGGATCGACTCTCTTGGAGCATTTTGGGCCGGTGTTCAGGTTCTAGCAGGTAGACTCACCGACGCCATTCTGAGCCATGTTATCTACATGAAGATGTGGGACTATTTTGATTCTGTTCCCGAGAGATGGTCTTTCATCAGTGTCTCCACGAAGTTCTCTCCTTATGAGGAGAGGCTCGATAATGCCATTGACCTCGAATGGTACCCATTGCGGCCCGAGTTCATCGAATCCACATACTATTTATTTCGGGCTACCAAGGACCCTATGTACCTACAAATTGGGCTTCGGATCCTCTCTGTTTTCGAGTCCAGGTTCATGACTCCTTGTGGATTGGCAGGCTACCAGAACATCAAAACCGGCGAGCTCCAGAACCGCATGGAGACGTTTGTCATGGGTGAGCTGCTCAAATACCTATACTTGCTTTTTGATGAAGCTAACGAGGTCTTTTTGCACCGGCCCTTCATGGCAAACAAAAATTGGGTGTTTTCTACTGAGGCACATCCATTATGGTACACTTCCAAGTACGGCAGAGAATCTACCAGACGCTTCAAGCAGACACTTCAAGATCTCCGTCAGCATGCAAAGTCTCTGCTGATTCCGCCTTACAAGCGCTCATTCATTCAATCATTGTGGCTGAAACTTGCCAGTGCAGATAGGAAAATGGTGGATAGATTGGTTGAGCCTCCTCCAGAAAAAAATGCCACAGAGGTTGACTGGAAGAGGCTTGGTGTGGAGAACTACCAGCCCGCCTTGAAGTCGTTTGACCAATGTGAAGTGAGACCCAGACAGCTTAAAACCCACAAACACTCATTCATGCAATCAGGCTACTACACATGGAAAAGTCTTTTCCAGCCTGACGCCAAATACCAAAACACGTTGGTGAGACCGGAGCATCTCAAAAAGTACTCAAAGCTGTCTCCTAATCACTACATTGAACTTACACCAGCGTTTTACCATACATACACGGCTTTTGCTCCCAAGGCCAAAAGCTCGGGGCTTTACCTCCAAAGTGCCCGTCCACCCACAACAAAACAGGCAGACTGTGTATTTGGAGACCCGGCTAAACCAGAGGCACATGAGATGTACATTGTCAAGAAGACAGGAAACAGTTCACGGATGTCACCCAACGACGTGGTGATGCCCAAACTCTCTGGCCGCTTCAGAATGGAGGTTCTCACGCTTGGAGATCTCGATTCCACAAACACACTAATCACAAAAGACTACATTGGCAAGGCTCGGCCAGGCACTTGGGTTTCCAGAAAATCAGAGGTGTACCGAGTAATTAGAGCTAACGGGATCAATGTGGGCCGGTACCGCACCGTGTGGACTTCCCGGAAGGCTGTCCTGAACCCTGATTTCAGGATATCGAAGGATGGGCGCATATATTTCCAGGGGAGTTACATCGAGAACGTACGAGTGTACTAGCCCCTTTGTAGATAGATATAGCAAGGCACGGAGATAGAGCCTTGAATACAAGATATGTTTGGGGGGATGTTTGAGTTAGAATATTTAAGAGAGGAATAGCTTGGTGAGTAGAGAGATATGATTACTCGTCTAGAGATGGAACTTAACGTTGAGTCCCAGAGTGACAGCTGAATGTGAATCGTCAAAGTTGAGGCTTTTCATGATTCTGGAGTTCAGTGAATTTAACTTTCGATTCAAGCGGAGTACTGAAGCTTTAAACGAGGTCGTCTTTGTGTAACTTGGGAATTCCACACATCGTCTGTAGGTCACTGTGACCCATACGTTGAGTAACCCGCAAAGAGAAAACTTAGCTACTTCAAACAGGCAAATAATCGCTCGATATGTGAGACAGATGGATCGTTCTTTTTTTTTTTCTTTTGGTTCTTTTATTCAACTCACTCTGTTATAAAAAAGCGAGAGGAGCTGAGCTCTTCAATCTTCAAGTGAATTACCAATCCAAAAGGGGTCAATTAGCAGTGTAGCTATATTCAAAAGAGGCAATTAGCCAAAACTGTCTTGCATTGTCCATAGAACAAAAGTAAAGCATTCTCCACAACATAGAAGCGAGTATACCGAGTATCAACGACAGAGCAAATCAAAGCCTTCATTAATACTGTGACTTTTTCACCTTTTTAAATCACCCGTCAATGCTTTTTCTCGCTACTGCCCTCGTATCCCATATGTCGCTTCTACCCTAACATTTCCGTGAGGCTTGTTCTGTGACACATTATAATAAGACCTATGTAGCAATGACTCTATAGCTCCCGAGATTGAACTCGAAAAATAGAGAATGCCGTTAATTACAATATTGAATCATGAAGAATTGGCAAACTCTATTAATTCTCTGGTGGCCTGATACGGATTGTTGGTGGAATTACTTCATGGTGCGTCACCTAATTTGCAGCCAGTTCTCCAGCCAGCACAAACATCCAGAATCATGAATTGCACGCTTAAAGTCAGACAATTTCCAATATTCCAAAGTGACTAATTATGTCGAGGCACTGTTTTCGGCTGTTCGCGGGCTGACTCAACATAGACTGATTATGGCCGATAGCGGGGAGTATCCGGGGATATAAAGGACTGGAAATTTCCACGAAAAAAAAATTGTTCAACTCAGAAAAACACCTCTTTTTACGGTATGTTCCCAATCCGGCCGATTCAGGCCCGCTGTGACACCCCAGTGGTCGATTGTGTTCAGTGAGCTATTTTTTCAGCGAAAATTTATCTCAACGAACATGAGTCTAACCCGGGTAGCCCTTGCTTTCAAAACTAACATCGCCAGACCCAGGTTCTTTACGCAGACCGCCAGAATGACACAGGCTTTAGACGCTTCGCTTTTGAAAATCACGAAAACCTCTTCTCCAAAGGAGAAGCTCCCCAACGACCAGTTGGTTTTCGGAAAGACCTTCACCGACCATATTTTGGAGGTGGAGTGGACCGCCGACAAGGGCTGGGGCCAGCCGGAAATCAACCCCTACCACAAGTTCTCCTTCGACCCTTCCACCATTGTGTTCCACTACGGCTTCGAGGCGTTTGAGGGCTTGAAGGCTTATAGAGATGGTTCCGACAAGATCCGTATGTTCAGACCCGACATGAACATGAAGCGCTTGAACAAGAGTGCCGAGAGAATTGTGTTGCCAACTTTTGATGGCGAGGAGTTTATCAAGTTGATCAGCAAGTTTGTCGAGCTCGAACAGGATTTCGTGCCTAAAGGCAAGGGCTTCTCCTTGTACTTGAGACCCACCATCATCGGCACCTCTGCCACCCTTGGAGTTTCTGTTCCCGACAGAGCGCTTTTGTACGTCATTGCATCTCCCGTCGGTCCCTACTACTCCACCGGTTTCAAGGCTGTTTCCTTGGAAGCAACCGACTACGCTGTTAGAGCTTGGCCCGGAGGAGTGGGTGACAAGAAGTTGGGTGCCAATTACGCTCCTTGTGTCAAGCCCCAGTTGGAGGCCGCTCAGAGGGGCTACCAGCAGAATCTTTGGTTGTTCGGTGATGAGGGCTACATCACCGAGGTTGGCACGATGAATGTCTTTTTCGTGTTCAAGGACCCCAGCACCGGCAAAAACGAGTTGACCACTGCTCCTCTCGACGGAACTATCCTTGAAGGCGTCACCAGAGACTCTGTGTTGGCGTTGGCCAAAGCCAGATTGCCCCAGGACAAGTGGACCGTCTCTGAGAGAAAGTTCACCATCCAGGAGGTCAAGGACCGTGCTGCCAAGGGTGAGTTGGTTGAGGCTTTTGGCGCTGGTACTGCTGCTGTTGTTTCGCCAATCAAGACCATTGGCTGGAAGGGCGAGGACATTTCTGTGCCTTTGGCTGCTGGTGAGGCTGGTGAATTGACTGTTCAGGTTGCCGAGTGGCTCAGAAAGATCCAGTACGGTGAGGAGGAGTTTGACAACTGGTCGAGAGTTGTGAGTTAAGGGTGCTTACCTGGTACTATTTATCTCTACGTGAGGCGCTGTACTTTTGTATAGATGTCCTCTGAGATGTAATAGCTCTTTGAAAGACTAATGTGAGGTGTATTTATACCACTGGAAGATTTGTAGATCAATTGTTTTGTTTGATAGATATATTTGGAGTAATAGCTGTGGTTTTTGAAATGAGGCAAAAAATCTCGAGTGGGAGGACTGTCATGTTCAATGATTTGGCCATGATTTCAATGGGCTGCCTACCTCTCCTAAAACCTTCAAATCACGTTTACCCATGAAAGTGCTAAAGTTTTGATGTGATGTATTCGACCCACTAAGAAGCGCAAGACTAATAAAATCTGTTCACGAGGTGCTTCAATTGTTGAAAAAGAGAGCCTTTCAGAAGCTCTTTTTAGCGTTTAATGATCTCAGGAATTTTCGGACACTGTCTACCTATTCCTGTGGTTTTTCTTAACTCATTTTGAAGCCCATCGTCGAGGCACCTCAGATCTTTATTCCTCTATTCACTTTTTTCTTCGTCTTCTCATGTAATTGCATCTCAACTTTGGCCATTAGCCGTTCAATGAAACTCCACTTACCTTCATTGACTTCAAATATCTCACCGCAAGCCTTTAAACACCTCATTCTCCCCCACACCTCAATGAGGCGGTTCTAGTTTCTGGATCTCGTGCAAGATGTAGTCCCGCTCCTCCACCAGACCCGGGGCGGAATTGTTGACGTCAAAGTTGGCAAAGAAGTGCTCGAAGTTGTCTTTGTTCTTGGCCAAGATATCGATGATTTTGGGCAGCTTCTTGGGCTTGGCCACAAAGAACTTGAAGATGTGGAAGCCCTCGGTCTGCACGTTCTTCAGCTTATCGCTCAAGAGAATCATCACGATTTTGAGACTCCGGGCGTCGTCGAAGTAACTGAGAAGAAACAGCTGGTTCTGTTTCTGCTGCACAAGCTCTCGTAAAAGACGCACCAGCTGCCGTTTGGTCACGTAGTTGTCCAGCCTGATGAGCTCGTTGATGCTTTCTATGAATTGCGCCGTATTGGCCTGAAGAAACTCAGCCACGAGCTTTTTATGTGTAGTGAGCAATGCGTCCAACGTCACAAACACGTCCGTGGCGACTTCAAAGAGCGGCAGCTGGACGTATTTGAACAAGCGCCAGAAAAGCGGGTGCTGAAGCACAAACCGATTGAGCAGCTCGAAGTTGATGCAATCACGCAAAATCTGCCCACACACAAGCGCCACTTCTGGATACTCCGGCCCTCTCATCAATTTCAACAAAATTTCGTTGTGCACGAGCAAATACGAGGCTGTAGGGCTCTCGTTGGCGGTCTGCCGTCGTAAAAGCGTCAGAAACAAGATCAACACGTCCTTGCGCAGATCGAAGTCGAGTTTTCGTAAGTTGTGGATCAAATGGGCAAGAAGGTCGGTCTGGTGGACCTCCTGAGCCAAAGCCAGAATCTGGTCTGGCTGGGGGTCTGTTTCTTCGTCACCATGGAGAATCACCTTGATCTGCTTGAGGTACCTGGAGCTTTCGTCCTGGTACTTCTTGGAGTCGTTTGAGAAATCCCATTTGCAGATGAGCTCGTTGAGGGCCCGAACTAGGTCGGCGGGAGTTTTGGGGTTTCGTTTAAGAAGAAATGCCATGTTCTATAGGGGTTGATCTGTGTAGTGCTATCGACGAAGAGTGGCAGGAATTCGTGAGAACTGAGAATGCAATGCGTGCTTGTGGATCTGTGGAAGCCGCTTATTTTGCTTTTTATTGGGTGTGGATGCAGTGGCGTGTGGTTCGTGGAATCTGTGGAGTATGTAGTTGTGAAGAGGTGAGATCACAATGGCTGCGAAAAGTGGTAGGATTTGCAGGGGTGGTCTGGGGGGTATTGTAAGGGGTGGTTTGTTGGATTGATGGATCTTTGGATTTATAAGAGTCTTCTTATTAATGCCTTAGTAATTGGAGGTGGAGGTGGGGTTAAGGTGGAGGTGGATATTGATGGGTTGTTTGAGAGTAGCGGAGAAGGTCTAGAACGGCTGAAGATGTAATGGGGTGGGAGCTGTGCATTTTATCTTTGTTCTCTGAGATGGTTCGGCTCGTTTCGAAAGGGTTCTTCTGTTCTATTTTCTTCTGTTATTTTTTTTCGTAGTTTGCTGGCGTTGACGGGCTTAAATGGGTAGTCAGGATCCAACACCATCTGGGCAGTCTTTCGTCGTCTAGCAAAGGATTACTTCAACGATACTCTTCATAGATTAAATTAAAAGAGATGAAGTGTCATGGTCAATGTAATTTTATTAGGTGAACAATGGTGTGCTGCTAGGGTAAGGTGAGCAACTTGTGTCGGCGATATCGCTCATATATGCTTTCGGCTAGCTAGACTTTTCTGAAATTACTTGCTTATCTTACTTTTTGACCTGCCAATCTTTTTTTTACATTTGATTTTGGTTGATTGAACCTATTTTTGGTCCACAGCACCCAAAGTTATACCTCATATCTCAATAGAAAGCTGATGAAAGCTATGTGGGAAATTTCAGGGTCTTCAAAAATTTCCAAAAAAGTTTTCGTTAGCTAAATGACGAAGATCAATCGATTTGTATTTGCGAACCCGTATGTTCTTTTAACCGACCTCCACAAGTATCACCCATTTTCGCATCCACCTTCCAATAAGCATAATCAAGGCGGAATTGCAAATTGCAAACCCAATTTGGGGATAATCGATTTTTGAAAAAAATTTGAAGAAATACTACAAAGGTTTCCTGGACCAGAGAGAGGAGAACATGGTGCATTTAGGCCATTGTGGGTGGCATCATAATTGGGTCCATATCTAAGAATGGAAGACTTCAAGCCACAATCAGCTTTATATACCGACATGTTGGGATGATTTCAGCTAAGGCAGGAGCTTTTTCAAAATTCTATGAAATTAATCAATTGAAAAAAGCAGGAGTGTAGATTGTCGAAGAGGGCTTTGCAGCCATTAGAGACCTAGAAAGAGTTGTCTGAAACACGCGAAGTCAAACCAAGGTACTGGAGCCAAAGACAAGATTTGGTCTAATAGGCCTTGAAAGATTGCTGACCAGTTACAGGGTACCGCGGAGTCTGCTCTGGCATTCAATTGGGTTGTAGGTATGGAATATACTATATGGCAGCCTAAAATATGAGCACGATTCCATAAAGGCCGAGCCAGAAGTTCAGGTAGGGCTCATCCATATGTAGCATTGGATGAGTATTTATGCACTTTGATTTGTGGAGACAAAACTTCGGATCTATTACTATAGAGTTCGGTCTTGTGGTAACAGTTCACCCAGCTTGTACATTCAATGCGAAAGAAAAGAAGGAGGAGGAGCTTATAATTGTACTACAAATTGCTTTATCTACTGGTCTGATCAAAGTCTGGGATAGAAATTTAACTCAGTCAAGACATCACTGAAGGATATAGTAATCCAACTGGCTGTATCGATTTTGCAGCCATTCCTGATCAGCTGAAATAAGGCTTAAACGGTAAGACGAAAATTCTTTAAAGTTTGGCGGCCAGCAGGGTTTGAAGATGAATGTAAAAGCCTTAGGGTTCTGAAATATAAATTAATAAGAAGGTCATTTTCGGAGGTCACTTTTGGTTCGCACCTAGACCAGATAAGCTTTAGATCCACTGAAGAGTATGATACCAAACGTCAACCAGATCAACTAAAATGGCCAAATGAGTTGACATATTATAAAATCTCAAATCAACACCCCTTTTAAAATCCATTCAAAACCTTCCCCCAAAACTCCCATACATCTCCACCTTCCACATATCCACCTCACAAATCCACTCCACATATCAACAGTCGCGAACTTCTCCTACTACCACCGCCGATGTCTCGACTAAATATATGGCACACAGTGCCGATCAACAAGTCGAGCCGGCCGGTGTTTCTCGATAACGAACACAGTCTATTTGTGAAAGATGGCGTGGGTTTGTACCAGGGGAAACTGAAGATTGTGGGGTACCAGAACGGAAGAGTCTACTTGACCAACATGAGGATTCTCTACGTGGACGCTGGAGGCAAGAAAGCCATCGGGCTTTATTTGAGCGATACGCTGAGAGCGGAATTGGTGGAGCGGTTTTTACGCTCGTCCCCGAAAGTCAAGGTGTATCTAAAGGGAGAGAGCAATGGACAAGACTCTGGCGTGACTCTGAGCTCCAACCTGTCTTCGGTGCTGCTTAGAGATGCAGTGAGTGCCGTATGGACGTGTATGATCTGCTCCTACAACAACCACATCTCTACAAGCTTCAATGTGGATGTCCAAGACCCACCGAAATGCGTTTCGTGTGGAGTTGCTCCTTCGAGAGAGGCGCTTCGAAAGGCAATAGAAGAAGCGGTGAAAAAAGACGCTTCTAAGGAGCCGCCTATCAAGGAGTCCAAGCTGAACGAGTGTCCTCGGTGCACATTCATAAACCATCAGTCAATGAGAACATGTGAGATGTGTGGCACCGAACTCCGACCCAAGGCATCGACGATAGCTAAGAAAATGGGGCTTTTCGACCGCCCCGACTCGCCCTTGTACCAGAATCCCCTTGGTCTCACGCTCGAGGAACCGGAGGAGTACACCAATCTCAAGCCATACATCAAAGTCAGTTTTAGAAAAGGCGGCGAAGCAGGCTTCTTTGAGCACGTCGCCGCCTCCATAGACAAAATCAAGTGGGAGCAGTTGGAACAGCGTGGCGGCATCAGCGATGCTTCTACCAAACTCGTCCAATCACCTCCCAAAAACGAAAGAAGACTCAAAGGCGGAGGCATTCACAGCTTGCAGCAGCTCGGAGAGCAGCAGCGCAAGCGAAACGAGCTTGTTCTATCTCTGCTGCTTGACGACCTAGAGCAGCTCATGTACAAAGCACAGGATCTTATCAGTTTGGGATCAAGCTTCGGCTCGTTGATAAAGAAACAGGGCAATTACCCCAAGACTGGAGCATCCACAGGAGCATCTTCCATTCCCCCGATCCCCGCCAACAAGTCGTCTTCCTTCTATACTGAAGAACTAGCCCGACATATTTGTGAGTATCTTCTCAATACGGAGCTCACGAAGACAACGTCCATGATAACAGTTCAGGACACATTTGCATCGTACAATCGTTATCGCATCCACACACAGGGCTTCGGCACAGAGCTTATCACCACAGCAGAGTTCACGAAGTGCATTGGCTTATTCGAGACGCTTGACCTTCCTGTGAAGACAAAAACATATTCCAGACTGGGCCTCGTTGTGATAACGCAAAAGCAGCTGCAGCTGCAAAAAGACCTTCATTGGACCATTTTGGAATTTCTCATAGCACAGGAGAATCAGTTTTCATATGAGAAATATCGCCTGGCCTACGAAGGAGTCGAGGATGACTATCTAAAGGAACACTACCAGGCTTTTCATGGCTGCACAATCACCGAGGTTGCGGACTATTTTGGCTGGGCACATGCTGTTTGTATGGAAGAAATGGATCGGTGTATTGAAGAGCTGTTGGTTGTCTACGACCAGCACATTTCAGGCACCTTTTATTTCGTGAACAAGTTCGATAAAAAATTGTGCCTGCTTCTCAAAAGCGAAGAACAATTGAAAAAACAAGCCGAGGACGATTGCTTGAAAGAGCAAAGACAAATTTCATCAGACCTCAAAACCCAATACGATGAAGACGTGGGGCAGTTATTGGTTAACTTGAAAGACAACTACACGTTCGGCGAAAACCCGCCTCAATCTCAAAGTCCACAAGAGACTCCCCCCGCTGATAAGAACCTGCTCATAGAAGATCTAGCCGGGCTCAGTTTCTCATAAAGGAAATGTCTTATTGCTATTGGTGCTTTTATTGCAAGTTGAGACCACAGGGTCTTCAAGCCTCCTGCACGTCGCTGTGAAGAATCTACGGCAAAGTTAAGTAGCCGCCGTCGGGCCGCAAAAAAGTGAATTTTTATTTAGCCCCGGGTGCTGCTCTTATCTCTGAAGAGCCTGGATAAAGGTCGATAGCGCGCTATGTGCAGTACGGCACCTTGATTGGACGTTATATGCTGCAGATTTTGATTGATCACAAAACGCTATTTTGAGGCATCCCTTAGGTTCGATTGGGCTGCTTAAAACAGCGAAGCGAGGCGTTAGCTGCACGTCTTCGTGAATGCCCCAGAACTGGATATACCAACGCTATCAGTGTCTAGTTGTGTGCACGACTGCACTGATAGTGCTTGGTTGCAAAAGTATAAAAAGTGCTCCCTGCCATCATCAGAAACACAAGACCTAGTATTCAAAACAAACATGTCATCTGCTGCTCAATACGTTCCGCTACCCCAGGGTGCGGGCTATGCTGTCGTGCTAGGTCTCGGTTTTTTGTTTGCTGGTGGTATGGTGGCTACCACATACTGCCTTAAGCGTTACAACAAGGAGATCATGACTGCCGAGGAGTTTTCCACGGCCGGTAGGTCTGTGAAGCCATTCCTTCTTTCTGCGGCGGTTGTGTCCTCGTGGACCTGGGCTGCAACACTTTTGACTTCTACAACCCAGGTTTACAACAACGGTGTCTCTGGTGGTATGTTCTACGCCTGTGGTGCCACTGTCCAAATTATTTTGTTTTCTTGTTTGGCCATTAAGGGAAAGGAGCGGGCTCCTTGTGCACACACATACTTAGAAATTGTCAAGGCTCGTTATGGTAGAACCACCCACGCAGTTTTGTCGTTTTGGGGTTTCGCCACGAACGTGCTTGTCACTGCTATGTTGCTTACAGGTGGGTCTGCTGTGATTAATGACTTGACCGGAATGAACGTCATTGCTGGCTGTTTGCTTTTGCCTTTGGGCGTGGTGATCTACACTATGTTCGGTGGTCTTAAAGCTACTTTCCTCACTGACTACGCTCATACTGTTGCCGTGTTGATCATTATTTTGGTATTTGCTTTCAACACATTCGCTGTGTCTGACAAGTTAGGCTCGCCTGGTATTGTCTGGGAGAAGATCACCGAGCTTGCTTTCAGCAAACCCAGAGACGGCAATGAGGACGGCTCGTACTTGACGATTCACTCTCGTTCTGGTGGTATTTTCTTTGTCATCAACCTTGTGGGTAACTTCGGTACGGTGTTTTTGGACAATGGTTACTTTAACAAGGCCTTCGCTTCCGACCCAGCTGCAACTATGCCAGGTTACGTGATGGGCGGTCTTGCTTGGTTCGCCATTCCTATGTTCTGCTCCACTACTTTGGGTCTTACTGCGCTTGCCTTGGAAGACACGCCTTACTGGCCATCTTACCCTAACAAGATGTCGAGTGCCGAAGTGACTGCTGGTTTGGTTTTGCCAAATGCTGCTACTGCGCTTTTGGGCAAGTCTGGTGCTGTCATGTCGCTTTTGTTAGCGTTTTTGGCCGTCACCTCGTCCATGTCCTCTGAGCTTATCGCCGTGTCGACCATCTTCACATACGATTTCTACCGTGGATACATCAACCCCAATGCTTCTGGTAAGAGGTTGATGTACATGTCGCATATATCTCTTGCGGTTTTTGCTTATGTTATGGCTGGATTCGCCATTGGCTTGTACTACGCTGGTATTTCTATGGGCTACTTGTACGAGTTGATGGGTATTATCATTGGCGGCGCTGTGCTTCCCTCCACCATGACGCTTTTCTCCACTAAACAGAACTGGCAAGCTGCGGCTTTCACACCTCCCATTGCTACTGGTTTGGCGATCATGTCGTGGTTAGCTGTGACAAAGGCCAAATTTGGCTCTATCACCGTCGACAACACTTTCGAGGACTACTCCATGTTGACTGGTAACGTCGTGGCCTTGTGCTCTCCATTGATCATCATTCCAATCCTCACGTTTGCTTTCAAGCCACAGAATTTCGATTGGAACCTCTTGAAGCTTATTTCTCGTGTTGACGAAACCGAGGAGCTTCTTGAAAACGAGTCTCATGACCTTGAGAAGCTGCCTGATGGAATGCACCCTGTTAAGTCCCAGATCACGATGGCTGCTCATGAGATAGCACTTGTCAAAGCCGAGGAGTATGCAGAGGAGTCCCAGAGACTCAAAAAGGCATTCTGGAAGGCTGCTTGCATCTGTATTTTTTTGGCGCTTTCGTTGATCATCTTGTGGCCTATGCCGATGTACGGTTCCGGGTACATTTTCAGCAAGAAATTCTTCACCGGCTGGATCGTTGTTCTTTTCATCTGGACCTTCATCACCTCGTTCATTGTCATTATAGGCCCAATTTGGGAAGGCCGTGAGGGTATCTTCCACACTTGCAGAGGTATCTACTGGGACTTGACCGGGCAGACGTGGAAGTTGAAGCAGTGGCAGAACGACAATCCTGAGCAGATGCACGCCGTCAGAAGTCAAGTATCTGCTGAATTGGCCCGGATCACTACTGTTGAAGGTTTGGAACAAGACGGTGGGTATCTTACGCCGCACAACATTGACGAGGAGCTCGATGAGAAGAAATAACTATGTAATTGAAATTATAGAAATGTTCTGGAGAAACCAATTTATTTGAAACTGCGTTGTAGGAAGCGGAATTTCCACAGTACGGCGAAATCATGGCCTTCTCTCTCACGTGCCAGCGAGCTTATCGAAAACACAGATGGCTGCGAATCCGGATAAGAGAGGTGTGCGAAAATTCAACCGGAGGCAATCGGGTCGTCCGCACCCCTCCAATCCGGAACAATCTTCGACCAACCAGAGAAAAGCCAATCCCCTCCGATAAGTGTGCAATGGCAGCCCCCCGAAAACATAAAAAAATAAACATTTAAAAAAATAATATTCCCCTACCTGCATCTAACCACCTAATCTCGCTTATCAGCACCGCTCTCCAAATCCCCATGGCACCCACCGGATCGGCCCGCGCTGGCAATGGTTTTTAGTTTGGCGTTTTCTGCGTCAATGTTGATAGACTGCACACAAGCCCCGCTTACGCTTTATCGCTGCAGAGTTTCTCCGGGCATCTGCCCAGTCAGAATCCCGATGAAATGCCTATTTGGGACGACGTCGATGAGATATAAAGGCGAAGCAATTTCGAGATAGTTGAGACTTCAAACCCCACTTTTCAGAATCCTCTCACCAAAATGCTCGGCTGGACCGTCGAGGAGTGGAAAAACTTTCATTTTTCAACAACCCCAGATGATTCGCTTAGAACGCTCCATGAGCTCTTGCAATCCCAGCATCCAGCGCCTCAGGACCCCGCCTGGATCTCCCTCGTGCTGCCTGAAGACTTGGAGTACCAGTGGAGCTTCCTCCAATCGCACCTGAAAAAGCGCCTGCTTCCGCTTTATGGTGTCCCTGTGGCTGTCAAGGATAACATTGATTCGAGACATTTGCCCACCACCGCAGCATGCCCGTCTTTCGCTTACCAGCCGCAGGAGGACGCCACGACGGTGCTGCTTTTGCGAAAAGCCGGAGCCATTGTGATCGGAAAAACCAACCTAGACCAGTTTGCTACGGGTCTTGTGGGCACCAGATCTCCATACGGCATTACGCCAAATACGTTTGATGAAAAGTACGTTTCTGGCGGCTCTTCGGCCGGATCTGCATCTGTCGTGGCACGTGGAATCGTCCCCATTGCTTTGGGTACCGATACCGCTGGTTCAGGTAGAGTACCTGCTGCATTGAACAACTTGATCGGGTTGAAACCGACCAAAGGTGTATTTTCAGCTCATGGCGTGGTTCCAGCATGCAAATCGCTTGACTGCGTTTCCATCTTCGCCATGAACCTCCAGGACGCTCAGCTCACATTCAACATTCTTGCTGAGGCAGATACACAGAACGACGAGTACTCGAGACCAATGCCACAGAATCCACAATTGACGTTCGGAAGCGCTCCTCGTGTAGGTGTGCCTTCAAAATTGCTCTGGTTTGGCGAGGAGGAGAACCCCAAACTCTACGAAAAAGCCGTTTCCACCTTGGAAAAATCCGGCGCTGTGCTTTCTGCTGTGGACATTCAACCCCTTCTCGATTTGGCCCGTTACCTTTACGAAGGCGCCTGGGTTGCAGAGAGAAACTGGGCCATGAAGGAGTTTTACGCTTCCAACCCTCCAGAGAAAGACTTGGACCCAACTGTCGCTTCCATCATCAAAGGCGCTGAAAACATGCCTGCTACCACCGCCTTTGAATACGAATACAAGCGTCAAAGCGTGGTGCAAAAAATCACTCCCATCTTGGAGGAAATCGATGTGATTGTGGTCCCCACGGCTCCGTTGACTCCAAAGATTGCTGATGTTCAGGCTGAGCCTATCAGAATCAACTCGTGCCAGGGCACATACACGAATTTTGTGAATCTTGCGGACTTGAGTGCCCTCTCTGTTCCTGCCGGTTTCAGAACCAGCGACGGGATGCCTTTTGGAGTGACCTTCCTCTCGCAGAAGTTCAACGACTATGCTCTTTTGGACTTTGCTGCTCGGTACATGAAAACGTACTCTGCGGAGGTTCCACGCTTCTACGGCTGCTTCAAAGATAGACATGTTCAGACTGCCACGGTGCACGATTTGCTTCACCACCGTTCAGAGCTTCCGAATAAGGTGCTCACAAACACCATCAAGTTGGCTGTTGTTGGCGCCCACCTTAAGGGATTCCAGCTCCACTGGCAGCTTCAGAAAGTGCACGCTTCTTTCGTTGAGCTGACCACCACGGCGGAATCATACAAACTCTACGCTTTACCCAAAACAGGCCCTGTGGCCAAACCAGGCTTGAGAAGAGTGTCCAAAGGAGGGAAGAAAATTGCCATTGAGGTTTACGAAGTGCCTGCGGAGAACTTTGGTCAGTTTATTGCATTTGTGCCTGAGCCTTTGGGCATCGGTTCTGTGGAGACTGCTTCTGGTGAGTGGATCAAGTCGTTCATCTGTGAAGAGTCTGGGTATCTTGCCGAGGGCACCACAAACATCACGGAGTTTGGCGGGTGGAAAAACTACCATTTGCATCTTGAAAGCGAGGCCAAAAAAACGCCCAAGCCGTTTGAGTCTGTGCTTGTGGCTAACAGAGGAGAAATCGCTGTTCGGATCATGAAAACCTTGAAGCGCATGAAAATCAGGGCCATTGCTGTTTATTCTGACCCGGACAAGTACGCTGAACATGTGGTGATGGCCGACCAGGCAGTGCCGCTTCATGGAAACCTGGCTGCTGAGACTTATATCCACATGGACAAGATATTTGCAGCTGCCAAGAAGAGCGGTGCCCAAGCGATTATTCCCGGCTACGGCTTTCTTTCTGAAAATGCCGATTTCGCCGACCGCTGTGTCAAAGAGGGCATTGTATTTGTGGGGCCTTCAGGTGATGCTATCAGAAAGCTCGGTCTCAAGCACTCGGCTCGAGAAATCGCCGAAAAGGCTGGGGTTCCATTGGTGCCTGGATCGGGGCTTGTGACCGACCCCAAGGAAGCCAGAAACGTCGCCGCCAAGTTGGAGTATCCTGTGATGGTGAAATCCACAGCTGGAGGAGGAGGCATTGGATTGCAGAAGGTGGACTCGGAGGAGGACATTGAGCGGGTGTTCCAGACGGTGCAGCACCAGGGCAAATCGTATTTCGGCGATTCTGGCGTCTTTTTGGAGCGTTTTGTGGAAAACGCCAGGCATGTGGAGATCCAGATGGTCGGTGATGGATATGGAAAAGCGTTGGCCATTGGCGAGAGAGACTGTTCTCTCCAGAGAAGAAACCAGAAGATTATTGAGGAGACGCCGGCGCCAAATCTTCCCGAAGCGACCAGACAGCGGATGAGAGCGGCCGCCGAGTCGTTGGGTTCCCTTCTTCACTATAAGTGCGCTGGTACCGTTGAGTACATCTACGACGAGAAACGAGACGAATTCTACTTTTTGGAGGTCAATGCCCGTTTGCAGGTGGAGCATCCCATCACGGAAATGGTGACGGGGCTTGACTTGGTCGAGTGGATGTTGCTTATTGCTGCCGATACACCTCCGGATTTTTCGCAGCCAATTGTGGTGAAAGGTGCTTCCATGGAAGCCAGGCTCTACGCCGAAAATCCCGTCAAGGGGTTCATGCCGTCGCCTGGGCAGCTCACAGATGTGCAATTTCCCTCGTTTGCCAGAATCGACGGCTGGGTGCAAAAAGGAACTGTGGTTTCTGGAGAGTACGATCCAACCTTGGCCAAGATCATCGTCCACGGCGAAGACAGAGACGAAGCCTTGCAGAAGCTCCGGTGGGCGCTTAACGAAACGGTTGTTTCCGGCTGCATCACCAACATCGACTACCTCCGTCTGATTGCCAACTCGCAAATGTTCGAAACCGCCCAGGTTGCAACCAAAGTGCTTGATTCATACGACTACTGCCCCACGGCGCTTGAAATTCTTTCTCCCGGCGCCTACACAACCGTCCAGGATTTCCCAGGCAGAAAGGGCTACTGGCACATTGGTGTTCCGCCTTCTGGGTGTATGGACGAATACGCTTTTCGTATGGCCAACAGAGCTGTGGGAAACGACGCTGCAGCGCCAGGACTCGAAATGACGCTCAGTGGACCCAAGATTCTTTTTCACCACAACGCCATTGTGGCCGTTACAGGAGGCGAAGTTGAGGTCACCGTGAACATGAAGCCCGTGGATCAGTGGAAACCATTGGAGCTCAAGAAGGGCGATTTCTTGGCCATTGGCAAGCTCCAGACCGGCTGCAGAGCGTACCTTGCCATTCGGGGCGGCATTGACGTGACGGAGTATCTTGGCCTGAGATCGACTTTTGCCTTGGGCAATTTGGGTGGATACAACGGTCGGACCTTGCGTCTTGGAGATGTGCTTTTCCTTGGACAACCAGAACTTCCCAGCTGCACGCTTCCAATGCCCATTTCTGCCCCCACGGCGATTCCCCGGAAATTGATTCCTTCCTACGCTTTTAACAAAGATAATGCCTGGCAGGTGGGTGTGACTTGTGGACCCCACGGATCGCCAGACTTTTTCACCCAGGAAGCCGTCCAAACCTTCTTCTCCAGCGAGTGGAAAGTCCATTACAATTCCAACAGATTCGGTGTTCGTTTGATTGGGCCCAAACCGCAGTGGGCCAGAAAAGACGGTGGAGAGGCTGGTTTGCATCCATCGAACGCCCACGATTACGTCTATTCGCTTGGTGCTATTAATTTCACCGGTGACGAGCCGGTCATTTTGACGTGTGACGGCCCGTCGTTGGGAGGCTTTGTGTGTGAAGCCGTTGTCGCCGAAGCCGAAATGTGGAAAATTGGCCAGGTCAAGCCCGGCGATCTGATCAAGTTTGTGCCTCTTTCGTACGAGGTAGCCAAACTGATGAAGACTAGCCAGGATAAGGTGGTGGAGTTGCTTGACGGTGAGCTTCCCTCGTTCGAAAAGAAGGCTCTTCCAGCTCCAGAAGACCCTGTTTTGGCGTCTATTCCCGCCGACGGCACTTCTCCAAAAATTGTGTATCGTCAAGCTGGCGACCGGTACATTTTGGTGGAGTACGGCGAAAACAATATGGACTTCAATTTGGCCTATAGGATTCACAAGTTGATTGAAATGGTGGGCGACCGAGCCGTGGAGGGCATTGTGGAAATGTCAAGAGGTGTTCGGTCTGTGTTGATTGAGTACAATGAGGAGATCTCCCAGAGCTACTTGGTGAAAACCTTGCTAGCCTTGGAAAAGGAGATTGTTTTCACCAACAAGTGGAAGGTGCCCTCGCGTGTGATTAAGTTGCCCATGGCATTCGAAGACAAAAAGACGTTGGATGCCGTCAAGCGGTATTCAGAAACCATCCGCTCCGAAGCGCCCTGGTTACCCAACAACGTGGACTTCATCGCCTCCATCAACGGCATTGAAAGGTCCTCTGTTAGAGATATGTTGTACACTGCCAGATACATGGTTTTGGGGCTTGGAGATGTGTTTTTGGGTGCTCCTTGTGCGGTTCCTTTGGACCCCAGGCACCGTCTTTTGGGCACCAAATACAATCCTTCCAGAACCCACACGCCTAACGGATGTGTTGGAATTGGCGGCTCCTACATGTGTATTTACACTATGGACTCGCCGGGCGGGTACCAGTTGGTGGGAAGGACGGTGCCCATTTGGGATAAATTGGCCTTGGGTGCCCACTCACAGAAACCATGGCTTTTGAGCCCATTTGACCAAGTCGAGTTTTATCCCGTTTCGGAGGAGGAAATTGACGCTTTCACGGAGCAAATGCTGGCAGGCAAGTTCCCTGTGGAAATCATCGACTCGGTGTTTGACCATGAACAGTACATTCGGTGGATCCAGGAGAACAGCGAGTCTATTGATGCTTTCCACAAGACCCAGGGCGGCGAAAAAATGGAGGAGTTCAGCCGCTTGATCCAGGTTTCCAATTCGGAATTGGCATCTGGAAAAGCAGGCCCAGAGTTGACGGAAGAAGACCAGTTTGACGAAAACGCAGAAATGGTCTATTCGGAGTACTCGGGCCGTTTCTGGAAATCGCTTGTGGCGACCGGAGACGAGGTCAAAAAGGGCCAGCCTCTTATAGTGGTGGAGGCGATGAAAACAGAGATGATGGTGGTGGCTACCAGAGAAGGCAAGGTGGCCAAAATCTTGCACAAAAACGGTGATATGGTCGACGCAGGCGATCTAGTTGCTGTCATAGAATAAGTATTTTCAAGCATGTATTATAGGAAAAGGTGTAGTCTAGTCGTGATTGTGTGGGGGGAAGCTGGAGGGACACGAGGAGTAGGGAATTAAAATTCACTTTAGCTGCTGTTGACGGTTCTTCTTTAATATTGATAATACGTATATCAAATGCTTGCTTATCGAAGTAGCTTGGGGTGGAGCCTAGTTGGCAATTGCATCACCTTTATCTACCGTTTGGCAAATGGTCTTGAATGGTTGTGAATTGAGCAAACGTCAAGATCTTTTACGTCCCACTTTTAAATTTGCTTTGAAAAAGATTTATATTTCTTGTTTTTACCCGCTGCCGGTGTGTCAAGGTGTGGTATAGTGATTGTTGGAATTATCCATAAAACATTGGCAGTTTGTGACTGGATGTGTATCTGGTCTGTCTTCATCCTAAAGTCAATCAACATAGACGAACAGAAACTTTAAGAAAAGTAAAGGGCTGGAGTATAAATTTGCGGAAACCTTGAGATGGCATCACAGTTTTACTTAATGATAGCGAATTTCATTTAATACATCAAAAATAGGCTTCACAGTGGCACCGCTGACTTTTCGGAGTGCAAAATAAAATGGGCTCCTTGATACCAATAACGTTAGCTTGCCAATTTTTGAGCCAAGCAAAGCGAGATTTCGTGCTACAGTACTAGTGATTCAATTTGTTTCATTCTCCTCGTTAGTATCTTGTACCACCAAAAAGTTAATCCACCCAACAGCATCTTCGAAATCCGGAGAACATCCCAAAATATCTACATTGACAAATTCATCATTGTATTTATCATGGATGATCAAGTCGACACCTAAGCATACACCCGGCAATTTGCAATATTTGAGACCACGAAGGAATTCTGCAAACTTCCCTGGAACTCGAAGCGTTGTTGTTTTAGTGTTTTTCTTCTTTGAATCCAATATTCTCGTAAGCTCATCTTTTGCATCCAATACCAGCTTCTCCGATGCGCCCCTGATATTCACCTGGTCCAATGTATTCTCACTTTTCGAACTTCTGAACAAGTAGGTATGAGTCGGGGATTCATGCGGAAGAGCGATCTTCACCTCGTGCACTCTCTCTAAGTGCTTAATATGACGAAAATTCCGTCCTACCACTCTTGAAAGAAATTCTCTTTCAATTTCGGTCGACAGTGAAAACATTTGCTTGAGAAACTTACCCAAATCTTCTTCGATGATCTTTTTGGAAGCTTCGACGTAGAATTTGTTTCCGGTTAAGGTGACGAGAGACATATCAGAAATTGTAGTATGCCACGTTTTCTGTCTCAGTAAGCCGTTCTTCCGGGAAACATGTAGAGCTATTCCAAAATCTAACTTGTACTTCCTGATCCCATTCTCATTTGCGATCAAATCCTCATGTGTGATCACATTGGCAAAAAGCGACGGCACCTCGATCACTTGGGTGTACAATGGGTGTTTTTTCTCACATTCCAAGATATCCCTTATAAACTCTCTGGCTCTTGCAACTGGTTCATGATCCCCACAAAGGGTAATTTTATCCTTTTCTTCTTCGAGTCCGTTCTTATAAAACAAAATTCGGACCCCGGGGGTGATATCAGATAAGTGACTTACTCGTAGAATTGGCTGGCTCATTGATGGAACCTCAAGAGCAATGATGGATTTCCGTTTCACCATACGCTTGATGTGTTCAACACCAGTCATGATAACATCGTCAATGTCTCCTGACTCACTGTGAAGAATTTTACCAAAATGTGTTCGATAGAACGCAACGGAATCTCTCATGACTTGAAATTCCACTGAATCGTCAGGTTGCTCGTCCAAACTATAAGTGCTTTTTAATACACCGAGCTTCCGCAGCAAATCCTCATCGTGGATAATGAAAAGATCATTTGGAGACACTGATTGAATCAAGGTTTTGAACTTATCAACGGCTTTTGCAACGTCCTCCCTGTCCTGGCTGTAAAAGTCAATGAAGTGTATCTTTTCTCTAGTTTTTTCGGCATAAGAAGTATACACACATCCCATTCCGTATTTGAATTTATCCGTCACTTCATCTAGCGACAATATTGCACGAACATGAGCAATATCTCCGTTATGTAAGTCCGCTAGAGTGAGTCTCATTTTTGAAAAGGATGATATTTCCTCTATAATCTTCTCTTGGGTCAATATGACAACTGACTCGTCCCCCCAAACTTCATGCAATTCCTCCATATCATCATTGAACGACCCTTGAGAAAAAATATCGGTACGGTGGGAAAATTTCTCAGTTCGGTCCTTAAGTGCCGTGGGAATCGCGATGGTGATATGGAAGCGGTCTTCAATGGAATGGAAGCGTTCTACTGCTGCATTCATAGCCGCCCTCGGGCCCCGAACAGCCATGATATTTAGATCAGTAATCCTTGCACCCTCGAAGACCTTGATATGAGTGACGGAAACAGTCTCGAAGCTCTCTTTCACCAAAGTTCTTGCTTTAAAAAAGAATCTTTTGCTGGGGATGTGAAACAACTCCTCTACTTCGTTCCCTGCTATCTCTAGAATCAGTGCTTTAGCAGCAATGCAGCCCCGAACTGTACCCTCTATTGTCACTTTCACCGATGGATTGAACTGAACGAGATCTGAAACACACGAATCTTTCTCGACAAGACGAAGTTGGTCTGATTCATGATAGTCATATACCTTCATGCGCTTACGTAACCGCTTGTGTTCGATGGTGATGCCAACATTGTACTGCCTTTTAATACTTCTCACTCTGCTACCTCTCTTGCCCACCACGATACCACGTGTTCTCGTTGGGATATCAAAAGAAATTGTAACCTTGTTTGACACATTTGAATTCATTGACGAATTTGAAGTCATTGACACACTTGAATTCATTGACGTATTTGAAGTCTTTGACACAATTAAATGAATGGCTTCCTCGGTTTGGCGGATAGCTTCTGGGTTTCCATGAAGCAAGAAGTGCAATGTTCCACACAGTGACCTCGATGTCTTCACCACTGCTTCCGAGGATAGGCGAACACGTTGCAAGCTCTTTTCGAGCTCGTCCACTGACAAATTCTTGATATCTTCATTGGCCAAAGTGAATGTCTTGTAAGAGTCCAATGCGAGCTCCAGCGATGAACACATCTTAGGTGATTTCCCATTGAAGCCATGTTGTTCTACTTTAAATATCTATTGTTCGCCACCTTCATTGAAATTATTCATGAGTCACTAATTGCCACTGGTAGAATCAGCTTGATGGTGGGGCGATTTGTGAGTCATTTTGTAGAACCGCGAATTCGAGGTGAAAGAAAAGGACGTGAAGAATTGAGAATTATCCCGGTTTTTTTTTTTTTTTTTTTTTTTGATTCTCTCGGCATGTTGAGGTGTAGAAGCTATGTTTAGATGATAGTAAGCTGTGAACGAGGTTGGGCAGATAGGAAGCGAGGTTGTGGCTTAGGTGGGATGGTAGAGGAACTCAAGACAATAATTTAACTTCTGGGCGGTCCAAGGATACAATGAAGATAACTAGTTCCGGTGGCAAATTTTGCAGCCAGTATCATACGAGGTGGTATAGAGTAGAGCACTTAACCTGTCGTGCATTGGCTGTGAGCATATCAGCTATGGCGAATGGCATTGAAGAAATGAAGAATGTCTTAGGGGAAATTTACAACGGCGTTTTTGGGCGATGTGGCTTTCTACTGATGAAGGATTTATATTACATAGTCATGCTCTCAGCTTACGGCTGAAAAACTAGTATGCTACTTCCAGCCTTGATATGTCTTAATTGGTGAATGGTGAAGAGCACGAGGAATTTTTTTTTTTTTTTTTGTGACATCCGATCTTACAAAGCATGGACTACTATTGTAGATGAAGATGGCCCAAGCCCCTAGCTATGGTCTGTCTTTGCTTATCGCCTAAAAACGAGAAGAACACATTGAGAACCACGGCCTTCCAAAGCTATGCCGAAATTACATTATCAGTAGATGTAGCGAAAAGCCATAAATAGGGGACTTTGATTTTACAATCGTCCGAAGTTTGTGCTCTTTCTACGTATGCTCCCTATTTGTACTTCAACAGTCCCCATTCTATTCTCCTTTTCTATTTTCCCCCGAATACATGACTAGGATGACAACTTCTGTCTAAATTCTCGGGCTAAGAAGGATCATTGTAAGAGTTTGCTCTAAGTTATATTCAAGTGTATTCTGCCTAGGTGTACGTGATCTACAATCTACCATCGACGTCAGAGAAAGACGTTGGTAGCATTTACGAGTATAAGATCCACTTTTGGTTTTTGAGAAAAGCCCTTTGGTAACTTAGTACTCGAACAGTGTGGATGAAATGCCCCGTTAATCCTTACTACTACCTTCCACACCAAAGCCTTTTAAGCTGAAAGCCTTCCTCTTCGGAAGATTTGACTCAACAATAGAAAACAAACCACATGCCGTTCAATGATTCCCTCTCCTCGACTCAAATCTGACTTTGTGTAACCGGAACGCACCATTACTCTTCCAAAAACCAAAAGCACCACATACACAGCCCGTGGCCCTGCTTAGCAATCCACTCAACGAAGTCAGAAGACCCATCCGAGTCAAAAGAGATTCAGCAATTCCACATTCATTCCTCTTCTTACAATTTCCAGAACCCTCGTCTGAGAGCGTGTGTAAAACATCAACTTCGCCTACACCCTTTTAACGAATCAGAATGGCAGACCAAATGAGTATGGCGGTTGAATCGTTTCAACTGGAGCGAGATGAACTTTTTAGTCAACACTCGCTATTGGCGTACCAAGATTTTATATACGTGATATTACAAATTATAGCATTGGCAGTTTTGTGTCTTCATGCAAACCTGGTCTCTACCGCCTTAAGAAGAGCGATCGGAAGAATCAAGCAAAGTAAAAAACAAAGGGATAAAATGTGGCAGAGCTTTCTTATTAGCGAGTCACCTTGAGATGGTATGACACTGTTTCATTAAAAAAAAAGAACTGTTTGATACCAGAAGGATTTCATTTGATACAACGAAATTGGGCTTCACACTGGCAGCGCTGGTTTTAGCAAAGGTTTGAGGTATAATGAATTCCGGTTCCTTGATACCAGTATTGTAGTATTATTAGCTTCCCCCTTTTCGAACAACGAAAATTGAGCTTTTCGTGCCACATAATAGTGCTTCAGTCACTTTCATTATCATCGATAATATCTTGTCCAACTAGGTATTTGATCCAATTAACGGCACCTTCAAAGTCAGGAGAGCAACCCAAAATTTCCACATCGACAAATCCAACATCCCTATCATGAAAGATGAAATCGACACCTAGGCAGACACCCGGCCTTTTGCATTTTCCAGGTTCACGGAGGAAGTTTCCAAACTTGTTTGGGATTCGAAGCGTTGTTGTTTCAGTGCTCTTCTTCTTCGAATCCAATATCCTCATGAGCTCGTCTTTTGCATCCAATACCAGCTCTTTTGAAGCGCCACTGATATTCACCTGGTCCAATGTATTCTCAAATTCCGATGTTCTGAATAGGAAGGGATAAGACGGGCGTTCCTCTGGGAGAGCGATTCTCACCCTATGTACTCTCTCCAATTGCTTAATATGGCGAAAATCTCTTCCCGTTACTCTCATGAGAAATGCTTCATCAATTTCGGTCGAAAGCGTAAACATAAGCTCTAAAAATTTGTGTAATTCTTCTTTGATGATCTTTTTGGAGGCTTCAACGTAGAATTTGTTACCGGATAAGATAACAAGAGACTTATCTTCAACGGTTGTGTGCTTCCCTTTCTTTCTCAAAAAGCCATCCTTCCGAGATATGTGTAGAGATATCCCGAAAGGTAACTTGTATTGCTCGTCACGATTCATCATCTGACGTTTGAGCACATAAGCAAAAAACGAGGGGATCTCGATCACTTGGGTGTACGTTGGGTAATTCTTTTCACAATCCAAGACCTCTCTTATGACATCTCTAGCTTTTGAGACTGCTTCGTGATCACCACAAAGGGTAACTTTATCCTTGTCATCTTCGAGTCCATTCCTGTAGAGCCAGATCTGGGCCCCGGGCGTGATATCATTTAAATGAGGCATTCGTAGAATTGGCTGGCTCATTGATGGAACGTCGAGAACAACGATGGTGATCAGTTTCACCATTTGCCTGATGTGCTCAACACCACTCATAATAGCATCGTCTCTTGCTCCTGGCTGACTGTGAAGATTTTTACCTTCGAGTCCTCGGTAAACCACAAAAGAGTCTTTCATTACCCGGCACTTCAACGTTTTATCAGGTAGGTCTTTCAAAGTGTTTCCGCTTGTGAACATGTGGAGCTCTCCTACTAAATCCTTGTCGTGGATAACGAAAAGATCATTAGGAGACACGGATTGAATCAAGGTTTTCAACTTAGTAACTGCTTTTGCAACGTCCTCCCGGTCCTGGCTGTAAAAGTCAATAAAGTGTGTTTCTGTGGTATTGTCAGGATAAGCAGCTAGCACATGCCCACGCCCGTATTTAAATTCTTCGAACGCACTTTTCACTTCCTCTAGCGACAATACAGCACGAACATGAGCGACATCTCCATTATGTAAGTCTGCTAGCGTGAGTCTCACTCGTGAGAGAGACGAAATAAACTGTATGATTAGTTGTTGAACCCTTAACACCAGCGACTCCTCTCCCCAAATTTCATGCCATTCCTCCATATCGTCATTGAGCGACTCTTGAGGAATGATGTCGGTTATTGCAGTATAATCGTCAATAATACGGTGCTTTAGTGCCGTGGGAATTGCCATTGTTACATGGAAGCATTCTTCAATTGAATGAAAACGCTCAACCGCTGCATTTACATCAGCCCTCGGGCCTTGAACAATCATGAGATCAAGATCTCCAAGGACCGAGTTAGTGACCGAAACAGCCTCAAAGCTTTCTTTCACCAATCTCTCTGCTTTTTCGAAGAACAATTTGCAAGGTACGCGAAACACCTCCTCTACCGAATCCCCTGCTATCTTCAAGATCAGTGCTTTAGCAGCAGTGCAGCCCAGGACTGTCCCCTCTATTGTCACCTTAACCGAAGGAAGAAATTGAACCCTGGCTGCAACGTATGGATCTTCCTCGATAAGACGAAGTTGGTCGGACTTGTAATAGTCACTCAAATTCTTGCACCTACGCAACCGCCTGCGGTCGATGGTGATGATGACATTGTGCTGTCTCTTGATACTTCTGACAACGCTGCCTCTCTTGCCCACCACGAGACTACGTGCTCTTGATGGAATCTCAAAAGAAATAGTTATCTTTGAAGCTTCTGAACTTTTTGCCAAATTGAAATGAATGGCTTTCTCGGCTTTACGGATAGCTTCGGTGTCTCCATGAAGCAAGAAGTGCATTGCGCCAGACGGTGACCTGGATGTCTTCACCATTGCTTCTGTGGATAGACGAACTTGTTGCAATCCCTTTTCAAGCTCGTCCACTGACAAGTTCTTGATATGTTCATCAGCCAAAGTGAATGTTCTGTAAGAGTTCAACGCCAGCTCCAGCGATGTCCACATATTGGGTGACCCCTCACCGTCGGCATCTCGGTCTAAGTCAAATTGTGACCGTTCTTCATTAAGATCATTCATGGGTCACTGTGCCATTGGTAGATTAACCTGATACGATTTGTGACTCATTTGTTGAGCCGCGAAAACGAGGTGAAAGAAGGGAAGGAAAGGATCAGAATTTTACTGGAGATCTTTCTGATTCTCTTGGAGATGTGTTGAGCTGTGGAGTGTGTGCTGATGATACTGTAGCTGTGAAGGAGGTTAAAGGACAGGAAGTGAGACAGTGGCTTATGCCTGAAATGGTAAACGAGCTTAGACAGTATAGTTAATTTTTGGGCAATTAACAGGATACTCAAGTTACAAAGACAATTAAGAGCTTCTTGAAGCCAGTACCCTGATGTCATAAGAGTAGAAACTTAATAAGCGCCATGCATTGCATTTCAACTATGGGGAATGACATTAAACAAAAAACCGAACGTATCAGGACAATGGAGCAACAGAGTGGGCATGCGGTATCTGTGCTAATGAGGTCTTTAAACAAATCGGTAGTAGTAGTTATTCAGCTGACGGCTGAGAAAGTGGAGATGCTACTTCCAAAGCCACAAGAAGTTATTTCATTTGGGCGACTGATGGCAAAAGTAAAAAGCCCAAGAGGATCTTTCTGATTGGTCTGATTCTACAAAGCATTAAAGGCTAACATAGGAGCTCCTTATGGCACCTGCCACTGGCTATGATCTGTCTTTCCTACCTAGTTAAACAAGGGAAAGTAGGCATTGGGCACCACAGCCCCAAGTGACCGGGTCATAAGGTTGTAAGCCCAGTTTTTGGGGTCAAATACAAAAACGAGTGATAAAAGTTTATCAGTTTCTCCCGATTCTTACTAATCCCACATTTGTTCTTTCTTAATGGTGATATAAGCCAGAAGTTGGAGAACTTCTAAACTCATATCAATTCTCTGGACCAATATGGGGCTAATATAAATTTGTTTTCTAGTAGGTTACCTGTGAGAGTAGGATGGCAGTCAAATTCCCCTTGGTTCACGCATACTTGAGACTCTTGTGGCCTTGCGTTCAGATCTTCACGAACCTGCTTCAGCAAGTCTTGCGCCTTTGAATTCAATTAATGATTCTTCTTAATCTCTGGTACCTGAACCTCTTCAATATCTTCACATCACTTCTCATCTGGACTTCCTACTGGCCAAGGTAGGCGTCCCTTTGTCAGTCTCTTCAATCTGTCCAAGCGCCAAGCTGACATGGCAAATTTTTGACCCACGTTGCCAACTCCAACCGAGAGTTTTTCAATTCACCATTATGCTTCTCAAGTCGATGACGGTCTTGAACACCAAGATGGAAATTCTTCTGCCCACCAGGTCAAGGCGTGAATGATCTTCATTCTAGCATCGACCTCGGACAAAAGGAACAGAAAAAGTAAACATTGGCAGATCCATTCACGGTATCTTCTTGGTTTCTGGCCATTCTAAGAACTCCCAATCCTCACTAATCTTCCACTTCGAAACCTTGCAAGCTGGAAACTTTCCTCGATGCACAGTCTCTTTTAATACATAAAAAGCAAGTCCCATGAGGCATCGGCTCTAACCACTGAATTACATAAGCTCTAAACATAATTACTGAGAAGTGGCCTCACATATATTGTTCCACATACAAGTGCTCACCTATGAACTTGCTATCTATATTGAGGCGGGACTGAATCGAACAGTCAAAGTCCTACGGCACTTAAGCTTCAATTGGCTCTTATTAACAACATCTCCCCCTTAGTTAATTTCTATCACGTTTAGTAGGATTCGAAACTACACGATATTATCCCGCCTATCTAAATGCTCTAAGCCTACCATTTCATCATACCCGTTTAGCTTATTTCAGTAAGAATCGAAATCACATCTATTGATAACCAGTGTCCTTTCATTTATTTCCTCTTTTTGATCCTTATGTCTATGATTTAATCCACAGGTCTCTGTTCTTGTAGACGCATAATGCATCATTACTCCACCAAAAACCAAAAACACCACATACACTGCCCGTAGCTCTGCCTCACCTTATCCACCAACGAGGTCAGAACACCCATCCGAGTCATTATCAAATCATCAATTCGATCCATTTCTCTTTCTACAATTTCCAGCATCCTCCGAGTCGTGCGCGTCTGAGAGCGTGTCTGAAAACATCAAACATCAACTTCACCTACACCTTTTGAACGAATCAGAATGGCAGACCAAATGAGTATGGCGGTTGCATCGCTCCAACCGGAACAGTGGACTACATCGCTGAACGAGGCGTTGGCGATTTTCCTAACTGACACAAAAGGACAGGCCCACAATTTCACACCGCTATTCACGTATCCCATTTTTGGCGATGCCGAGTCGATTTTCGGGTTCCAGGGTCTTCAGATTTTCTTGTGCTTTGACCTGGTCACCTTCTTGCCGTTTTTGAATGTCAAGTATAAGAACAAGCTCCCGGACATCGAGGTGGACCCCAAGACTAAGTTGCTTGAGGTTTTGCCTGAACTGACCGTGTTCAAAGACGAAGTCAAGTGGAGAGACACCATTGAGGAAGAGCAGAAGGACTATAAGATTCCAGGGGAGAAAGTGGGATCGGACTTTTCAAAAAACGGCGAGCTGTACGCCATTTACAAGCTTGACTTGGCCTCCTCCAGAGGCGAGGAGTTGCACAAGAGGCTCCAGATTTTGGTGCTTTTATTTATCGAGGCTGGCACGTACATCGACTCGAAGGACCCGTTGTGGGACCTCTACGTGTTGTACAACACCACCAACCCAAAACTCCCCGAGGTGGTTGGTTTTGCAACCGCGTACAACTACTGGGTATATCCTGGTCTGGCTGACTTTGACGAAGGCGTGCAAAAAACTCGAAAGAAGATTTCCCAGTTCATTATCTTGCCAAATGCTCAGGGAAAGTCGCTCGGCGGAGAGCTCTATGAGAGATTGTATAAGCTTTGGTTGGAGGACGGGCGCGTTATGGAAATTGTTGTGGAGGACCCGAATGAGAGCTTTGATGATTTGAGAGACCGTGTGGATTTCAGTTGCCTCGTGAAAGACGGTAAAATTGACTTGGCGGAGTTGAGTTTGGACAATGTGACTGATGCATGGATCAAGGACTTCAAGCAGCGCGAGAAACTCGAAAAACGGCAGCTTCTGCGTTTGCTTGAGATGTTCTTCTTGTACCAATTGAAAAACGGTCCCGTCAAGCCATCCAAAAAAGCCGTACGGCTATTCATCAAACGCAGACTCTATGAAAAAAACAAGGAGGCTCTCAGCGGGCTTGATGAGCCCACGCGTCTTGACAAGTTGCAAACTGCATACGAGTCGTTGGAAGCAGACTACTATCGTATTTTGGAGCCGCTTGCAGTCACCATCAAGCGTCCAATTGAGGGTAAATCTGGGTTAGAGTCAACTGCAAAGAAACAGAAGAATGTCTAGTCTGCAGGGACAATGTATAAGCACAGACAAGCCGCGCATCTAAGCTTAACGAGAGTCTTCCATTGCCCTCCTTCATGCAGTACCTCGTCATTGGGGTTTTTTTGAATGACCATCTGTTGCACGTTGGAGACGAGGAGAAATGAATCGGCCTTACTTCGACAAAACAGAGACTTTCTCGAATTCTGAGCTCCTTCGGCCCGGCCCTGAATGCACGTACGTGTTTGCGTCGTTTGCTTCCATCGCAAGTGATGAGCATCGAGATGACCTTATCATGCCACAGCGGCTATATACGGCTAGCTCCTGCAGTGCACGAATAACCCCAGGAGGCGTCGTTGAAGGCGCCGCTTCGAATGATGTCAAGAGGCTAAATCTCCGAAGGCTTTGAAGAGAAGGCACCGTAATATGACGTCAGCGGGTTAAAGAAGCAGGAAAATTGTGAACGAGAGTTTGTTATCCTGCACAATGGAGCATGAGCTCTTTCCACCGATGCCGGTGCGGTTGTCTGATTAGTTGACGTTTGGACCGCGGAAACAAGCAAAGAACAAGAGGGAGGTCATTTATTTGGGCACCGGAAACAAGGAGCAAATTGGTGTCTTAGTTAAAAAAACGGGTTCTTCCTGTGGGTACGGGTTAATCCATTCATTGATTCGATCCGGACAATTCCATCTGCATTAACACCACCCTCCCTCCACCGTCAGCGGTTTTCTTTGGCCATAGTTGCTACTCACCACCAGCTTGCTTTGGTGCTTCCCAATTAGGCCGAATTGTGGACGCAAACTGCGCATAAATAGCAAGTTATCTACGTGTGCTGCATGTTTAGATGCAGGTTGCTTGACCTTCGACGCAACCTCCTCACTTGTGGTATAAAAAGAGCCAGCCCCCCGGTCGATTGTGCGGAACTAGCCATCCACCTTTTACAACCATGCACAGAACATACTCTTTGAGATCCCAAAAGGCCCCTACCGCTGCTCAATTGCAGTCCCCTCCTCCCCCAACCTCCTCCACCAAGTCCAAGTTCTTCGGCAAGGGCGGCATCACCTCCACCTTCAGAAAGAGCTTGGCTGGTGCCACCGGCCCCGAGATGTCCAGAAAGTTGGCCCAGTTCATCAAGATGGAGAAGAACGTCATGAGAGCCGTGGAGTTGACTGCTAGAGAGCGTCGTGAGACTGCTAAGCAGTTGTCCCTTTGGGGTGAGGAGAACGACGAGGATGTTTCCGACGTCACCGACAAGTTGGGTGTTTTGATTTACGAGATTGGTGAGTTGGAGGACCAGTTCATCGACAAGTACGACCAGTACAGAATCACCTTGAAGACCATCAGAAACATCGAGGCCTCCGTCCAGCCCTCTAGAGACAGAAAGCAGAAGATCACCGACGAGATCGCTCACTTGAAATACAAGGACCCCCAGTCCCCAAGAATCTCCGTTTTGGAGCAAGAGTTGGTTAGAGCTGAAGCCGAGTCCTTGGTTGCTGAGGCCCAGTTGTCCAACCTCACCAGAGAGAAATTGAAGGCTGCTTTCAACTACCAGTTCGATGCCATCAGAGAGTTGGCTGAGAAGTATGCCCTCATAGCCGGATACGGTAAGGCTTTGTTGGAATTGTTGGACGAGTCCGCTGTCACCCCAGGTGAGACCAGACCAGCTTACGACGGTTACGAGGCCTCCAAGCAGATCATTGTTGACGCTGAGAACGCCCTCGCTTCTTGGACTCTCGATGCCGCTGCCGTCAAGCCAACCTTGTCCTTGCACCAAGGTGAGGAGGCTGAGGAGCCAGAGGCCACCGAGTTGTACGAGGCTGAAGAGGAGTTCGCCAAGCTTGACGACGGCCACAACGGTGCCGTTGTTGCTTAAGCAGGCCCAGCTCCATCGTCATTTTAATTCTGAAATTGATGTTTTTGTACTTTTATCGAAACCGGCCTGCTAGCCTGTTAGCCTGCTGCTTCGAAAAACACCGCGCTGTCCGCGCCAATGCTTAATTAGTTATCTTGATTATGCTATATTAGCGTCAACTTATGTCTCCACCATCGTAGGAGTAGAGCACCCAAGCTGTTTCAGCTGACGGCAGATCTCCCTGAACAATATGCACTGCTTTCTTAGTAGCCAACTCTAATACCGTGCCGAACGACTTGGCTGCAAGATTTCGAGAAACAGGGATGTCCGACGATCGTAAAGGCACCGGAGGAAATAGGTCCCTAAAGCGGACTTTTCGAAACCCACTAGAGAATGCTTCGTTACCCTCCCAATCACAAAAGCCGCCGTATTCGAGTGACCGCTTTTGGATATAACCGAGAAGCTTAAGCGCCAACTTGTGGAGAT
This sequence comes from Candidozyma konsanensis, assembly GCA_030563505.1. Classification (NCBI taxonomy): domain Eukaryota; kingdom Fungi; phylum Ascomycota; class Pichiomycetes; order Serinales; family Metschnikowiaceae; genus Candidozyma; species Candidozyma konsanensis. The sequence goes on along the minus strand of JAJMJI010000023.1, from coordinate 159,273 downwards.
TGCGACCCACAGGTCCTTGCGATTCCACCTGGGACGAGGGGAATTGGAATGACGCTTCCTCCTGAGACTTATCATCGAGCGTGAAGCTTTCGAAGGTGTCCTCAGGCTCAAAATCAAGCATCAGAGCTCTTGCAAACTCAATGGCGTCCGCCAGAATCTGCACGTTTCTTCCGACCTCGACGTCATCGGTCCTGTGCTTGTAAAGAGGAAGCCTGGTCTGAGAAATGGTTCCCGAAGGCGGTTCCAAGTACAATTGGCGAGCGTAGTTGACTAGATGGGCACTGGATAGGCTCATCTGGCTCAAGATGTCCCAAAGTGACGGTTTCTTTCTTTTGCATGGTTTTGCAAGGGTATGATATTCTCGAAGGTATAAGTGGTAGCAGAAGGAGTAGCCTGTGTGCGTGGTCACCGGGTCTACAGCAACGTGCTTTCTCTTTTGGCGAGTCTGTCTCTGGTCAACTGTGGACCGAAACGGGTTCAGGGTGGTGGAGAAGTGGGGGTCATTGGTGTGATCCCGGTGTTGTCCTTCCTCTCTTTGTAGAACGCCAAAGTCGATATCTAGATTGGCCAAGTCGTGGTCAATGGCAAGAACGGTCTTGGAGTTGATTTCGCCGTTTTGGTCAAACTCAAACCCAGCCTCACCTATCGTAGTGTCGTTGGCCCTGATCGTGGCCATGGACTGTTCCAAGATCTCATCCAACAGCTTATCGAATGCATCAGCTCTCTGAGCATGAGAGACGTAGTCTTCCAAGCACTCGTCAAAATCTCGAAACCCCTGCCGCTCCAGGAACCACTCGTCACAGGCAAAATCACGCATGGTGAAACTGGCGCTGTCCTGAAGCGGTATGTGCTTTCTCTGAACCACTTTCTTCTCCTCAATGTGCCCAAAAAACACTGGTCTGGACAATTTTTGGTGCACGTTAGCCACGTCCTCGAACATGTAGTTCACCTGTTGTTTGTAGATCAACGCCAATCCATACATAAGATTCAGTGCTAGTCTGAGCAGTCTCTGTCCTTGAACCATACCACAGGCCTGGGGTATCGAGACGCTGGTGATATCCTTCTTGGTGAGTTTTCTAGTGTGTCCGACGGTGGCAATGAGCCATGCTGCTCCAAGCCCTTCAGTTTGTATTACGTTCATAAAAAAAAAGTATGGGTTTTGAAAACGGGGATCTGGGATTTATATAGGCGACGCAGGGTCCAATATTATTTAGCGGCAGGGGCCAGGACGGGTAGCTGGATGCTTACAAGATCTCGTCTAGTATATAAGGGACATGCTTACATTACTAGCGGGGCTACAAGTGTATTTTTTACTATCGGCTGTGGTGGGGATGGTGGTGGCTGCAAAATATGAACTGTTTCATGTGAGTTGGAGAAGCACTAGGGAGTATCGGGAACTTCTTGTTCAAATCTACTTCAAGCTGTGAAAAAAGCTTCAGATCTTCGATGTAATGAATTTGGTGTTTTGGGAAAATCAATCTTGTGGCATTTGCCCTTAGATGCTTCTTGTTTGTTCAGAGGATTCTCAGTGAAACACGCTATTCAGTAATGGAACACCAGCTCTGGTTGGATCTCTACGACTCCGCATCGTAACTGAACTTGAATACTGTTCAAACCTATTTTGCTAAAACAAAAAATAGTTAGGGGAGATTGCATCATTTGATTTGTGTTTTGGGTGAGACAGGGGTTTTCGCAGCCAAAGTGTGAAGCTTAAGTATCATTCTAAAGATGCTGGCAAGAGACTCCCAACAAAATTCACGTTTTCGTACTTTAGGATACAGAGGAAAAAGGAACAAATTTTTTTGTAAAGTATGACACAGTTCACCATTATTTGGCGAGGGTAGTGCCCAGGGGATTTGCCTGTGGTTGTAGCGATCACAGGTACGTTGTTAGGATGCGCGTTTGCATTCATAGTATATACGTAGAACAGACTAGGTAAAACTTCCTTGACTTTTCAACTGGAAGGGCTTCGGCTATTTATACCTCGAGATTTGGTCGGCATCGGTACCGACTTAACCGTTAAGGACGGCGTCGGCACTTAATCGGCACTTAATCGGCACTTTTGCTAACCGAAGCTCGGAACTCGGTGACCTGTTCACCGTGTCCCTAACATACGTCTTAAAGGGCAATAGTCTCAGGAAAGATCATTCAACTTTTTATATTAGTCAGACGAGTCAAGCAATAGAGAAAGGTAGAATCAGGAAGCTTTTAATACGCAGTGATAATAGAAAAATACTTATACTTCACAGGGGGCGTCAATAAAACCATAACTGATAACAAGGTCTTACAATCAACTTCATCTTTTACTCATTAAGGCAAATTGGTCAAAGAGTGTCAATTACTCGTAGTGTTCATTCTGACTAGTCTCATGAATATTGAAGATTGATTGCTCAGGGCATTGCTGGGAAAAGGAGCCAGATTAGTCGAGCGAACCAACAATTCATGATCTATTAAGTATGAAACTATGAATATAAAAAGAGTAGCAATGCTAGAGCACAAAGACGTCCGTTAATGCAACGCTCTGCAATGCTTCGTTTCAAGTACGAGGTCACTCCACAGAGTCCAGAAATAAAAGATTGATCTCGGGTTAAAGAACGCCTTCTACAAATTCACTCTAGGTGATGTAAAGAAACACCATACCAGCGAAGCCGTCTAGCACTACTTCCTCCAATGACATTCATATGAGCATGTCTCACTTCTATAAGTAGAATCTATCCGGACTCACCATGATAGTTTGAGGGGAAACTACCATGGTCACGAAATGCCGACTAACCCCTCGAAACCACCCTTTTTGTAACTTTTGCTAGCTTCCAGGGATGCCCCGGTTTGAAGACATCTCCAAATGTCCTGATCGTTACTCGGTGCTTGGAATTGAAATTGAAGTTCCATTTTTCACCGTCGTGCCCTTTCAACCAATAACATCTTATAAATGATTAACTAAGTGAAAAGTGCAGCCTAGGTCGGGATAATGTGTACTTCAACCTAATGACGACCTCGAAATCTTGCGATTGAAACGATTTATCAAGATGAGCCACCTTGCCAGATCACTGTTATTCGTTTAATTTGACTCTTCAAAACTGCCCTGCTTTAATCCCTGACTCATATAATTTTAACCAAGTAGCATTGTGATTACACATACGGAGGTGCTGGTAAATTGTCTTGCAGCCAAATCGGTTGGTGCGTAGAAGAGTCAAGCACTGTTCATCCAATTCCGTAAGTAACTTTTGAAGCAGCTCAGCAAAAACTTACAGAAAAACTCTCACTTCAATGTTTCTCAGCATTTCGTAGCACCATTTGAGCCCATGGATGCTCATACCGCTTATCAGTGTGGCTCTAGCTTAAGCCACACACGCCCAAAACCTCAAAAAGTGCCAACTTAAGGACTCATCAAAGCAAAACCACACATTTCTGAGAAGCTCAATTAGCTCAAAAAAATCACTATTTCCCACGCCTCAATGCCATTGACCCACCCCACATTCCGCTGCTAACTAAGTATCGCGATCTGAGAAACGTTGAACCGAGTCCTGTCGCCTCAAAACCTCACCAAATTAAGAGAATCACTCAAATAGCCAAAATTAAAAACCTCATAAGCAATGACTCCCACCCCCTCCAAACTCCAATCGCTTCGTGATATTCGGACACCGGTACGGCTTATCAAGCGACCTGCACACAAACCAACCCAAAAGGTACTTAAGATTGCCCTTTTCCTCACCTCCCACTTATCTTTCTAAATGGTGGCTATCGGACGTCTTGCTGTGGCCGGCTTGGCTGCATCGGCCGAGGCTCTCCTGTTATTCTCTCTTTCCGACATCTTCGGATCTGCCCCCAAAATTGCCGAAAAGCCTCAATTCATCCTGACTTTCCCTGACCAGGACGAAAGACCGATTCCTGGAAACAGTCCCATCATCCAGTGTGATGTTCAGACTCCTCAATTATTAGATTTGCAAAAGGTGGTGATCGACCCCAATCCTCCAGCTCGTGGCCAGAACTTGACGTTTGTGGCTGAGGGTGTTTTGAAACAGGCTGTCACTGACGGAGCATATGTGGAGGTGGATGTCCGTTACGGCTTCATTCGCTTGATTCACCAGACTTACGACTTGTGTGAGGAGGTGCACAATGTGGATTTGGAGTGCCCAATCAAGAAGGGTTCTCAGGTTATTCTGAAGCAGGTTGCCATTCCAGACGAGGTGCCTCCAGGAAAGTACCTTGTGGTGGCCAGGGCGTACTCGAAGGAGGATGTGCTCATCACCTGCTTGACCGCTTCAGTCGAGTTTCCCCCCAACTAGCGTAGACCGTCTAGATTGTAATACATTTGATGTTGATGGATATGAGCGTAGGCGGTCAGAATGGATTCAGAAACCATTTGGGGAGAGAAGTCCCATTGAACCGTATCTTTAGTCTCTTAGTCTTGATGGCGTGAAAACGTCGGTACAGGAGTTAGTATGACAATTGGTTCTCGATGTGTGTTGTATAAAGTGAATGACTTTGCATCAATGAACAACCGTCTCTTGCTAGTCGAGAGGTTGTGGATAGTATTCCCTGAAAAGTGGTAGATGAAGAGTGAATAGATTATCATGATTAGGTGAATGGCAGATATTTAGCTCTACCTGGATCAAGAGCCCCCAGACATAGGAAAGGAAGGACGATGTTTCTCAATGACCAGTAGATTATAGTTGCACCCAAATGGTCAGTAGTTAAAGAGTCTCTTGACCGGTGAGCGGTAGAAAGCATCTAGATGGGTAGTAATGACTCGATTAATGACGTAAAGCAAATAAATATGGAAGATCAAAAAGATGACTCTAGGCAGAAAGCACAAGGTTCGCAGTCAAGGAGTCAAACCGCTCCTTCGCCAACTTCGTGTGTACATGCAAAAGCTCGTTGTACACAACTTGTCCTTCACTTGTCTTAATCAACTCCTTGATTTTCTTCTCGCTCAAACGCCAAGCCACAGTCTCCACCACCGTCGTGTAAGTGACCTGCCTATACTGGCTGAGCTCAAGAAGATCACCAAAAGCCGTGTTAGGCAAGATGCTAGAATGCAATTCACGGTCGTCGCTCTCGAATTTGCAAATCTGCCTCACGAGACCGGACTCGAGTAGGAAGAAGGATGGCCTCTTGCAGTTGGAGTCATAGAAACACATATCGGCGGGGATTGTCTCCTTCGTGAAGAATGGAGCTAGTTTCGACCAGAACTTCTCGTCTTTATTAGAAAGTTCACCAAAAGTGATCATAACCAACGGCAAGGGCTGCTTCTTGAACGAAGAGTCCGTTGACAGGTAATACTTGTTTTGGAACTTCTGCTCGTCATTGGCCGTTCTAGTAGCTGCCTGGTAGATCTGTTTAGTCCTTGGGGTCCCGAAATCGAGAGGGTAGTTTCGCATCACCAGCTTGCTCATGCTCAGATGGCGTTTCTCTGGATTAGGGGATGAAGGCACACCCCTCAAAGTCATTCTCTGAGAACCTCCCGACGTCAGGCCCTTAAGGTGTGCGTAAGTTTTCAAGAATGAGTTCTCGCATGATTCAAGGGCGTAGTTCAATGTGCTGAACACTTGCACTTGGAGAAATTGAGAAGAAGTATTGTTACTGTCCCAAAGGCCAGCATCTCGCAATGCAATGACAGTTTCATCGTCCTTTTCCACTGAGGAAATGATAAGTTGGGTTTGAAACTCTCTTGTTAGATTGAGGATTCTTCTGAAGCCCTCTGCAGCAGAGAAGTCAATAGAATCCACACCCTTCATATCAATGATAAGAAACTTAATAGGGTTCAAACTGAACTTACCATGCTCAAAACGAGCTCTGATTGTCTTTTCCACGCCGCCAATGGAGCCAAAGAAAAGAGTACCTTGGAGTTTGACCACACAAATCTGATTTCCCACATCCTTCAAGAACTCCTGCTGCTTTGGGTGTCTCAACACTGTTGAACGAGCGACCACACCCGTGTAGATGCCCCTTACAACAGGTCTTTTGGCTGCTTCAATGACAAATAGCAAACAAGCAAGCAAGATACCTGCCAAGATACCGTACACAAAGTCCCAGGCTCCCATCACGACGACAATGATGATAATCGTGGAATACTCGATTTTGCGAAGACGGCCCCAAGTATCGTAGATGGCCTCTTTCAATAGTTCGTAACCCAAAAGGAAGATAAGTGAGCCAACAACACACACAGGTATATAGCCAATAACCACCGGACCAACCATCATGACACAGCCGGTAGCCACAGCAAGAAGGATTCCAGCAAGCCTATCGTCAGCCCCCGCTCTGATAAAAAGCACGGAATTAGTGTAGACGAGGTAGTTTTGAACGGATCCAATGAGGCCGGAAATGGCGTTGGAGAAGCCATGAGCGACCAATTCACGATCAACATCAAACTGGTCCATGCCCACGGTAACAGCGAGAGCTGGCACGTTGATTGGAACGTGCAAAATGCCAAAGAAAGTAAGTGCCAACATTTTGGGAAACTGTTTGGCAATGGCCATCCAGTCGATGAGCGAAGGACGTAAGTAGCTATAATGAGCGTACCATGGTTCATGGTTGACCACAGCGGGGAAAACCCAGCCGTAGTTTCTGGCTTTGTCAAGATCCCAATTAGTGACAAGAGCAACAATTATGTGAAATGCAACAAAGACAACGATGAAGTAAACGGGCACAAGAAGGGAGTGGTGAATGCGCCTATGGAGAAATATAAGATTCACAGTGAGCACAACTGGGAGAAGCCATTGCATTATGGTGGTTGAATTACCAAAAAGCAACTGAGCAGTTTCCCAATTGTAGCGAATTCCGCCTTCGAGCCTTGAGGAAACTTCAATGCCTGTGACTATCAAGAAATAGCCCACACCACCTATGCATCCGACCAAAATGTGTCTAGGAAAAAAGCCCACAAGGGAACCAAGGTGGAGTTTACCAAGGAGAAAGAAGACGACTCCTGTGACAACTGCAGACACCGCAAAAGATACGAATGTGGTTGCAATGATTGCTTCAGGCGCCACATCCGGAGAACCGCTCTTCATATCTGCCTGAATGGAAAAGGCCATAGCATGAAAAAAAGGCGTCACCTCGATCATTTCTGAGCCAATTCCGGCCTTGAAGGCCGAGCCGCCAAGCGAGTAAACCAACTGAGACACTATAGTGGAAATGTAGAACATCGAGAGCCCCGCCGGAGCCATGTCGGCGAACAAGGCCTCGCCAATGGGAAACATGATCATGCCGTAAGAAAGCCCATCCAAAACGTTTAAGAGCACGCCCAAAAAGACAGCAGGGAGGTACTTTCCGGGTTTTAGCAACATTGTTCTAAGCAGACGTTTTTTCGGCACCACATCCAAAGGCCCCTGTTCAAGGCGGCCGGCCCAGTTTGGGTCTTGTGCCATGGAGCCATAAAGAGGCCCAGCTTCGCCCACAGCCTCGTGATCCACGTAAAATTTTTTATTTTTGTCCACCAACGGAGTGGTACTTTCGGCATCATCGAGCCCCAGATCACGCGGAAGCTGGCTACTGGACGGATCCTCCCAGATCGGCTCCTTCAAACTCTTCAGCATTCCCTCGCCAATTGGAATGGGTTCATGGTCTGTGACGTATTCGTCCAGAAATGCATTTTCATCGTCTTCGTCGCCCACGACTCCAATAGACGCCAAATCTGCCGTTTGGCGATGCACCTGGTCACCCGAAAGTACCACAGGCAGATGTGTCGACAAGGACAGTCTGTGGTTCACCAGAACATAGGAACGGCCTAACTCATAGTGGTCTGGAGTAGACATAATGTGAATATGGGAATGCCCGAAGTATAGAGCTCCAAGTTAAGAGATTGGTCCAAGAAATACACGGGCCGTTTTTATCAAATATGGTCCATGGACCGAAAAGCGTGGGTGGTTGGGGGAGTTGAAGATAGAAATGTGCCTCGATAATGGGGCCTGAGTGCCGGACACGAGCACTGATAAGCGCACCCAATGGGCGAATTTCGATGAGTCAGGAACAGGGTTGTTGGAGAGGGAAGAGAGGGAGGAAGAGAAACTTTCTGTTTTTGGTTTGGAAGTAGGGGAAATCGCCCGGTATTTATAGTCGGCGAGTCGGGCAAGCGTGCGTTGACTGCTGAGATCGGAGTCACAAAGCGAGGATACTAATAAAGTAGATTAGTGAGGCTGGAAGGCGCCACAGGGTGAGAGATTGGGAGAGGTTCTGAAGGCGGTCAAAAAAAATATTGTTAGTGGTGTTGGGAAGGATAGTCGGGGAATAATTGATTTTGGGCTTTTTGGATAGAGTAATTAATTGTAATTCGAACTAGGGCAGTGTTTACGTTTTCCGTGGTTTTGAGCAATTCTTCGTCTTTTAAAAAGTTTTACTAAATTTGGGTTTCGAAAGAGGCATGCTAGGGAGTCGGCGAATGGTCGGATTCTGTCGTCTATCCTGGCATTCATCCTGGCATTCGAGCTACTAGAATGTGCCACTTATATGTCAAACAATAGTTGATTCGCAGCCATTGATAAGCAAGTGAACGAGCAGCTGCTTTGCCTTTTCGATGTATCATTGACTTTTAGACTTGCAGCCACTCACTAAGAAGTGACTCCAAGTAATTGCGTGGATTCGGACCACAACAGGGCCTGTCTTCTATTTTTCGTCAACACTAGCCAACCTCATGTAATAAAACCTCCAGTAATAGCACACCCGAAACATGTTAATAATCGATGTGTGCTAATGTATTCTCTTAATCATCCAGAGGGTGGTATTGAAATGTCTGGTCCTTCGACAGTGTCATCGGAGGAATAAGCTCGAGATGAGAATGGAAGCCCTTACCTGGTACTCGATGTATCGAAGTTGACATAATAAAAGAAGGAACTATAAAGAGGAATGGAATCGGGAAGCTCTCAGACGGTGGGATGTGGCCCATCGGCTCCTCCTTGAGTAGGGAGTTATATCCAGAGCCAAATATCTAAGTAAAGCCAAGAGTATGTCTACATGATTTGTCTAATTGATTTTTGCCTACGGTCTGGCCACGATATAGAAGCGTAATCTATTCCAGTAGTGCAGTGAAGGCATGGCTTGATCGGTCTTTGATATTTTTGATATCCTCAGCCCTAAGTACTTGACCCATGGCATCATCAAAAGCGTGGTCTAATAGTCAACTGAACAAAGAGGCCAGAGGCGAATTTCAAATCTGGAAACTCCGTGGAGAGTAAAATCCACCTCTCTTCTGACTCAAGTTTCCAGCACTGTCATTCTACAAAGCAAAAACGTATCTGGTTTTTCTACGGCAAGAGACGCCACTAAAGCATCCATTGGGGCTCATAGTTTTGAAGTCCAACAAGGCTTCTACATAATTTGGAAAGCTCAAATATTCATGTCTTTTTTCTTTGGTCTCAGGTTATAGCTGGTGAGCGAAAGTGCTTTTTGCAGCCACTGCTCACTACTTTCTTTACAATGGAAGAGCAAGACTCGAACCCACTCAATGCCCTGGGCCCTTCTGAGCCAGAAGTAAAAGAAATCCAAAGAATAATTTTCTCTCCAAACCCAGGTAGAAGCATACAACGTACTTCCGTTGAATTTGGTTTGCAAGTGGTTCACAACCTGATTTGCGATGAAGGAATGAAGAGTATCTGCCAATTGAACGGGTGTATTTCAGCTTTCTTTACTGAAATTGAAACATCTGAGACTGATGGCCGGACAAACCTCGGGGCTGTTTCCAGATCCAAAAAATTAGACTACGGTCGTTTTCTTGAGCTTTTACCGTTTCCATGTCCTCGGCCGCTTCCGATGAAGTTCTATTCGGCCAGAGAATTAGTCGGGCCAGAATTTCCTGGATTCAATATCATACGCCAGCCTGTTGACCAGAAACTTCAAATGGCTTACCAATCTCGGGTTAAGCAATTTCTCGAGGCGTACGAATTTTATTGCGATGAATGGGCCAGCTCCGTTGGGCAAAACTCCACCGGTTGGAGCATGACTGCTCCTGAAACAAGCTTCTCAGTAGCTCCAGGTTCTCTCCAAAAAACACAACTCATGGCATCCTTTCATCAGCTTGATCCAAGATTGCGTACTATTTTGCAGCCTACAGTTGAAATCTTGTCTGGAAGGGCTTACCACACCCACAAGCAGCTCGTGTTCCATCTCCTTGTCTCTATACTTATTCAGTATGAGACGATCCAGAGAGATTGTGTTACTGCGGTTGACGAAGTAAGATGGTACGAGCCAACCTTTGAAGACCTAGCAAGCATCAAAAGGTTCTTAGATGTGTACGAGGGTGACATTGTGGATCAGAAAAGAAGCCAAGTTTGGAACTGGGCGTCCCTCCCACTTGTTGAGGGGTTAAGTGATGAGGATCTCATCTTTGCAACCAGGTATTATCAGTGGCTCAAATCTACCGGCGAGGATGAAATTGAAAGGATGTGGTCTGTTTACCAAAAGTGCCTGAAAGCTTTCCTTACCAAAACAAGCAGTTACCTAGCTTATATGCACCGGAATAAGTTTGCTAGGGAGTTCCAGGAGATATAGCCCTAGATCAAGCTGTAATAGGAAAGAAAATCTTTGCACGTACTTGTAATTTGATTTGGTCATCAAGCGGCTTTTATTTTTCTGAAGCAGAATGTAAGGGGATATTCATTGCATGAACATTAATTTTTTTTGGTCACCAAGCGGCTTTTAGCAGTATATAAGGGGTAAATCCCTGATGGAAGAAACGGTGTATGTCTTTTCCTTCACCCAATCTAGTAGCCTCTGATGGGCAGCCCTACCAACCTATGGATCTTCATGGTTTGACGGCCGAAGAGGCTCTTTCTACAATTCTTTGTGAGAAGAAAGCCAAAGGTGAGAATGCTGAACACCAGGCAATGGTCTGCGCTTCTTTGATTATGAGCAGGCTAATTATCGAAGATTCCTATGAAAGACACCGTAACTCGAATAAATGTCCAGGCATTTTTTGGCGCTACCTAAAAGACTTGAAGCTACCTGGGGAGGTATTCAAGTCTACAGGAATACAGCGGTCTCGAACCATCTGGTACCGTGAACTTCCTTCTTGGCTAGGAGATGTCCCTGAGTATTCCAGAAAAGCAAAATCCGACGAAGAGTTAGGTATACATGAAGGAGAAAGAGATATTGAATTGGGAGGTGAGCTCCAGAACTTACAAAAGCTGTTGGCAGCTTGTTTCTGTAAACCCGATCCAGCATATGTATTTGAATACGGGCGAAATATGGAAGCGAGACAGCGGTTGATTCTTAGCAAACGTGATCTAGAGAAGGAGTACGAGGAAAAGAAGAAAGAGGAGAATGCCGGTCGCCTATGGTGGGGGGAAGTTAGGCAACTTCTACAAAGTGAGAAGATCCAACGTTGTGTTAAAAAGAGATTAGCTCGAGATCTTGAGCCCGAGCTAGATGTGAAAGCTTTTAGTCCCTCACTTAAGCTTTTATCGCCTCGATTGAAACGCGTGCTTTTGCCTGTGGTGGATGAAATAATCGACAGAAGAAACAGCTTCGATCGATACTTGATGAAATGTTTCTTTACATCGTTGTGGATTTTGCGCTTCACAATCGTGAGAGATTTCACGGAAGAGTTTGATACTGAAGAGATTGTTTGGTACAAGCCCACGGAATCGGATATGAAGATAATTGAAGGGTTTCTCCCGGAAGAAAAAAACAATGAACAGTTCAAAGATGAGATGCAAAATATATGGCACTGTGAAAAAGAACTGATTCGTCAAGGACTCACAAAGGAGGAGTTGTCATTTCGAGCCCGGTTACGGGACCAGTGCAGAGAAGCAGCTGACTTCGAGCGAGGGGATATGGAGTGGGAGTTTCTGGAGATGTCAAGGAAGGTTTTGAACTATGCTTCAACATATTTTCGAGAAACAAATTTTGCCAAATGTGTGGCTGACTTGAACATTGATAAAAGCCTTTTGTCAAGAACAGAAAGACGTTATCCTAGCCTGTGGCTATAAGGAAGAAGACACCGATTCTCTGAAGGGGGGGGGGACATTTTTCTCGCTTGTTTATAACGATATGCTTTCCGAAAGACAGTTAGCGAAAAATTATGGAAGTAGTAGAAGGTAGCCAAGATGGTACCGTTTAAAGGTCATCTGTCGTATAAAAGTACGCTGAATCGACCTCTTATTAGCCCACATAAAAGGCTCCTCATAGGACTTGAACACAAAGGCGAAATGCTTACATTTACTATTCTAGGAATCTCCTAAAGCGGCAGGCCCAGGCAGAGGGACGGCATTTTTGCTCCTTGGGATTTTCTTTCACCGATCATTCCCTTCTCATATTGTGTTCTCTTGTGATTTTCTATGATTTTCAAAATCAGAGCCCCCCATAGATGCCGTAAAAAGATCAATTAACAAGTTATGCACGCTTGTAACATGTTCGCCTTTTTGGTTTATGCAAAGAAAAGAAACAAATAGGCTTAAGGAACATAAACCACTGTTTGATTTTTATGATGTCATATCAACTACCTTTCTTGTCATGGATAGCTGGATCCTCATAAAGAAAGAAGTAGAAGCAATTTAGCAAATGCCTATCAAACTTTAACTATACAGAATATTCATCAAAAAAAGGAGACTGAGTTCTAAGGCACTTGGGTCCGTAGGAATGGATGCAAAGTGCCATACCGACTATCATGTATCCTCTCTGAATAAAGCCGTAGCCGAAAGCTGGAATACATCAAGGTGTTATACACCATGAAGCCTTTCATATACTCTCTTCTGAGCCTTCATCCATCCATGCTTCTTGTTCCAATCTTACTATGGGCTGTGACAGTGAGTGCCCAGTTTATAAAACCTGTGGCTCCTTCTGAAGACGGTTTCTACTCAACGCCTTCTAACATCTCAGACTACAGAAGTGGCGAAATCATCAACTTCAGACCAGCACCGGGAATGATCAGATCTGTGTATGCTCCAGCGAATATCAGAAATGCCTGGCAGCTTTTGGTGCGTTCAGAAGATTCCAGGGGTAAAGCTTCTGCGGTTGTTACGACGGTTTTGGAGCCTTTCGACGCAGATCCTAAGAAAGTGGTCTCTTACCAGGCAGCCCAGGATTCGTCCACCAACGATTGCAGCCCCTCGTATTCCATTCTCTTCAATGCGCCTATGAAAACCATTCTTCTTCAGGTTGAAATGGTACTCATTCAAACAGCCTTGGCTAAAGGGTGGTATGTGAATTTACCAGACCACGAGGGTTTGAAAGGCGCTTTCACTGCTGGTATTCAGTCTGGAAAAGCTACCATTGATTCACTACGAGCGGCTCTAAATTCTGAAAATATCACAGGAATCAATCCAGCAGCAAAAGCTGGTCTTTGGGGATATTCTGGCGGTACTATAGCTTCTGGATGGGCTGCTTTTCTTCAGCCTAAATATGCTCCTGAACTTAGAGAAAACTTAGTAGGTGCTGCTATGGGTGGCTGGGTCACTAATATCACATTGACGGCTGAAGCTACCGATGGTACCATTTTTGGGGGCTTCATCCTAAACGCTGTCAACGGAATGCTCAATGAGTACCCAGAGCTTCAGGATATCTTGGACGAGGAGCTCGAGCCAGAAAGAGTGCTGACCTTTAAAGCTGCACTGAAAAAGTGTCTTTTAAGCTCTATCTTCGACTACATGTTTTTGAATTTCTTCAGTGGAAAAAAGCCATGGATCAAGAGTGGGTGGGGCTTTTTTAAGCACTCCTTGGTGCAAGAAATTGTGAAGAATAACACTGCTGCGTTGTATGAAGACGGACCTCGTCCGGAAATTCCTTTATTTGTTTTTCACGGAAAGGATGACGAAGTTGTGCCGTTTTCAGGTGTCGAAAGAGGATTCACTAACTACTGCAAATGGGGTATCAACAGTTTTGAATTTGCGGTATCCAATACCTCTGGCCATATTCTTGAATGGGCCGAGGGCAGTGGAGCTGCTTTGGTCTGGCTTGATAAAATGCTTAGTGGAGAAAAGCCCGTTAAAGGTTGTGAGAAAACCGTTAGATCGACAAATGTGTTGTATCCTGGAGCTGATGCTCAATATAGACAGTTGGTCCACACGCTTTTCAGCTCTATAGCTGGCGGGGAGATTGGACAGAATACGAGAAACAAAAGCGAATCGACCATGGTCTCGCAAATCATGCAATTTGGTTTTGGTAAACTTCTTGAGCTGATTGGGCCGGTTCCGTTCAGGAGAGACTTGAGTAATGATGAATTCGAAGTTCTTGAATCTCCGCAATTTCGAGGCATCAGCGATGTTGTCAAGTTATGGAAGCAGAGTAAGGTATAGAGTAACACTAGCTTCTCATTTTGGGTCGTTGTTTGTAGATTTTGTGAGCGTTGGTTGCAAGTGGGCAAAGCTGAGAATGTTGGTTGTGGTTGCCGAATCAGACGTAGGCCGAATTAGTTTACTGAGAGTAAAGCTTGTTTAATAAAGAAATGAAAAACTGCTATTTCAAAAGACACTCGAATCTAATCTGACTATGGCAAACCTCAGACTACGAAACTCATTTAGACCAATGTACAACCCTTATTCAGTCCAATCTCAACAGAATTAGCCAAAAATCCATTTTATGAAACACACAAAGTAGGGACCATTCAAGAATATGCTTTTAAGGCAGCTGACTTAAAGGACTATACAGTTTCATACTCCTACTGCACCACCGAAAGACCGATGCTTTTATTGATTACTCAAGCCATCGGAATCTTCACTATCACAATTATATCTCGGAGAGGCGCTCCCGGCTACTAGCTACCAATGAAGCTCTCTTATATTGAATACACCACATTCTTACCATGCCCTCCTTACCCATCAAGACACTACATCCAAGGCAGTGTCCATCAGCCAATTCTCCTTCTCAACCACACCCGCAATCCTCTCCAAGTCCAAGTCACATGGAACGCTTCTTTCCATAATCGTGTTGGTCTTCTTCTTGAACACAAAAACACTGGCTGCCTGGTGTGGAGTGAACTTCCGAAGAAGCTTCATGTAGTAGATTCCACAAGCATTGCACAACGACCGAGAACCCGTTGGACCCCGTCTCCACTCTGGAGTTTCCTCTAATCCACACTGGTGACACTTTACCTGGGGCATTTTCTTTCTTCCTCTTTTACCAGGCAGAGGACTGGACAGAGTCAGCTTTGGCAGAACGCTCTTTTTGCGTGGCAGCAGACTTCCACTTCTAGAATTCTTTCTGCTATACTTACGCAGACCACATAGCCTGCGTCTTGGAGTCTCTGGAACAGAAGAGTCCAGAGGTGGTGATGGTGTAGTAGATGATGCAGGTTCTGGATTGGTATCCGTGGTTTGTGCCGTTGGGCAGTCCATGCAAATATCTGTTAGCTCACTTTTCTGAATAAAAGATTTTCCCTCTGAGTCTGCCTTCGAAGGGAATTGTACTAGCTCAGGTCTCGCCAAAGGCAGACTCACATGTGGTCTGTGAGAAACTTGGATCAGAACCAGTGGTCCTCCACTACCAACAGAAGTAGCACGAGTGAATGCTGTTATTTCTGATTTGGGGGCCCGAGATACTATTGGGCTTCTGTAAGCATAAATACTGTTCTGGTGCTCCTGTTCAAATACCCTGATCTTGTCTAGAATCTCAGCCACAGAAGGAAGCCTAACATGCTGGGGATTCCGGATGACTTGGTACAGCGGAAGATGGGGGTAGTTGTGCTGGGAAGTCTTTTCCCAATCGGAGGTGTAGAGCATGGTTAGTGATTATGGAAGCGACCAATGCTGTATTTGTACTTGAAGGGAAAGGTCCAGAGCGGGTTCTGCTGGAAAATGAGGAAGGTTTAGCAAAAGAGTGATTGAAGATATTATTATCTAGAGGCTAGCAGAGGAAGAGCAGAGTTGAGTGCCGTGGTTGAAAGAGCTGGTAGTATATATATGTTGCAGCCATTGCGAGTGTAAAAAGAGAGGAAACGGCAACCAAAAGAATGATAGGACAGGGTGACTGTAGTTTTCTAAAATCAAACAAAGAACTAAGCGTTGTTTTTTCAGAAACTTGACGTGCTTTTGTAGTCTCCAATTGTGGAAGGTTTAGTTTGGGGTGGTGTTTTGGTAAACTCCAGTCGGTGTGTGACCACAGCTTGCAGGCAACTCCAAGCCGAAGTCATTGATGTTATCAAAAAGTACTCGTCCTTGACTAACCATTGGTGCTGCCAGAGTGGCTCGTCTGTATTTAGGTTTTCCAGCAGGTGAATACAGCTTATCGAACGGTTGGAAACGGGTGCAAAAATCTTCGAACAAAGCTCTGTTAGAAGAATCACTCTCAAAAACGTAGATGAATTAGTAGTACGGTTATTTCCTCCGGCCAGGCTAGTAAGACAACTGTGGTAATGAACCAAAGGTAATCGGCTTGAGCGAATGGCAGTCCAGATTGATTGCAACAGTTCTGGTAGTGAACCAATTGTGATATCGCCACGAATGAGCGGTGACAAGTCTGGTCTTGCCGCTCGTCGATTTTGTTTACCATTCATGGTCGTTCAATTATGCCCTCTCTCAACAGGCAATGACACCATAGAATAAGGTAGATCGAAAGAGCCTGTCAAGAGAGAAAGCTGACGCCTTCAGGAGCTTCATTGTAGCAGGAGAGTAGGATCTTTTGGAAAAAAGAATCGCTTCATCAACTCTATAGAAAACGTTTACCTCCGCAATACTCACCAAGGTACTTATCAATAGAGGTCTCTTTCGAAGTTTACCCCGTCATAATGTAGCAACCCGTTCTGAGTTACCTGAAGCACTGATGTCATTTGGATGGCTGTTTGACCAATCCTGTAAGAAAAAAATGTACAGAAAGCTCCATCGGTATCGAAATTGTGACAAGAGAGGCTTCCAATAATTCCACTTGACTGTCAACTTACCTGTTAGTTCTTCCTAGGTTAGTCGGACCTACAGTCTCTGTTAACCCCTCTAGGTAACGTCTCTAGATGACTTGACCACATGTCTATACAACGCCTCATTGATCATCTACTGCAATCAGCAATCCCAGCCATGCCAAACCCCAAAATCAACAAAATACCAACTTTTTTAAGTCAACCCCTTTCAACTTCTCCCTTGAACCGCCAAATTCGTGTCAGAGCGTATACGGCCATGCTGGTTCAAGATACCGAGATAGCCGGTTGCAAATGCACACCAATCCGGAATTCACCCAGAGGTAAGCCAAAGCGGCTGATAATCTTCGAATTTGGTAGTTGCAACTAAAGCCAGCTCAACAATCACATTAATCAAAAAAAGCCTGAAATCGCTGAAATTCAACTTCTTGTCCCAGACACTGAGAGCCTCACAGGGTCTTGTCACCAACACCAAATAGGCAAACTTTCCGAAGCAATCCAACCATCAAACTCCTTTCCAATCCCAAAATAGCCCACAAAAAAAAATCCCAAAACATCCTCTCCTATTTCTTGTGACAATGTGACATCATCGGTCCGAGACTAAACGCGCCGCACCTAAATCAACTACAACTACTACTCTAATCCCCATGTCTGAACAATCTCCCCTATTGGGCTCCTCTCTGCAGCGATATGCTGCTGACGATAACGCCAATAATAACGAAAACACGACTCCAAAAAACGCAAACCCAGAAAACCAAAACATAGAAACAAACGAGACCCTGAACGAGGAAGGAAGGGGCTCCGCCTCGTCTCCAGATACCACCGTGGGCGAGGATTCGATGAAAAGACGGCCTTCTTTTATCAAAAGACACAAGCAGTTTCTCCGGAAACGGTTCTGGTGGTTCTGCATCTTCGGCTTGGTAGCGTTGATAATCCTCCAGCTCTCGTTTCTCCCCAGAACGTCACTCAGTCGTGATTTCCGAAGGTGGCACGATTTGCACCTTACAAAAACCGACCTCAAGCGGATTTTCTTGGTTCAGCTAAAAATCGGCCGTCCTGACGATACGGGGTTTACGAACGAACAGCACATTGGCGAATGGCTCCGTAACTTCACCAATATCAACAGCGAGGCCCTGCTTGCGGCTAACCGCGAGTACCCGGAGCTGGCTTCGTACGTGGAAAAGCGGTTTGCTGAGTTCGGCTTTTCTACGCTGCTGCACGAGTACGAGCTCCCGAAGACGCTTACGGTGCCAGGTTCATCGAGAATCGAACTTCTTGACTCCGAGTCACACAGGGTGTTGTACGCCTCGGACTTGGAAGAGGTCACAGACTCGTGGTGCTTCAAGAACGTCAAAACACCAGCTTTTTTTCCTTTCAGCTCCGTGGGTTCCGTATCCGGAGATTTCGTCTACGTTCGAGGAGGTACTCCAGCAGACTACGATTTGCTCGAGCAGAATGGCATCTCTCCAGAGGCCAAAACCGCCCTTATATCGAGCCTGGAAGCCAGCGACTACTCCATCACTGACCGTGTCAATTACGCCATTTTCAGAGGTGCTCAGGCTGTGGTCGTTATCGGCTCAGAGGACTTTAAGCTGGCTGTGCTGAGAAACTACAAACCAGCTGATGTACCTGATCCCGAATTGCGCGTTCCCGCAAGCTATCACTCCATGAAACCGATCTTGGAAGCTTTGGGGCCCGGAAGAGGCAACTTTTCTCATTGGAAGTTTGCCCCATACTCCAAACTGCTCAGGCTCAAGGTCTCTGCTCAGGAAAAGGGCCGTAGTGGGACCGCCAAAAACGTCTTTGGCTCGATCAAGGGCGTAATGAATGATGGCGAAATCGTCATTGGTGCTGCAAGAGACTCCCTTACGTCTTTGAACCCCACCAGTGGTCATGCGGTAATGCTTGAGGTAATGAGAGCATTCAAACGTCTACGTAAGCTTGGCTGGAAACCCTTGCGTACCATCAGATTTGTCTCGTGGGATGCTTCGAGACGCAGTCAGCTTGGTGCTAAGGCGGCATTGCTGGATCCTAAAGTTTTCCCAGATAATATGCCTTTGCTTGCCTATATCAACCTTGATGAAGACGTGGTAACGGGGAGTCATTTCTCTGTAGACCTGAGCCCCATGCTCAACCACATCATCAATCAAGTGGCAGACATAGTACCGTTTTCGAAGAACTCCACTGCCTATAAGCGTGTGGTGAAGCTGGCTGGTACTGATGTTCCTGATGATGATGACGACGATGATACCGAAACCTCGTTGTACAGGTACTGGTACAGGGAAAGCGGAGCCAAGATCAACAATATTCTCGGAGACAAACTTACAGCAAAAGACGCGGGCGTCTTTCAATTTTCCGGTGATACACCTGTTGTTAATCTCAAGTTTTCCGAAAGCTCTCAGCACAATGAGTCGTCTTACGTTCCCGAACTGGATCAGTATTCCTACAGCTGGTTGAGAGATATTGATCCCGATTTCGATCTCCACGGCCTGCTTGTTCGTTTCCTCGGGCTCTTGGTTCTTTCTTTGGAAGAACGAGAGGTGGTGGACTACCGTTTGGAGCCATACCTTGATGTTGCTCGCAAGCGTTTCGCTCTCTTCCGCGAGGGAATGGGGAAGCAGCTTGAAGAGTGGAAGGCGGAGAAGATTGACTCTTTTATCCTTGAAAAGTCTACTATCCTCAAGGATATTCTCGACAACCGAAAGTCCAGCACCATTTTCAATCCTGGTTTCTGGAGCCAAGAAGATGGAGAAGTCACCGTGGAAGATGTTCTAGAACAGTTCGACCAACTCCTCAAGGATGCTGGCGCCCAGGCGTTGATCTTTGATGCCTATAACCACGACGTCGAGAATCTCCTCACGGAGGACTACCCATGGTACAAATTGCTCAAGAAGGTCCACATCTACGCCAAATTCAAGGTCACAAACTACAAGCTTTTGCGGGTGGAGAAAGAACTAGCTGCCAATGAGAACGACATCGCTTACGGCGGAAATTTGGTCAAGCACCATTTCTTGTACGAAACGCCAAGCAAGAACAGCTCCTGTTTAAACGAGAAAGACAAAGGTGTAAGAGGGGCGTTTGCAGGATTCTTTCGTGCTGTGGAAGAAAACGATTTGGAGCAGTTAGTGCGGCTAATCACCGTACGTTACGAACATCTCCACCTGATCCACAAGAAAATAGAGTAGATCATGGCTCATATGATGTGGACGAAATAGCGTAAGAATTCGTTGCAATACGGCATGAATTGAACCATCTGGATTTAAGGTGATTAGCCGCAGGCCCAAATCGTTTGGAGTGTACGATAGTGCGAAAAAAGATATATAGTCTGGAGACGCTCTTCGATCATCTGGCCTCATCACTTTTTGCAGTTTCGCTCCCAGAATGAAAGACCTAAACGAGATCTTCTCGATTCAAATTTTCTTCATCATTTTCAGGGAGACGCTAGAAACAGCGATCATTATTTCGGTGCTTCTTTCGTTTATCAACAAGAACAACCCCCAGCCTGTGGAGGAGTTTGGAGACGAGTCTGAAGAGTCCCTAGCCGAAAGAAGAGCAAAAGTAGAGCATGTGAAGCTGGTCAACCGGGGTCTTCGGCTTCAGGTTTGGCTAGGCGCCATTTTCGGTCTTTTGGTGTGCCTTGTTATCGGCATCGTCTTCATCACCTTATTTTACTTTGTCGAGAAGGATCTCTGGTCCTACACCGAAAGGCTCTGGGAAGGCATCTTCTCGCTTCTTTCTAGCATCATCATCACCATCATGGGAATCGGACTTCTCCGAATCAACAAGTTCATGAAGATCAAGTGGTGGGTCAAACTAGGCGATGCCTACACTACTCAAGTGCCCAACAAACTCGATTCCGACACTACCATGACCGAGATGGACGACTTTGCTGGAGTGTCTTCTTCGCAAGATTCCGACGCCCTTCTTGGCACTAACTCCGCTCCAGTTAAAAAGGAACCGGAAGCGGATGGATTCTCGAGTAAGTACTACTTGGCCATCTTGCCCTTTGTCACCACGCTTAGAGAGGGCCTAGAAGCTGTTGTTTTTGTTGGAGGTATCGGCATGTCTCAGCCCTTGACGTCGCTTCCACTTGCAGTCTTGGCTGGTATCGCGTCAGGTGCTGCTGTTGGATACACTTTGTACAGAGGCGGAAACAAGCTTTCGCTCCAATACTTCTTAATATGCTCCACCTGCTTCTTGTACATTGTCAGCGCGGGCCTTATGAGCCGAGGTGTGTGGTTTTTGGAGTTGGAGAGATACGTCAGACTCTGTGGGGGTCTCGATGTCAGCGAAACAGGCAGCGGGCCAGGATCGTACGATATCACCACTGCTGTGTGGCACGTTAACTGCTGCAACGGGCTCACCGATGGCTGGTGGATGGTCGCTAATGCATTAGTCGGATGGACCAATACCGCTACATACGGCAGTGTGGGCTCGTTCTTGGCCTACTGGATTCTAGTGTCTTTGTGGCTTCGGGCAAAATTGTACGAGGAGAAGCACGGTCGGTTGCCGTTGATTCCTGTCAAGTGGCAGATGAAAAAAATTAGAAAGAAGTTGAAGCTCTACGAAGCAATGCATCAGCAGCAGCAGATGACAGCAGAGGAGGAGCGTCGGGCGGAGGCTGCTGCCTACATTTCATGAAGTTGATGACCAAGTGGGCGACAGAAATACGGAAATAATACGCATGGTACGAAGTTTGAATGTAGTCAGTTGGAAGGTAGTCAGTTTGACGATGTACTGAGTTTTGCTGAGAGTCACTAAGAGCGTATTTTCTATATGAAGCTGCGTTTTATGGTCTTAGTTTTTGTTTTTAAATGCATTTGCGTTTCGATTTGCTTTTATAATCACAATTTGACGGTCTTTGCTACACGGCACAATCAGCCTGTAAATACGTTGTACAACAATTTAATCCACGTAGTCGGGAACTTCTGGGTCCATTTCATTTATGGTTGCAGTGAAAGCTGCATTTTGCTTAGTGTTCAGGATATAAGGCGGCCATGATATGACGAAATATCTTCAAAAGCCCAAGCTTTGAAGCATATGCAGCTGAAATGATCACATAAGCTTTCTGCACTGAGTTAAGTATTTGAAATGTGCTCCTTTAGTAGCAATATTTCTCGTCATTATTTGGATAATTCTAGTTTGTTGAACTCTCAAGTGACCAATACTGAACCAAGGTGGGTGCATTGATTTGCAGCCACCCCTCCACATCACATTAAAGGCTGAATTTCCTATAAATACTAGTTTCGTTTATAAGAGCAAGGCTTAATGGTAGAAGTCGTGTGAATTCTGGTTTAAGATCGACCAATATAGTCACCTAGTTAAGAATCAAGCGGTTTCTGCCGTTCGCTGAAATGACTTTTAGTAGCCGTCTATTTATGATTGACCAAAAGCAAACACTTTCTATTTCGACATAACCATCCCAATTAAATCTTTGACAATCAATAAATCTCTCATACCAATACTTTTACCTATCCTCGCAGCTTGATGCAAAAACGCCAAGGACGAAAACTGCCTCCAACAAGATCATCTGATTTCACGCTTCCTGACACTTTTCCTCCTCTTACCTCCAAACTCTTCCATTTCAAACCTCCAAAACCGCCTTTTTCAAATCACTTTCTCCTTCGCCCTCCTTAATCCCATCATGGCGCCCCACCGTCCCCTTTTTAGCTGATCGCGATTTCGCAGCCGTCCCAGGCACCCACCAGAGCAGCCAAGAATCGGATTTTTTTTTCTTAAGAAACCAATCCAAATACTAAAAGTTTTCAAAAACTTCACTTTTCCCTATTTTTACTTCCCCTCCCAACGGAAGTCTGTGTGCACCGCGAATGTGCATTCCAAGGTGAGATATCAACACCAAAATAAGCAGGATCAATCCGATCTACAACACACTCAACCACTCACCACACGCCAGAAACACCGGTCTAAATCTCTTCCTTATATGACGGACACCCCGACATTGGAGTCCACGAATCGGCTCCTCCACGACCTCGAAAGAAAGCTTTCTTTGGGTCTGGAGGCGTCAGACCAAACACACCATTCACACACGTCCCACGCTTCGCTGGTCATTGTCGATCACAGCGTCGCGGGCCTAGCCCGTCTGAGCATCCAGCTGAGCGTTTTGCTGTACATCAAAAACAACGACTCGGACTTCGACGCCGATTCGGTGTATTACGACAGACAACAACGGCACGTAACGCAGTTTGCACGGGAGTACTCGCCCAGCACGGCGCCCAAGGTGGAGAGCATCGAGAAGGAGGTGGACGAGGCGCTTTTCAACGGCTCGTTTGAGAGTCTAGATCGAAGTTTGGAGGATCAGGACGATTACGACGATTACGACGATTTTGGCGACGAAGACGACGACGACGACGATATGCTTCTACCGCCGCTGCCTCCCCGTCTGCCGCCCCGAGAAATGGACCCCGGGAAGCTTTACGGGCTCTACGACTTTCTGGGCCCCGACCCGCTGCATTGTACTCTTTCTAGGGACGAACCAGTATACTTGGTCAACGACCTGGACAACTACTGGTGGCTCATCAAAAAGATGACCAAGGACGAGCGCATGGACTTGGGCAAGCAGCGCCATGAGCGGTTTCCAGAGATCTCGGACGATGAGGATGGAAAAATCGGTTTTGTGCCAGCTGAGTGTCTCGAAACGTACGGCGAGCGTCTTGCCCGGTTGAATTGCTTTAAAAATGAGGAGTTGGAGAAAGAGAGCACCCCAGACTTGACGGAAGCCCCGTCCAAAGAGAGCATAGACTCCAAGGTTGAGTCTCATAGCATAAATTGTTCCGCAGAGAGCATTCCAGGCGCCAGCCAGACCCCGGTCTTGGGAAGGACCGGCTCCATTCTTAAGAAAAGCGGCAGTTTGCGTCAGTCCAACAAGCTGGTGACTTTCGAGAACCTCGGCGCTTTGGTGCTCGAGGGTGAGCTTTCTGATTCCGAGGCGGTTGATTTCGCCGATCTGTACTATAGTTTCAGTCATGAGGACCTTCAGCTATTACCGCACGATGAAGAGCGCCAGTCGGAGGTGCTCAGTGACTTGTACCCTGCGGAAATGCCTCTTCAGGTTAGCAAAAGCCCTCGAAAGAAGAAGTCAGACTTGAGGGATTTGCAGCCACCTGCCTACGACACGAGCTCAATTGGCTCATTCTCCCCAGACACTCCGCCGGTGGGCCATTTCCAACTGGACGACGAAAACCGCACGATAAGGAGGTCTCTCATAATGGACCGGCTTTCCGAAGTCACCATGGATATCAAAGAACAGATGAGCAGCGACAGCGAAGATTTTCAACACGACGTCTACAGTAGCTATGGCGATGAAGACGAAAAGGTACACGAGGACAACGCCTTCCTGGACTGCTCACACGATGAGAATGTTACTCCTTTGACGAGTACGAATTCACTCAACAATGTGGCCCTGTCACCAAAACGAGTGAGTTCGGCGCCTGTGAGCAAGAAGACCCGAAACGAGGTGGTGAGCCCTATTCTCGGGAAGCTCGATGAGTTATCAAAAAAGCTAGCCGAGCTTGAACACTCGTTGTAGCTGAACCAGCGCGATACACAGCAGCGCTAGCATCCAAGCATTCAAAGCATATAATAATGAAAAACACATTGCACGCTCAAAGAAAAGCCTGTAGATGACGTCCTGTAAGGTTTGATAGCCGATAGCCTCAAGTACTTGTAGTTGTCTTGGGACAGAATCTATATATGACTGGGGTTTCCCATTCGGTCTTTTATCCAAACGTCAACCAGCGGGTAGAACAGCAAGTCAATTGAATGCTACGATACTTTGAGCTGGATTTATAGATTTGAAGAAAATGGCAATTCTCCTCTCATGCTATTGATGGCTGCAAATGAAAGAAAAGGTCCAGGGAAGACCTCTAGTCAAAATGAGATGCAACAGAGTTTGATTTGTCTTCATTAATGTGACAAAATCCGAGCCTTCTATAAGTAAGCAGTAAAGTTAACTGTTCTTCGCTTACAGAGCCCCTGCCACACTGAACGCCCTGTGCAACCGACAATCGTACAACATTTCCACAATCAAAATCAATTTCTCATCGAAGTCAATTGAGCCACAAGAACTCCATATCAATAAAATCCTCCAAAACTCAAGAAAAGCTCAGTCACCTTGTACTCATCAAGGTTAGGTATCCTGCACTGCCTAACCTCAATTACCACCACTGCGGTAGATAACCAGCCCAGTAGATTCCAGCCTTACCCTTCATTAACGACAGATATCCCGATCTCTCCGTCCATTCGAATCATCATCAAAAAAGACAAAACCGTTTTTCTCCCCATTTTTTATTCAGCACCTCCAAAGCCCATCTCGAATCCTTCCGGCATCTCGTCCTACACCATCTTCACTCATTCGCATAAAAAATCACAAACCTTCTTTACCATGTGGACCGCAGATCCGGAGGCTCTACAGCAGCTCCGGACGATATTCAAAGGAACGTTATCCGCTCGCAAAGAAGAACGCTCGCAGGCTGTGGATGCTTTGAAACAGGCCAGAGAACAGCCGGAATTTGAAAACTACCTTGTGGACCTCTTGATTAGAGAAGACGGTGGATCGGATGTCCGTGCTGCTGCCGGACTCAATTTGAAGAACTCCGTGCTCAAGGAGCCTCACAAAGACAGACCTTATGTTTTGGACAATATCATGAACGGCCTTTTGGTGCAAGACACCATGGCCAGAAACACTACTGGAACGGTGATCACCTCGCTTTTCTCGCTGTACGGGCTCGAAAAGTGGCCCCAAGCATTGCTGCATTTGCTCACTTTAGTAGAGACGCCCGAAGTGGGCCAATTGGCGAAAGAAGCTGCCATGGGTGCTTTGAGCAAGATCTGTGAAGACAGTGCATACCTGTTGAACAAAGAGTTCAACGGACAGAGACCTTTGAACGTGATGGTGCCCAAATTTATAAAAATTGCAATGCTGCCGGAAGCAACCAGTTACATGAAGGCTGAAGCGGTCCGCTGTGTGAACCAGTTTGTTCCTCTCAAAACGCAGCTGTTCTTGGTTCACATTGACGATTTCCTTCAAGTCCTCTTCCAGTTGGCGCTGGACAACGATAGCAGGGTCCGCAAGAATGTGTGTTCGGCGTTTTTGCTGATTATGGAAAACAGGCCCGACAAGTTGGTGCCCCACATGGATGGGGTGGTTGAATACGGACTCCACTCGATGCAAGACTCCGATGAAGATGTTGCCATGGAAGCTTGTGAGTTTTTATTGGCTCTTGCTGAGCTGCCCGGAAAGGGCCACAAGCAGCTGTTCCGTCCAAAGCTCCAGAAGGTGTTGCCTGTTCTTCTTGAGAAAATGGTTTACTCCGAGGAGGAGATTTTCTTGATTCAGCTAGCAGACGAAAAGGACGATGCTCGTGTCGCCGATAAGCAGGAAGACATGAGGCCCAACGCAGCCAAGGGCAAACTTCACCAGGTTGGTCGTAAGGGCGAATTGAAGAAAGAAAGCTCTCCAGCCTCTGAGCGCCCACACGATCCTGAAGATGACAGGGTCGAAGATTCTGATGGAAGCTATTACGCTGCGCTGTTGAGTGACTCGGACAATGAAGACGACTCGGATGACGAGCTCGATTCGTGGAATCTCCGTCGTTGTTCTGCGGCCACCCTCGATGCTCTCTCTCTTGAGTACCCAGAGGAAGTCATTCAGGTGACATTGCCAATTCTTCAAGAACGCATTGTCTCGGATGAGTGGCCCGTTCGTGAAGCTGCCATTTTGGCTTTTGGTGCTATTTCCACCAGTTGCATGGACCTCGCTAGCGACAAGTTGCCTACGCTTGTGCCTTTCTTAGTGGACCGTTTGAGAGACCTGGAGTCCAGAGTGCGCCAGATTTCTTGCTGGACGGTTTCCCGTTTTGCCCAGTGGGTCGCTGATGAGGCTCACGAAGGCGGCAATTACGCCAACTACTTCCAGCCCACGTTTGAGGCGATCGTGCTGTGTGTGCTTGACCCCAAAAAGGTTGTTCAGGAGGCAGCCTGTTCCGCATTATCCTCCTTCATTGAAGCCACCGATGTGGCCCTCATCAGCTACTATGTGGGTCCCTTGTTGGAGCAGTTTGCCAAGTGCATTCCATCTTACCAGAGAAAGAACATGATTGTGTTGTACGACTGTATTCTGACTTTCGTGGACAAGATCGGCCCCGAGTTGTTGAACTCGAAACCCGAGTATGTCTCGACTTTATTGCCTCCGCTTTTGCACAATTGGCAGCTTTTGCTGGACACGGAGTCGGACTTGTGGCCTTTGCTTGAGTGTATGTCGCTGGTGGCAGCCAATATGGGTGAGGCATTTGCACCATATGCTGTCCCCGTATACGAAAGAGCCATAAAGATTTTGAGCAACGCTGTTCGCTTGAACCAGGAGGTACATACTCATCCAGAGATCGAGGCGCCTGAGAAAGATTTCATTGTTACTTCCCTCGATTTGATTGACGGTCTTGTTCAGGGCTTCAAAGGCCACTCAGTCGATTTAATGAAGCAGCACGGCGCTGACCTAATGGAAATCATCATGGTGTGTATCGAGGACCCCGATGATGATGTTCGCCAGCTGACATATGCTCTTTTGGGAGACTTGGCTACCCACGCCTGTGATGAGACAATCAAGCCTCACTTCACCTCGCTTGCCATGTGGATTGGAGGCGAAATCACTAGCCACAGCTCCGCCAACTACCCTGTCACCAGCAACGCCATCTGGGCCTTTGGAGAGATGGTCATGGCGCTGCCCAAAGAGATTGTGCATCCTCAAGTATGGAACATCTCGTCTCTTCTCATTCCCATGATTGACCGGGCAGATGTTCAGCAGCCAGTATTGGAAAATGCTGCCATCTGCCTTGGAAGACTTGGTATGGCTGGTCCCGATGTGATTGGTCCCTTGTTGCCCAGGTTCATCCACCAGTGGTGTACACACATAATGTACATCCAAGAGAACGAAGAGAAGGAGTCGGCGTTCCTCGGGATGATTGAGATTATTCTCCAAAATCCAGACAACGGTTTTGGCGGTTTGAGCAACCAGCAAGGCCGCAAGAACTTGGCGGTTTTCCTCGATTGCATTGCAAACTACCTCAACAGCAGCGAGAGACTCAAGCACAGATTCCACCAGTTTTTGATTGGCTACAGGGACCTCACCGGGCCCAACTGGAGCCTGGTTTTGGCGCTTGCCAGCCAGGACACACAGCTTGTGCTTCGACCATACAGTTGATTCACGAGTATAGAACCTCCGACACCAACGGTGTGGGGAGGTCACGGACCCCGCTGGGCGCCTTGTGAAGGTAGGCGCCGGGGTCTTCTGGGTATATAGCGTTTTCGTCGGTGAAGACACGAGGATCGTCCAATGGTAGCGTCTTCACCTCGGAGTTGTATAGTGCTATGCTGATATACACATAGAGCATGAGCATTAGCAGATATGCTGGCACGGCCTGGGCCCAATACTTGTCTGGGTAGTAGTAGATGCCGAGGTAATTGAGTGCTTTGTCGGGTAGAAGGAGCCATGCTGTGTAGCCGAGAAGAGCTGCTGTGGTAAGCACGTATATGACGAAGCCCTTGTACTCTGCGTAGGAGGTTACATTTGTGGAAACAGTGACATCGGACTCCCTGGCTAGTTTGTCTTCGTTTCTAAAAGGCAGTAGGAGAGACGGAGCCGGCGAGGGCAGTCGACTTGTGGGTGTTCTAGTTCTGACTATGTTGAGGTGGTTCATGGTATGAGTTGGATGAATGCAATTGGAAGCAATTTAGGTGTGTTTTGGTTGTTGATATTTTGAAAAGTGTATTTGGGTGGTTTGGGTTAGGGAGTTTGAGTGTAAGGTTTGGAGTTGAAGTAGTGAAAGAAGGTGTAGTGCGTTTGTTGATGATCTATGGAGAAGTGCGTCAAACGGCTGCGAAATACGAAGAATAGAAGAAAGTGAGAATTGGAAAGGCAATCAGCGATAAGTAAATGGAAGTAATTTGAAAGAAAACGAGAGAGAATTTGAGCGTTTGAATCCAAATACTCTATTTTGTGGATATTTTACAGACAACTTCGTTGGCAGCTTTGAGACATGTGTACATTAAGTGGTGGGAACTTGTAAACTGGCGAGATGGTAAACCCTAGATTGATAAATTGATCACAGGATTTTCAACCAAAAGATGTCTGTGACATGGAAGTCAACATTATCTAAATGTCGCTGGGGTCAAGTACTGGATCAGGAATGGCCTCAAGAAAGGACACTTCTGCTTGAAGTGGAAAAGCAAAGTCTGAATTTGCTAATTTCGAAGAGGCATGTCAGCTGCTTGGAGCCTTCAATTGCTTGGAAGACACGAGAAATACTATTGCATATTTGATAGAGAGGTGATTGTTGGTGGATCTGAGCATATGCTTAGCACCTTCGTGACAGACTGCAAATCCTGGGTCCATTTTTAACGATTGAAGAGAAGGAAAGAAGGCTCTTCCTCACAGATGTCTTCCTGGTAACTTCCCTTTATTTGATTTAGAGGCCCCATACGTTGATAGAACAAGCAGCATTGATATGCACCACCATCTTGACTACAACCTCTCCATTTTTACTACAACCTTTACTTTGCCAGGTATTCAAATAGAGCTCTGTAAATCTCTATGCTGACATATTTCATGATTACGGATTTACAGCGGTAAGGACGAATCTACTCGGAACGCACTGCCATAGATAAGCTACCATCATACCCCTTCGGCACCATACCACTACTAGCGAATCTGTAAGTTTCTCTTCACCTTTAACAAACGTTTTTATGACAATAAAAGACACCAAATTGTTTTTACCATCGAAATGGCCCCAAAAGTCCTACCCCTGCTGAAACTTCTTACTATTCCGTACTCCCCATCTCTCCCTCATCCATCCGGAACTTCCCTAACCTCTCCCCATCAACTAAGTCTACTGATCAATTAATGCCAGTCAAATTTTCTGCCCAAATGCACCGGTGGTGAGTCAACCTCTTCGTGTCCGGGTAACCGCTACTGATTTCGGATCGCGGCTAGCGCTGAGTCATTTCCCTTTTCGGCCATCTTTTTTTCACCACCTCTTTTCACATCCACTACAACCACCTTCTTCCCCAATGTTCCGTGGAATCTCCATATGGCACCGCAGCACGCAGCGGCTTGCCCTGCTGCCCTCGAGCTTCTCTAGGCTCTTCAGCGTTTCGTCCAGATTCCACAATTCGCAGCCTATTTATCAAGGCGGTGAATTCTTGAAGACGTTGCCCCAGTTCAAGCCACAATTGGTTGATGTGAACAAAGTCTTGGTTATTGGATCCGGCGGCTTGTCTATTGGGCAGGCCGGAGAATTCGATTACTCCGGCTCCCAGGCCATCAAGGCCTTGAAAGAAGCCAACAAGCAGTCTATCTTGATCAACCCCAATATCGCTACAAACCAGACATCTCACGCTTTGGCGGACGAAATCTACTACCTTCCTGTTACTGCCGAGTACATCACGTACATCATTGAGCGTGAGCAGCCCGACGGCATTTTGTTGACTTTCGGTGGTCAGACTGGTCTCAATGTGGGTGTTCAATTGGACAAGATGGGAGTGTTTGAGCGTTACGGAATCAAGGTTTTGGGCACTCCTATCAAGACCTTGGAGACTTCCGAAGACCGTGATCTTTTTGCTCAGGCTTTGAAGGAAATCGACATTCCTATCGCCGAGTCCATCGCAGTGGAGTCTGTTGACGATGCCTTGAAAGCTGCTGAATCCGTGGGATACCCTATTATTGTCCGTTCTGCCTACTCCTTGGGAGGATTGGGTTCTGGATTTGCTGCCAACGAACAGGAGCTCCGTGACCTTTCTGCCAGATCGTTATCTTTGGCTCCTCAGATTCTCGTGGAAAAGTCCTTGAAGGGCTGGAAAGAAGTGGAATACGAGGTGGTCAGAGACAGAGAGGGAAACTGTATCACCGTTTGTAACATGGAAAATTTCGATCCTTTGGGTGTCCACACTGGTGACTCCATTGTGGTTGCTCCATCCCAGACTCTTTCTGACACTGAGTACCACATGTTGAGATCTGCTGCTATCAAGATTATCCGCCACTTGGGCGTTGTGGGCGAATGCAATGTTCAGTACTCTTTGCAGCCCGACGGATTGGATTACAGAGTCATCGAAGTCAACGCTCGTTTGTCCAGATCCTCTGCTTTGGCTTCCAAGGCTACAGGCTACCCATTGGCATACACCGCTGCTAAAATCGCCTTGGGCCACACTTTGCCTGAGTTGCCTAATCCTGTTACAAAGACCACCACTGCCAATTTCGAGCCTTCCTTGGATTACATCGTCACCAAGATTCCTCGCTGGGACTTGTCCAAATTCCAGCATGTCAAGAGAGACATTGGGTCTGCCATGAAGTCTGTGGGTGAAGTGATGGCCATTGGGCGTAATTTCGAGGAATCTTTCCAAAAAGCCATTCGTCAAATTGACCCTTCTTACATCGGAGTCCAGGGTGACCATTTCGAGAACTTGGACGATACCTTGGCTAATCCCACCGACAGAAGATGGTTGGCTGTGTGCCAAGCGTTACTCCACGAAAACTACACCGTGGACCGTGTCCATGAACTCTCCAAGATCGACAAATGGTTCCTCTACAAGATCATGAACATCGTGAGAATGTACCGTGAATTGGAGGCAGTTGGCGACTTGGGCCGTATCAACCACGACTTGATGCAAAGAGCAAAGAAATTGGGTTTCTCCGATAAGCAGATTTCCCTCTGTGTGAATGCCACCGAGCTCGAGGTGCGTGGTGTCAGAAAGCTGTTTGGCATTGTGCCTTTTGTTAAGAAAATCGACACCTTGGCTGCCGAATTCCCTGCTAACACAAACTACCTTTACACGACATACAACGCCACCTCGTCCGACATCGATTTCAAGGACAAGGGCACCTTGGTGTTGGGTTCGGGTGTCTACAGAATCGGCTCCTCCGTGGAGTTCGACTGGTGTGCCGTGGCTACTGCCCGTGCTCTTCGTGAGCTGGGCCACAAGACGGTGATGATCAACTACAACCCGGAAACCGTCTCCACGGACTTTGACGAGGTGGACAGGCTCTACTTCGAGGAGCTCTCGTTGGAGCGTGTTTTGGACATTTACGAGTTGGAGACCGCCCTGGGCGTTGTGGTCAGTGTGGGAGGCCAATTGCCGCAGAACATTGCCTTGACTTTGCAAAACCAAGGCTGCAACGTTTTGGGAACCAACCCCGAGGATATTGACAAGGCTGAAGACAGACACAAGTTCTCACAGATCTTGGACTCCATCGGAGTGGACCAGCCGCAGTGGAAAGAGCTTACTTCCATTGAAGAAGCCGAGCGTTTTGCTGACGAGGTCGGATATCCTGTGCTCGTGAGACCCTCCTATGTTTTGTCTGGTGCTGCCATGTCTGTGATCAACTCCAAGAGTGAGTTGGACGCCAAGTTGAGCAACGCCTCCAAGGTGTCCAGAGACCACCCTGTTGTTATTTCCAAATTCGTGCAAGGCGCCCAGGAAATCGATATTGACGGTGTGGCCCACGAGGGCAAGGTTTTGGTGCATGCTGTTTCTGAGCATGTTGAGAATGCTGGTGTTCATTCTGGTGATGCTACGTTGGTGCTTCCCCCACAGAATCTTTCTCCTGTGATTCTCCAGCGTCTCAAGGTCATTGCTGATAAGGTTGCTGAGGCGTGGAGAATTACTGGTCCCTTTAACATGCAAATTATCTACGACACAAAAGACGGTTCTCTCAACGACGAGGACTCCCACCTCAAGGTGATCGAGTGCAACATCCGTGCTTCCAGATCGTTCCCGTTTGTGTCGAAGGTGCTTGGAACGAATTTCATCGAGGTCGCTTCCAAGGCGCTTTTGAACGAAAACGTCCCTGCTCCAGTGGACCTTATGGCTGAGAAATACGACAGAGTGGCTACCAAAGTGCCACAGTTTTCCTTCACCAGATTGGCAGGAGCCGACCCATTTTTGGGTGTGGAAATGGCCTCCACCGGTGAAATCGCCTGTTTCGGCCGTGACCTTCTTGAGGCTTACTGGACCTCGATTCAGTCCACCATGAACTTCAAGGTGCCTTTCCCTGGCAGCGGCATTTTGTTCGGCGGTGACTTGACCAACGACAAATTGGGCAAGGTCGCCCAGACGATTTCTGGCTTGGGCTACAACTTCTACTCGGCTTCTCCAGAGGTGGCTCAGTACTTGACCCAGTATGTTCTGGAGCCCGTGGAGGTGATTGATTTCCCAAAGACAGACAAGAGAGCCTTGAGAGAAATTTTTGCTGACAACGACATCAGCGCTGTTTTCAACTTGGCTCGTGCTCGTGCCGAGGACTTGTTGGATGAAGACTACGTTATGAGAAGAAACGCCATTGACTTCGCCATTCCTTTGTTCAACGAGCCTAACACATCCTTGTTGTTTGCCGAGTGCTTGAAGGCGAAGATCGGCACCAAGACCAAGTTTGAGACGGTGCCTGAGTCGGTGGAGATTCCTGAGGAAGTCCAGAGATGGAGTGAGTTCCTTGGAGGTAAGCCCGTGTAAACAGGCATTGCATTAGATAGCTGGCCGTCTGGCCTATAGAATAAATGGTAAAGATTGAATAGACTGGGGGAGTTTGGGCTTATTCGATAGCATTCGATGTGTTCTGAGGATGTTGTTCGAGAGTTGATACATATGGTTATGTGTTTCATAAGCTTAGGATTTTGCTGACCAGAAATTGAGAGCTTTGTTCATTGATATCAAGAACACTAGTTTTTGAATCAAATAGAGGTGGCCTAGATTGAAAGTGAATTCGAATTAAACCCCAGCATTTGGGGCTCTGAGTTTGGACTTGTCTGTTCTTCTCTTGCAGTATAAAACCTAGCATAAACTCTTTAACGCTACATCTAATCGGTACTCAATAATTACCTGAAACTAGGCTTAACCCAATACACAACTCTCGTTGCATTCACTCGTAGCACTCTTCATTAATAACTACTTCAAAATCATGTACGTTTCAGGCACACTCAAAACTACACTTGCACCAATAAATCGTGAATCAAGAGCATGGAACCCGGATTATAGACCTGTTGTATGCTAGTTTCTCTTCAAGAAACTACCAGAGACCAGCCTTCGAAACCGAAGCACTAAGTCAAGTCCTCATCGTCCTGGTCAACGACAGAGCTCTTGATCTTCAACAACAACTGCGTTTTCAACTTGTCCAACTTGGAGAACTGGTCAAACTCATACACCTTATCGGAGAAGCCCTGGAGGTCACCCAGCTCAATGGCACCGAAAATGTCCTGAACAAGATTGTACTCCCGCGTAGAGGGCCAGCTAGGTTCTTCTTCGGCGTAGCCTTCACACCGTTTCTGCGCCTCCACGATATCGTCAGCACACAATGTGCACAAGATGTTTTTCAAGAAGTAGTCCTTCAAGTTCCACTTGGTCAACAGATTGCCCAAGGAATTCTTGATGACGGTGTCGTAGTGTTCCCGTGCCTTCAAGTAGTTGCCCAGGACGGCGTTGAGGTCGGCACATTTGAGGTAGGCCTTGTTGGAGAGCGAAGGAGCATGGTCTGTGGAGAAATAGTCACCGGCTTTTTCGTAGCTCTCCAGCGCATTTGGAACATCATCGATCTGCTCGTACAACTCAGCCAAGTCCATCTGGAAGTTGGCAGCTCTTCTGAACTGCCCGTTCTGTGTCAAAAAGATGTGAATGGCCTGTTTCAAGGCGTCTATGGCGTCTGTGGGGGAAACCAGCTTGAAGCACTTGTACGCTTCGACCAAATGGTTTGCCACGTCATTCTGATTATCGAGCTGTTTCTGGATTTCAGCAGCTTTGACGAATTGCAGGCCTGCGCTGGCAAAGTCCTTATTCAATCTGTAGGAGTTGGCAGCCTGGACACGGAGGTCTGTGGCTTCTTCTAAACGGTAGGAGTTGCCACCAGACAAAAACAGCATAAATCCGCTTTGTGGCTTGGCAAGCTTCTCCGCCTGGGCGACGAGGGAACGTGGATCCAGCATGATATGAAAAGGTGTAGTAGTTGATACTTATCGCTGATAGTGCGTGCACTCCTGGAGGTCAGAGGTGGGGAGGGTGGCACAAGTATGGGGAGAGTTGGGGGATAAAGGTAGAATGGGCTAGAAGTAGAGCTTTAGTTCAGGGATTTATTTATGGTTTGGTTTGTGATGGAGTTGTGGAGGGGAGGGGTCAAGTTGATCTGGGGTGTATGTGAATGAGAGATTGCAGAGAGAGTTACAGAGGGAAGATGGTGGCGCAATTAGGTGATTTAGGATTAATCAAACAGAGGTATTTCTATCCATCGGAGGATCTGGAGGTTTGGGAAATAAGTTTTGGGAAGTTGCTGAGCATGTGGTTTAGTGGGTCACTCGAATGGCTGCGAAATAAGGGATAAAGGGTATCTAGAGAAACGTTTAAGAGAGGGAGCAAAATAGAGGCTGTTTGAGGGTCTGATTTAAGAGAAGCAATTCGGGACTTTCACATTTTGCCATGCCATTTGTTGGAGTGCCAGGTATTGGGCATATCGCAGTGTGGAGATTTGTTAACGACGAAGGGTGAATTGTGAAAGAAAAAAGTAGTCTGAATGGTGAGCTTCTTCATACTTTTATTTTGAGTGACTGGAGGATCTCGTTTATTCCCTTTTTTTCTGTAATTATACAAGATGATATCTTGGGTTTATAGATCATCCTTGACTGATTTAAGCTGCAATGACCTTCCTTGAGTGTTCCCAACAGCTTTTCGATGAAGCAGCTTCCAGTTAGCAATATCGGAAAGCAAGATCAGCTTTGAACTCGATTGCAGAGACATCTCTATATTTCAGCGTAGAGCCTATAACTGAGAAAATCAGCGATAGGAAAAGCTCATAGCAAGAAAAGCCAAATGTTTAAAGACTGATGACTCCTTCTCGTTACAGTACAACTCTTGCTCGAAAAATGAAGCGACAAATTGGTTTGAGTTTATTCAAATAAATCATCTTCCGAACTCCAGTGATAAGACTGGAAACCACGCATCACAGGCCAAAGGAAAAAGACATGTGCACATTTTGTGAATACTCTCCCTGGCTTCATTGAGAGGGGCATAATGATCAAGGTTCAAAAATTCACTTCCAGACAATGATTGTGGTAATCGCTGTTTCTCCACTGATTGAGACATCGCACCATTTGCAGCCATAAGGTTCCCATCACTTAAGAACTCTGCTTCGGATAGGAGCGTCCACTATTCAATTCCAAAAGATTTAAGTCAGTCTGAGAATAAACCATCAAAAAGAAGAAATCAAAAAGAAGCCTGATTAAATTCAAAATCTCCCATCTTCGTTGATCTATAACCCCATATTCACAACCGCGCATAAATAAACATCAACAACATGCTGTATGAGAAAGTCCGGTTTGACCGGCTACGAAGGGTGACGGAAAAAGCTGTGGAGCAGACAGTCAAAAAGCTGCTTCAACAGGAACAGATAGAAAAATGCTTCCCCACTATCAGCGAGATGAAAGGCGGAAAATCAACCTTGGAGACTGCCAGAAAACAGATTCTACAGTACTTTCAGCTGACGCTGGAAAAGCAGTTTCAGTACATATTCGAGCAAAATGATATCGAAAGGAAGCTCGATGAACTCGATGAAATAGTCCAGGCCGCCCAAGCAAGACGTGATCTGGGTACAGAAGAGCCGCTTTTCATAGAGAAACTCACGCCTCAGGAACTCATAGATGCACGGGTCGGGGCGTCGAAAACAGAAACTGTGGCAAAACTTCAGTTGATATACGACCAATTGCTTCTAGATAATAAGCAGCTCCACGAAGAGATCTTGGGTCTTGTGAAAGAGGGCGGCTCAGTGAAGGACGATTTGCTACTGCAAGTGGACGCGTTGGCTAGCGGTGTTGACGAGATGAAGAAGGCGGAGTTTGACGTTCACTATGACCAATTAATTGAGGAGGTGCTCCGGTGAGTGAGCAAAGGTTGAATTGCAATTACCAATGATGATCGAGAAACAGGGCTGCTTAATGGAAGAACGTCCGTCCGAAAAGCCCATGGTAACACATACTCATGGAATTTGATTAATTTGAGAAGGAGGCAATTTCCAGATGGGCTCATTTTGAACATTCATGACTAAGACGAAATCACGGCAAGCCAGCGAGCCTTTGGAATTGTATAACAATGTGGCTATTGAACTGCTAATGCTGGTGAACCGGGTTGCCCAAGTCTCTTTCCTTTGCAATGCCCCAGGAACAAATACAGCGACTCTCACCGCAACAGTTCCCATAGTACGCAACAATCTATTGCGATGGAATACAAAAGCCGATTAACGCCATGATCAATGAAATGACGAAATATGATTGTACGCAAGAAGAGAGTTTAATGCCAAATAGTACTCCATCAGACAGTAAAAAGCCACCCAGCCACAAGCTGCTAGCAATAAAACCGGCCGTAGACGACCTCACTACACAATCTTCCCTGAATGCGTCGATGCTATTTACATGTTTAGGATGCCTGCCCGTAGAGAGTGTCGTAGTTCTTCTTGGCCAACTTGTTGTACTCTGCCACCCTCTTCTCCAAGTCGCCAAGCTGCTCCTGCTTCTTCTTGGTCTTCTCCGACTTCTTCACCAACTCACGGTCGCCCCACACCTTGTAGTCCTCGAAGTACTGGTATCCCATGCTGAACTCCCTGGTGATCACATCATCAGTCAAACCCAACTTGGCGAGCGTGTAGTAGTATCTTTCGGGGTCCACACGCTTCAAGTACTTTAGTATTCTCTGTCTCTGGTTCACGAGGTGGCGAATGGCTTGTGTGTGGGAATGGTCTTTTTTGTTAGCCTTGAGATGCCCGAAGTTGAGGTGGATCTTGGCTGTCATCACGGCAGCCTGGACCTCCGGTGAGCCGCTGTCGCCCTCGTATCTCTGAAACTCCTTACGGGCAAAACTCACCGCCATCTTCTTTTTGTCTTCGGCGTTGGTGTTCTTCAAATTCAAGATGGTCATCACAGCGTTTCTCTTCTTCTCTTCCTTTGCGACAACAGATTCCGGAAACATGTCTCCGGCCAAGTTCGAGTCGGTGACGGCTTTCTGGGCTCCGTAAAGCAATTTCTCCACCTCCTC
Organism: Candidozyma konsanensis; assembly: GCA_030563505.1. NCBI lineage: Eukaryota > Fungi > Ascomycota > Pichiomycetes > Serinales > Metschnikowiaceae > Candidozyma > Candidozyma konsanensis. Next base: position 121,430 of record JAJMJI010000023.1, on the reverse strand, counting down.
TCTCTTGAACCCCTGGGCCAAATTCATTGGTTCATTGAGCTCTCTGCGTAATCTGGTGATAAATGGCACATTTTCGGCGCCAAGAACAGGGTCAACCTCAAAGGGGGCAAACTTGATTTTCTGCTTTTTCAAGTTGTTCACGTCTCTGATAATTTGGCGTTTCAAACGGAACTCTCTTCTTCTGAGAGCTCTTCTCTTGGATCTTCCAGCATCCTCGGGAATGAACTGTTTGGCGGCCATGTACGGCTGGAGCTTAGGAGCTTCCTGAAACTGACGTGCCAGGAGCCCTAGAAAGCGAACCGCAGAGCGAAACATTTGAAGGAGCTTGACGGTTTTGGTTTGGATTGTGTTGTAGAAAAATTTGTGAGTGAGCAAAATTAGTGCACGTGATACGGCACGTGATATAGTGAAGGAGAGAAATTTGGTCGCCAGAAGGCAGTGTAGGGAGTGGGAGATGAAGGATTGGACATTAGAGATGAGGTTTGTTTGGTCGGACAACTGGGAGGTCTGTTTCATGGCCAACTTTGATGAGGTCTGAGAACACAGGACTACCAAGATCAGGGCAGTACTCCACCGAATTTGGCCCGAGTATCAGATTGAAGGTGTTTTTTTGAATGCCATTGTCTCTATTCTAACTATTTGGTAAGAAACTTCTAAAGTTACTCTTACCCTCCACTTCGTTCTTCAATACAATTGTGGTGTACGGATCTTTTTCAACCACTTATTCCAAGGTCGATTCATCCCAAGTACCCACGAATTTATGGCAAAGCCGAAATACGTCATCGAGAATGGATTTCGCCGGGTTACACCGTACTACCACGATTTCACCACCACAGTGAAAGCCAGGTGGCTCAAAAAGCCAGTTTCCCATATTCTCACTGAAGAGCTAGGCCAGGATTCTACTATAGTGGAGCTGGGGATTCAAAATGGCACAATTTACGTTTCTACTGATTGTAACAGGGTAGAACTGGGAGTCAAGCTTCTGCCCGAGGAGACAAAATCCCATCTTTTCCGGAATCACGATACCCTCCATGCAACTCAGCATATCCACGAACCGCCAATTTTATATAAGGGACCAATTGAGATCGTAATGGAGAACGACGACATTGTCGCTGTTTCAAAACCTCTGGGAATGCCCACTCACCCAAGTGGAGTTTATCGCTGGAACAGCCTCACTAGTATACTAAAAGAAGAGCACGGTTTCCAGAAACTCTATCCATGTCATCGTCTTGATAAGGCCACTTCAGGGCTTCTTTTGCTTGCCAAAAATGGCGGTTCCAAGAACTTTCAAGCAGCTCTCAACGACAAGAAAAATACAGAGAAATGGTACTTGGCTAGAGTTGAAGGCCGTTTTCCTTCGGAGCCGTTTGTATTCAAACATCCGGTATTTTCACTCAGTTATGGCGGTTATATTAATATCAGGAACACAAGCCTGGTGCCTATTTCGTCTACAGGATTTAAATTGCTCAAGTATTCGCAAAGACTCAACCAGAGCATTGTACGGTGCAAGGCAATTACAGGGAAGATGCACCAAATCAGGATTCATCTCAAATGTCTTGGGTTTCCAATTGTCAATGACTATTTATACAATCCACCTTCTGAAAGCGCTAAGGGCCAGTTGAAGGTCCAAATTGAACAGACCATGCACAATTTAGTGAAAGAAAAGCTCAAGGAAAGCAAAGATGATTTTGTGGATTTGGATGCGCTTTTGGAGGAAAAGCCCTCGCTAAAAGAGGATATGGCGAAGCTTCGAAAGCTTAGAGATACCAACCACGATAGAGAATTGGCAGACTCTTGTTCTGAATGTTCAAAGGTGCTTTTGAGTGATCCGGTGAACGAAGAGATATACCTTCATGCCCACCGTCTTAAGCATACGGGAGATATACTGTTCGATCTTTCCACAGAAATGCCCGAGTGGGCGAATATATAAAAGGTGATGGGGGTCCGAGCTTTCAAATAATGGTTGCATAAGAGGGATCTTAGCTGCCGATATAGCCTCAATGGGGGATTAAAGTCATGGACTTTGCGCATATAGATAGATAATTCAAGTTGAGGAGTGTTTTTAAGAGCATTCTTTGGATATCCTTGGGAAAAAGTCGTATGCTGTTAGCTCTACTCCGATGAAATGGCATGGATAAAAGACTATGTGCCTGGAGCATCAAGCTCTTACTAAAAATGGGTGCTAGCAATGGACTTGGTAGTTTAACAATATGATGCACTGGTAATCGAGGTAATCACTGGCTTGCAATATAGCAGGCTTCAATACACAACGTAGATAAAACAGACATCCAAATCACACAGATTTTATAAGAAAATTCGTTAAAACAAGACCCCCCCCCCCAAAAATGGAGTATACCACCTTCGTTCACCAGTACTGGTAACCCACATACAGTACTATCAACAAACCCCATCGGCACCTACAACACCCTCTTCCACAATTCCCCCTACATATGGCGCCGGCCCCAAAAAAACTGCTACCTGCAGTACTAACGGCTCAAAAGCAACGACCCCCCAAAAAGTTTCTGTCCTCCTTGATCACAGACGTCTACAGCAAAGTCTCTTCACACACAGATCTCGATAACCTTCGAGATGAGTACCTTCTGAATATTGCCTGGAAGCTTTTTCATGCAGACGTCACCAACAACCACGTCGAATTGATTCTTGCCGTTGTGTTTTACAGCTCTGTGGTTTGTGGAAGCGGGAAAGAATGGGCTCTTTTGGCTCAAGACAAAGAAAAGCTCAGCAGCTTACTTCAGCGAGTGCTTCAAACCACACTCAAATCGGCCATTGAAGAGCTGTTGGTAGATTTTGAGTACTTGACTTACCTCTTTTTAAGTGTTGTTCTTCGGCAATACCCAGACGCCTTATTGAACCATGAGCTTTTCGAGAGATGGCTAGACAGTGTTTTGGATGTGTACACGGAGCACTTCTTGAGTGGGGAATTTTCTGTTGCTAGTTCCAAAACGGCTGCGGCGTTGGTTTACTTTCTTGGGGTCGCTAGATTGGAAAGCATTGCACGTATTGTGGAGACAGTGGATTCAAGATGCTTTCTTTCAGTTTTCGCCAGTTGTGAGGATCCACAGCTCAAACAGCTCATAGACGAGCAGATTCCGAAACCAGATATCGCAGACTTCACAAAAATACAGAAAAAGTCAAGAGATCTAGGGTTCAGTTTTCTCGGTGATTGTCTACTGCCGTATGACTTAAAGACAACAGACCTAACTGAAAATCTCGCTGATCTCGATATCGACAATCTCATTGAATTAGCTAGGACAGCCGGCTACGAAGGCAATATTGACGACTCGGACTTTTTGGCTGATTTGGTCTTTCGTAAAACAGTCCCACGATTGGACAACAAACGCTACGTTTCTGAGCAAGAGCTCTTTGACTTTTTCAACCACACGCCGACGCTTGGGCTCAATACCCCATCATACTTTTCATCCAACGAGCCCTTGGCAAAATGGAAGTACCAATTGTACTCCTCCATCAACCGCCATCTCCACCTGTGTCTACAGAGACTCAACATTACCAAGGAGGGTATCCAGGGCACTAGCAAATATTTCCCTGAGATAGAGAAAATAGAGGAAAAGGGTTCCGATTTGGAAATCTCCGTGAAGTCTGGTGGAAACGAAATACGTGAGGGACATTATGTCGTGCTTCTTCATATGGAGAAACCTGTTAAACATGAGCATTTCTCTCGAGTTTGCAAATACGGTATTATGAAGGCGAGACTCGTGAGAGTTACAAGATTCGATGCCAAATTGTTGGTCGTACAACTAAATGAGCAAGACAGGAAGTACAATAGACTTCTAAGTTTGTCATCTCAAACAGGCGTTCTGTTGTTACCGTCTTTATCCGGTGATATGATTCAAAGTTTGAAAGCTAGAGAGGAGAAGAGGCTTTGGAAAGTAAGCGGGATTGATGAAAGCTTTACAGAATCCACCAAACGAAGAAAAGGCGAGGATGAGGCCATCAAGGTGTTTGAGTATAATTCGAGCAAATTCGAACTCACAAGTTCTGATTCCACACTAACGAAGGATCAGTCGACCGCATTACTTAAGATACTCTCTTCGCCAGTTTCCTTTGTCAAATGTGCTCCACATTCTGGAACGGACATTTTGGTGAGGGCGTTTCTTGAGACCATTCTTCTCAATAGCGACCCAAAGTCGCCTGAATCTTGTCTTGTGATATTCCCCACGAAGCACCATGTTAAAAGGTTTCTTCTCAGCGACGCTTTACTCCCAGTAACGCACAAATGCGGAGATATTCAGTCAAGCCGAAAACAAGCAGATCGGCTTCTTCAACGTGTTTCAGAATTGGCCGCTTTTCTCGACCTCCAAGAGTTTGACTTCACCTCCTCCTTGAGAAATGCCATCATGTTCCACGAATCTCAAGTTCAGCCTCGCTGGAATGAATATCTCAAGACACTCAAGGAGACGATTGCTTCAGTGTCGAAGTATCCGTTCGCCAGGCTTGATCTTGAAAAGGACCTTCCACTTAAGAATGCTCTAGACAAGGTTGTCAAACATTACGCTGAAATCACGAGAACCTTCTCGCATATTCAGCGTCTAATTCTTATGGATAAAGCAGATATTGAGAAACACCCAGAAGACATTGAGAGGGCACTTTGCACTCTGCACCCAGTGTTTATGTGCTCTCCGGAATCTCTTGATCTTGTGGGCAAAAAGTTCGAGCATATCGTTTCCTTTGTTGGTATGGAAACAGAGGCAGCTATATCGAACAGTACCAAAAAAGTGGCTTTTCTTGGAGAAGTCGACATCTTTTCCTGCGATGTTCTGGCGTCTCTTGAGGACTCAGTTAAACTTGATAATGGAGAAACGAAACCGGAAAAGACACAATATAACCCTGGGCTCTCCCAAAATAGCTTGGTGATCAAAATACCGGCTTCAGAAAAACTCGTCAATGTCGATGAGGCAACCTACATTGTGGGCCTCTTTCAGTATTTGCGTTTGTTGGGGTATCGTAACGAGGACATCCTACTCGTTGTTACATCTCCCTATATGAAGCTTTTGGTTGAAGAGATACTAGAAAGCAAGGACATTTCCAAATCGAGCACTGCTGAGGATTCCGAATCCTTCGAGCTTGGCTGGCCACTTATTCAGCTCGCTTCGGAGCCCTTAGTACCATCACGGTACGTGCTTTTTTCAGCCCATGGCGATTTGAGCTTCAGTGACTTGAGGCGAGCCATGAAGTCTTCGTCTCATGGATTCTATGCCTTTTCGAATCAGACATTACCAGTTGGTGAGAAGCTGTCTACGTTAAAAGTGTACACTGGCGCTAATCTCGTGGATCATACAGATGATAGAGAAAACGGCCAGAAATCCCATGTCATTGAGGATTCCACCCACATGTCCGAGTATGTGGGGCAGATGTTGAAGATCAGAAGAGCGCACAGGGAGAAATAGGGAAGTGTGTTTTCGGGTTGGGTTGAAAAGCTCTGATCTACAGCTGGTGATCAAAACCAACTTTGGAACCCCGATTGATCAATTTTGCGTTAGATGATCTGCTCTGTTTCTTTTATTGATTCAGCAGAAGCAAACAGAGATAGGAATCCAGAGGTTCACTTCCTCCTGGGTCGGAATCAAGTGGTCAATTCTTGGATCAAGCTTGATTTTGCCTGTCTCGGTTTCTATTTCTGCTTTACCGTTCAAAATCACTTGCTACTGCTTTTGACAGCATTGTTCCTTCACCCCTCCCAGTCAATTATCGCTTGCTGCCACACATGTTCCCTCCTCGAAAAGCGGCATTTTGGTTGCAGAGCCCGCCCAAAACTGTGCTGTAACAATGGCCAACGGAACCAATTCGCTTTTTGAGCAAATTTTCAACTCGAAAAGGACTGGCCTCTACGCATCCTCACGTCCACAGCACGCCAAGTCCGCCGTATTGGCAGAATGCCAAAACTTTGAAATCTGTGGCTTTATCAAGATTTTCCATTTTCCATTTTCCATTTCCGGTGCTCCTAACCACCGAATCGGTTGATCAGAAGTCAAACCCAAAAACGCCGAGGTACGAAAAGACGGAAATTTTGCAAAATCAGTGACACGTCAACGGCGATTTGTCTTCCTGTTGCAGTTTTTTCAGAAATGCACAGCTCCTCTATTGCACCGTTTTGCAACCATCGAGATGCCGGACGCCGTTTCGCTTATCAGAAGAATCTGGAAAAAAGCCCAAACGACTGAGTCCGTAGCAAGGCGACGGCGGAAAAAACGGAAATTTCTATAATTAGCAATCTAGCCTCTGGCCAGGGTTTGCATGCCCACCTTCAGACAGGATATACACGAGCGACTAGACTTCCGGCAGCCTCGAAAGAGTAAAAAAGGTTTGTTTTCTGCCTGTTCGAGGAGCCTTACGTCACGTGACGCTTTGCGACATCGCGACATTTCTTACCAGCCCAAAAATACCTCCCCTCATGCCTTGATAAGGTGTTAATAAATAGAAAGGCGTATTCTTGCACGGCCAATTCACGTACCCAGACTACTCAATTCCCCTTGGCCCTTCTATATCCCCTAAACAGCAGGTCGTGCCTGAACCAAAACACCGCAACCCTGTTGTCTAGGGTACGATGTCGCGCTAATCGCCTTATCTTGCTTAAGTAAGCAGCGAAGTTATCTTATCCCACGACAATGTCGCAACACCCCCAGCAGAGGTTAACCTGATACGTCTTGGAGCAAAAAACAAGCCATTCGAGATATAGCAAAATCTGCCTCTCCAGAAAATAAGACCTCTTCTCTCCCGCCAATTCCACCCAAGGAGGCTCCCCCAAAATGGCCCACAAAAATGTCGCGCTTGGCTTATCTGATGGCTGGAATTTTTTTCAGACTACACCTGAGACAGAAAAAAAAACCCTTCTAAAAAACACAACTTCTTTTGAACCGTCTTGATTTCGAACGCCAGCTGACCGAAAACAACCCACCTCGGCTCTCCATCCCCGCCCCCGACCCGCCACCACCGCCAGTCGCCCCGTCCTTTTCCCGCCCATTGATAAGCGCCAAAAGGTCGATAACAAAATCACCCCTCCGTTCGAACAAGCCAAAATTCTCGTTGCAACGACAACCCCCAGTTTTCCCCAGATGAGTGAAATCCAAAGATTGCCTCACATGGTGAACAACCCGGTGCATCCAAACGCCAAAACAACCACACAAATCAACAACGGCACCACCACCACGAAACTGAACATTCTGTCGCCGGTGTGCCGTAACTGCAAAACACAGACCACGCCGCTATGGCGCCGTGACGAGACGGGCCAGGTCTTGTGCAACGCGTGTGGCTTGTTTTTGAAACTCCACGGCAGGCCCCGGCCTATCAGCTTGAAGACAGACACGATCAAGCTGAGGAACCGGATCAAACAGCCCAACTTCCTGAAGAAGAACAGCGCCAACACGCCGGAATTGAAGGCCAAGGAGTTGCGTCCGCTGCTGTCGCTGAGTCTGCTGGCGCTGAGCCTGCTGGTTCCCACGGTGCTGAAGAAACTGCCCAAACAGAGCCGCAAAAGGAGTCCTCCTCCTGATTTCACCGTTCAGCCCCAGCACCAGCCCCAGGTCCACCAGCCTCCACCGCCACAGCACCACATCCACCACTTGCCTGGGCTTGCGGCGTCCACCACCGCCGTTCCACTGCCTCTTTCTCACCCCAGGGTTCCGCTGAACCATGCGCCTTTGCCCCACCATTTGCACCATCTTCTGGGCATTTCGTCCCAGGTGCAGCTGTTGCATTATCCTTCTTCAACACCCACCCAGTTTGCGCCGGGTTTGCAGCGAATCACTTCTCCTCTCATGCTCAGCAATACGATTCTGAATGCCCGCTCTGTTTCTTCTACGGGCGGTGTTTCGCCAAAAGCGTCGCTTACCGCTGCTCAGGCCGCTGGCGCTTTGGAGAATATGCTGAACGTGCTTGGCCCTTCGGCGACTTTCAAGGGTCCTGGTCGGGAGAACATGAACGGTGTTTCGCTTATGGGCCCCAACGCCAAAACCCCAGCCAAACAGGAAAACAGGGTTTTGCCTGGAATTGGCTCTTCCCTGGGCTCGTCCACGGGCGCCTCTTCTAACGTTATTGCGTCTCCTTCGTTTGGGCCTCAGTTCCACTTGGACTCGCCCAAAAGAGAGCACCCCAACCTTCCCAAACCATCGTTGCCTCCGATTCACCAGACCGTTTCTCGAGGCTTGACGCCTGCCAACGGCTCGGGCACTCCGGGCTCGAATCTGGGGCCTTTACCTTCGATTCTGAATTTGCACCCGGTGAAGACCGAGGAAATGAGCATTTTGAGCGCCGAAAACGCCAAAATCGTCCGCAACTCCGCCGGCGAAAGCCAGTCCTCCCAGCCTCCTCCAAAGAGCTCTCAGTCGGAGCCCAACTCTAGCTTTAATGCCGAAAAGCAGTCCAGCGAGCAGCAACAAGGTTCAGGCAACGACGACGGAAGCAATAACAATAACAACAACAATAACAATGAAAACCAGCCCAACAGCCACGCTGCTCCGGTGCCTACTTCTGCTGACGGAGTTGCCTACGAAAACACTCTTCTCAAAACGAGGATCTCTGAACTCGAGCTTGTCAACGATTTGTACAGAACGAGGATCATGGAGCTTGAGGCGATGGAGCAGGCTGCACGTTTGAGAGAATCGTCGATTCGCCGCCGTTTGGACGAGGTGATTTCTTTGCAGAGCCAGAATGCCCATGAAGATGGAAAGGCCAAACAGGAGTCATAGAATGGTGAAGGATGGCTATGGCTCGGAAAGGATATGACTTGAGTAACCTGGGCGTTCTGTGACGACTAGTAGAACTTGTATAATTACTTAATGACAATCAATGGATGCAAGGTCGAGGACATGACTAAGTAGTGAGATTTGAAGAGAAAGGACAAGGTTCAAGCTGAAGTGATTCATGCTAAAGGAACTTTTCATTGTGGAGAGTTAAAGCACCTTCGGCTTGCTTGTTAAAAATGTCTATATTTATGGAAGTGCAAATGTATGATGTCTTGCAGAATGTATGAAAGTAGTTATTAGTTTAAACGGAAGACAAAATGCAATTTGGATGGATTTATGGTCCATCTACACTTCGAAAAGTGATGTGTTGTGAATAATACTAAGTAATTCAAATAAGATTAGCAAAATCGGGAGGATATAGATGGATGCAACCTGACTTAGATCCACAGTCATCTAACTTAAACTCCTCATATGAAGATTGAATGTTTTTGGAATCTGACGAGGAGTGGTGATATATTTATAAGATGCTTGTTACTCCTCGAAGCATAGAAACATAATAAAGGCATCATCATCTATGTGATAAGAAACGACTCCAGATATTGGCAAAAGACTTTTTTCTTGATAGTGAAAATGTGAGTTCCTCTCATTATATAAATAGAGCATTATAGTTGAATCAAATCAAGCAATAATTGACGCAACTGTCAACGAAATGGCGTCTTCAGTTCTTGAAAAAGAATGAAAATCGATCTGCTGCTTCCGATGTATGCCGTGATTCACTTTTCGATCTGTCTAACTTTTCTTTCTCCTTTGAGGAATCTATTCGGTGAAAGAAATCTCTTGTGTATCACCCACTCTAGTCCAATTCTTAAAAATGCCAAGCTATGAACTTCTCTACTGGTACATAGTATGCATCACTGACACGCATCCAAGTACCAGCCTACAATACCATTCGCTTATGTTCGTTTTATACTATGTGCGGCCACTGGCAATTTACCAATAAATGCAATTAGGTCTTGACGTCTGGTTCGTCCTTACCCAAGAACTCCTTGAACTTCAACAACTCCAAAATAAAGGCAATGTCCTTGGAGAAGAAGTCGTCCACGGCGTGATCATATGTAGATGGGTCGGCAGAGTGCTTCTCCAAATACAATCTGACTGTGGCTCCGGACGATCCAGTACCAGACAAACGCACAATGAAACGCAAGCCATTGGTGAACTTTATGAACAAACCTTGGTTCTTGGACACAGATCCGTCCAAGTCAGTGTACGAGAAGTTGGCGGCTTCCTTCACAGTATAGCCTGGAGCCAACTCTGAGCCCTCTTTCTTCAGTTCGACAATAGAGGCGAGAAGGTCGACAAGCTTGGCAGCACCCTCACTGGATACCTCCTCGTAGTCGTATCTGGTAAAGAAGGTTCTGCCGTACTTCTGCCAAAACTTCTCCTGAACGGCCTTGATGCTGGTCTTCTCGTTGGGGAACTGCTGGTTGAAGTCAGCCAACACGTTCAACCAAGCACAGATGGCCCACAAGCCGTCCTTCTCTCTGATGTGGTTCGAACCGGTACCGAAAGACTCCTCACCGCAAATGGACAACTTCTTGGCGTCAAACAAGTTGCAGAAGAACTTCCAGCCGGTGGGAACCTCGTACACGTCAAGATTCTTATCCTTGGCGACTAAGTCCAAAGCGCCAGAGGTAGGCATGGAACGAGCCAAGCCGTAGACGCCCTGTTTCTTGAAGTAAGGAATGGCGTCGGCGTACTCAGAAATGATGGCCACAGAGTCACCAGGCGAGACGAAAGCACCAGCTCCGTAGATCATGTTTCTGTCACCGTCACCGTCCGAAGCGGCACCAAAAGCGATCTTTTCGGCGTCCACTCTGCTGACCAAAGTCTCGGCGTAGGTCAAGTTAGGGTCAGGATGCAAGCCGCCAAAGTCTGGCTTGGGCACAAAGTTCTGAATGGAAGACTCAGGCAAGCCCAATTCCTCAACAAAAATCTTGTGGCCGTAAGGACCAGTGATACCGTTCAATGCGTCGAAAAGCACCTTGAATCCCTGGCTCTCGCCGGCGCTGTGGATGAACTTCTTGATGAGGGGGAAGTCAAAGATCTCCTTCATGAGAGTCACATAGTCGGAAGTTGGGTCAATCACCTCGACCTCGATAGGACCGGCCTTGGTGGAACCGATCTTGCTGAGATCCACAGTGTCAAGCTTGTGGATCTTATACTGGGTGAGGGACTTGGAGATCTCGAACATCTTATTGGTGACGTTTTCAGGCGCAGGGCCGCCATTGGCCAAGTTGTACTTGATACCCATGTCCTTGTCTGGACCACCTGGGTTGTGGGAAGCGGTCAAAATGATACCGCCGGTGGCCTTTCTGATTCTGATGACGTGGGAGGTGGCTGGGGTCGAAAGCAAGCCGTTCTGGCCCACAATGATCTTTTTCACGCCATTGGCGGCGGCAATTTCGATAATAAGCTGGACCACATGGTCATTGTAGTATCTGCCGTCACCGCCCACAACCAAAGTCGCGTCCTGGGCTCCCTCAGGGATGGCCTCAAGAATTGCCTGGATGAAATTCTCGGTGTAGTTTTCCTGCTTGAACACAGTGACCTTCTTTCTGAGGCCCGAAGTGCCTGGTTTCTGGTCGGTGAAGGGTTTCGTTTCTACGACGGAGGACATGGTAGTTGAAGGAGAAAGTTGCGGTGTTGATGTCGCGCCGACCAAAAGTACAGGCGAGAGTGCAGTTTTACGATTTCAAAAAGGTGGGAAAGGCGCTCTATTTATGTTCGCCAGCGGGGCAACGCGGGGCGCCCTTGGCCGACTGGATCTAACCCCACTGCCCCACTTGAGAGGTTATAATACTTTAGGTTTTTCAGCCCCTCGGGATTTTCGGCTTCTTTCTCGTATTTGGGTGTCAGGCGACGCACCTGAGTGAATGCTGAATCGGAATGGTCAAGTGGGGTTTCATCTTCTGTTGCAATGTGGATTCTGTGTAGTTTCTGAAAATTAGCGGAACCCCAGATTAAGGTGATTCGGCTATGGTATGGGGCTCAAAGTCCGACGCCGAGCTGGGCACATAATCGCATGATGAAATTCTCGGACTTCGAGGAGTTAGCCGAGAAGACGAGATGAAATATAAGCGTCGGAAGTTTTTATTAGTGGGAGATTATAAAATGTGTTTCCTACGGTAGACAATTCTTTCCTTCAGTCGTACGTTTTGAAAGAGTGTTGTGGTTGCAAAACTTAGGACCAAATGTAGTGAGGTTAGGGATGTCACAGTTCTCCTTGGAATTCTTATCAAAAATTTACGTATGAAGCCCGTTCAAGAATAGGATGATCTCTTGACGGCATTAGAGAGACACTTCATGTATGGCGGTTTAAGAGGAATTCACTGAAGCTCAGCTTCATAATCTCAAAGTTGGTTGCAAAATTACTACTCGCGTCTTCAAAACTATTGCCTGATTCATTTTGAGAATTCACTACCTTTGAAGCAAAGTCATACTCATAAAGAGACCCTCCATAATACACCAAAGTCCTCTCAAAGCTGAGAATGTTTATGCTGTGAACTGAAGAATCGAGGGGTTCCTCTGAAAGCTTCTAAGCTATTTTTTTGAGCTATATTTTACTTAGACGATGAACATTGCGTCTCGATCAACCTGGGGATGATCTGGTGATGACATGCTCAGAATCGCCCCACTTCCATGCGTCTCTGCTAACTGGTTCTAGAATGTCCAATGGTAAGGAATGTCGTTCTGCAGCGGTCGATTATTCAGTATATTGTTCAAGATAAGCATGGAGCCTGACATCTGATTTTGGCTGAGTTGTTCTGGATTTCTGGTTTCACGGATCAGGTTTCCGATGCTACAGCATGATAGTTTGTTCCGGCCTCATTGGCATTTCTTTATTGCCAAGGTTGACAATAAGCACAGAATTAAAGATTGAAAAGGAGTTTTAATTTGCGGGGTGGACTTCAGGCCATCTTGGATTCGAACTCCTATGGCTCGCTTACAGATGTGTCAAAATGAAAATTCCTTAAATCCGGCAGCAGCCCTCTCTCAATTGGCCGATAAAAGTTTGGAGATTTCAACACTGTGATTTTCAGTCCATCCTGGATTTGTATCAATCCATGCTCTTTCTTTTTACATAGGTCTTCGGAATTACTGTGCAATCTCGTGGCTCTCCAGGCATACCTTAAAATCTTCAGTCAATTCTAATACAGATACCATGATGCCCATTGAAAGCTGCGTCCTCCTTTGGTTCCTGATACTAAAGTCCTGAATTTCTTCAGTTTTTTATCGATCTGTATCTGTCAATCTTTCTCAAGTAATAGACTTTTGTCAAACCTTAAAGGAACTCTTGTAATCCTACACTCCTCTTCGTTTTCGTCGTTACTATGAACAGCTAGGGCACCCAGTGACCTATTTCTTGATAACCTGGTTGATGGCATCGGCCAAGTAGTCCACGTTATCCTCGTTAACACCAGAAATGGAGAAACGACCGTCTTCAGTAGCATACACCGAGTACTTCTCTCTCAACTCAATCACCTGCTCGGCACTCAAACCGGTGTAGATGAACATACCACGCTGCTTCAACAAGTGGTCCCAGTTGTAGTTCGACTTGTCCAACTTCTGGTACAACTTGTCTCTAATCACGTTTAAACGGCCCACCACCGAGTCCAAGTCGGCCAACCACTCGTTGTACAAATCCTTGTTGGAGAAGATGGTCTCGACGATTCTGGAACCGTGGATTGGAGGGTTGGAGTAGATTGGTCTGATCAACTTCTTGAGCTGCGACTCCACAGCCTTGGAGTGCTCAGCAGACTCGGTGATGATCGAGATCGAACCGGTTCTCTCACCGTACAAGCCCATGTTCTTGGCGAAGGACTGGCAAAGAGCGTAAGTAGGAAGCTTACCTTCCACCACGAGCTCGTTCAATCTTCTGATTAAGCCAATGTCCTCGTAGGTGTTACCGGAGGCGAAACCCTGGTAGGCCATGTCCACGAGAGGGAAAAGCTTCTTTTGCTGGATGATCTCCAAAACCTCCTCCCATTCCTGGGGAGTCAAGTCCATACCGGTAGGGTTGTGGCAGCATGCGTGCAACAAAATCACCGATTCCTCGGGAGCAGAAGCCACAGACTTCTTGAGGTTCTCGAAGTCCAACCCGTTGTTCTCCTTGTCGTAGTAGGCGTAGAAATCAGCCTTCATTCCAGCGTCAGTGAACACAGCAACGTGGTTAGCCCAGGTGGGCTTGGGCACGATGATATTGTCCAGAGAGTAGAATCTGTGGAGGAAGTCGGCAATCACACGGAGAGAACCGGTACCGGAGATGGTCTGGGCAGTGACAATACGGCCGTCTTTGATCAATTGAGCTCCGTTGGCGTCCTTGTCGGAGTTGTTGAAAATGAAGTTTTTCACCGCATCCTGGTACGTCTTGGAGCCGGTGATTCCCGTGTACTCCTTGTTGGTTTCGTTCTCCAAAAGCACGGTTTCGGCTTTTTTCACCGAGGGAAACACAATTGGCTTGCCCTTGCCGTCTCTGTAGGCACCGACACCCAAGTTGATTTTTTTGTTGTTGGAGTCCTTGACAAAGGCTTCGGAAATACCGAGAATCTTGTCAGGAGGAGCCAATGGGATTTCATTCCACTTGGCCAATCTGGCACAAACAGAGAACGATCTAGAAGAACGGAGCATTTTGGATACACGAGAAATGGGGGATCTGGGGTCGCTTATATACTTGTGCGAAAGCCGATCGGAGAAAATTTTCGGGTGACTCAAACACGCCAGAAAAGTCCGGATTGCGGGGTTTGGGCTCGATGTGGTCCGGGAATTGCGAGCGTGCGTTCGGCAGAGCCTCCAGGCGCCAGTATGGCCGTTTAACGCTGAAGTTCGGATCAGCGGAAGGCGCACGTGAGCCGTAACCGTCCCCCGCGCTGGCCCCGCTAAGCTACCCCTCCCTTCCGTGAACACCCGACGAATGTCGTGAAATATTGTTGGCCAGGAACGAGAAATAAGATTTGGCCTCTGTTCCGGCAGCCGTCACATGCCGGGCTCGGCGATACGCCACGTATTGTTCTTGAATATGGCGGTTTATGTTAAATCAGCCACACCGCGCTCGGCCCATTCTCGGCCCAAAAGCCGTTGAAATGATTCGATGGAAATAAAGAGCAAATAAGAGAATTTGGGGTATTAAGGCGTAGTTTGAGAGGTTAATGGCGATGGTGCCTGTGGGGTGATTGGCTCTCGCTTATGCAGAGTGCTCTATAGTGAAAAATTCATGGTTCAAGCGAAATTGAACCGTTAATTGCGTCCGTGGGAGTTTCAATTTTGAAATTGAGATTTCTGCCTGAGTATTTTACCTCTGCTTCGGACATTCACCTGCGTTGAAATACGGAACCGGTACGAAGTGGAAAGTGCGCTACCAGATTGAGATTCTGGCGTGGTTTGCGAAATTTGGGCGCTTCAATTTGGCTTTAGGTTTGCCGGGAAGAATGGTTTTTCCAAATCAATTAAAGTTGAAGACACCGTTAGGCTCGGTAAGAATTCTTATGTGACCCTGGAGATTTTAATTTTGTCCATGTGGCGAGCTCTTTGACTTGCGACTACTTTGTACCGTGGAATTGAGGAATTGTATGCTTCGAAGTGGGAAACTCTGCCTTTTTCAATTTCTCTCTCTTTTTTTCTCTCTCTCTCTCTGTCTACTTTGCCTAGGTAAAAATTGCTAATTTGTATTTTGTTCCATAGTGTCTCATTTTCTGTTCTGTTTCGTGGAGTTTACGTTTTTCTATGGCTGGAGAATGTGGTGCGATTTGTAGACTCTCTATGCAATTGACATGATTTTGGAAACTGCCCATGCCCAGATGAAAATGTGAGGTAGAGGAAAATTGGGTTTTTGTAAAATGTTGATACTTGCTGTTCCACGGGCTCGATTCCGTTGAAGCTTTTTGTACTCTAAGAAAGAGATACAGATTTTTTTCGGAGAAAGTACTATTGTTAGCTGCAAGTATGGCCATAGCTGACCAACCAGTAGTGATGACTTAGATAAGCTGGGTTATGATGCCCTCTCGAATTGGGCCAAGAGTCTTCCAATGGGCCAGTTACGTATCATAAAACACGGTAGTCGGCCCAATGGCTTGCATCAGGCAAAAGAACTCAGGGACTCATTTTACTAGGTAGTATTCGTTTGATAAAAATTTTAGAAAATACCACCAAAAAAGTTTCCTTTTAGTGTACATCGTCAGGCAGCCTATTCCGGAACAAGCAAACATAAACTCGAGGTTAACCGATATAGAATACGGGGTGTTAACGAACAACCTGCTTATACAAACACCCATGACAGAATTCTTTCCTTTTTAGTTCACAGAATCAGCGGCAGCTTTAACGAATCCCTTCCTCTTTCCCCATTCACTCTACAAGGAAATTCCAAACCAGGAACTTCTGTTCACTACATCCAAATAAGAAACATTATTCATTCAATTATCGATTAAACAGCTTGTAAATTGAAAGGGGACATCCGGTGGAGTCCTTCTAGACGGCTTCGTTCTTCTCAGCCTCAGGAACAAAGTCCTTGGTCTTCCAGGCAACAATGCCCGAAGCGTACATCTCGTCAACCTCCTCCAAAGAAAGACCCTTGGTCTCACAAAGGAAAAAGTAGATGAAGAACACGGAGAAGGCCATGGAACCGGCAAACACAAAACCGTAGTTGAAGTGGATGGCGGAGGTGATGAATGGCGTGAAGAAGGCAATCAAGAAACCAAACATCCAGTTGGCACCTGTAGCGACCGACATGGCCTTGGAACGAATTCTCAATGGGTAGGTCTCGGAAAGAATGCAGTAGACACCTCCGGCCCAGGTCGAGGCAAAGAAGAAGATGTTCAAACAGGTGATGAAGATCATGGCGTTACCGGTTGGCTTTCTGGTGTTTTCGGGGGTGTTCTCGAAACCGTCAATGTACAAGTTGGCGGAACCCAAAGCGGAGTAGATGACAAGACAGACGGTCATGCAGACGGAACCGATCAAAAGGGTAAGTCTTCTGCCCAAACGCTCGATGGCCCAGATATTGGCGAAAGTGGAAACAAAGTTGACGGCACCCAAAATAATCGATGTCTTGAAAGAGTCGTCCATTCCGACAGCCTTGAAGATGGTGGTACCGTAGTAGAAGAAGTAGTTGATACCGGAAAGCTGCTGCAAAATGGCAGTGACAACTCCGACAAACACTCTTCTGAGAATTCTGGGCTTACCGTTGATCAACTCCATCCAGTTGGCGTTACCAGCAAGAGCCTCCTTATCGAGACCAGCCTGGATGGTTCTGATTTCAGCCTCCACAACGTCGTCGTTAATGTCGACCTTGTTGGAACGAGCAATGGATCTTCTGGCATCGTCCACTCTCAGCTTGGACATAAGGAATCTGGGCGATTCGGGCATATTCAACATACCGGCGACCAAAAGAGCAGCCCAGACAAAACAAAGACCCAAGGGGATTCTCCAGCACTGGGCGTCGTCGTAGGTCTTGGTACCGTAGGTGCAGCAGTAGCCAATGAAAATACCCAAGGTGATGCAAAGCTGGTAGCAGCAGACCAAGGTACCTCTGACCTGTTTGGGAGCAACTTCGGAAATGAAAACGGGAGCAACAACAGAAACGGTACCCACAGCAAGACCAGTAACCATACGGCCAATGAAGAACTGGTACCATTTGTCGTCGGAAGAAATCTGAATGGCAATGCCCACAACGTAGATAGCCATAGCCAACATAATGCCCATTCTTCTGCCCCACATGTCGCCGACTCTGCCAATGAAAATACCACCAATGCAGCAGCCGACGTTGAAAATAGAAACCATCAAACCGGTTCTAGAGTTGGAGAGGTAGTACTCGCCCGAGCCGTTGAGCTGGCCAAATCTCTCCTTAAAGTCGTCCATGGCCACGAAACCGGAAATGGTACCGGTATCAAAACCAAAGACAAAACCACCAAAGGCAACGAGGAAACAGAAAATCGACATTGCAATGTATTCCTTGCCGGAACGGGTGTCAACCTCCTTGGGAGGGTCGAGAGCCAAATCCTTGTCGGCATCCTTCTCCAAAAAGAGGTTTTCGTTAACATTCGTGTTGGTTGTGGGAGCACCCAGGTGGGTTTCTTCCAAATTAGTTTGAGACATGATGATGTATCGAAGTGATGAAGTGTTGAAAGTGATGAGGAAAAGAGAAATAGGGGCGAATGGGGCCGGAATTTATATTGCAAGCGAGCTGTCAAAGTTTCCTGATGGGATTCTACGGCTGACTATGGGCTCAGCAGTTTGGGAAACTACGGTGACAATGGTTGCAAAAAGTGTTGAACGATCATGCGATGGTGCGTCCGCGGAGCTGCGGCGACGTTACAGAACATCGTAAGAGGGCTCTGTGTGCAGGACAAAAACTGTTCTTTCCGTGCAACAATGTGCCAGCTGTGCACATACGACAAAAGCAATCCGGCGTCATGCATGTCCGGCGCGTCCATCTCGTGGCTTTGCAGGCCGTTTGCAGCACTTTTTTCCGTAGATGCCTCGGTATTATTTGGACTTTTAATCGAGCTTCCCTTATTGGCGTTTGAAGTGACCCCATTTCGAAAATATGGGGATCATGACACTTTGCGGGTGCGTGACAGACCAGGTTTATCCGAATTGAGCCCGTCCCAGCGGCAATTTGCAGAGGCAGTCATTTCCTCGTCCCATCCTCGGAAGAACCTGAGGATCGTAGTTTCTCCGAATGGGCATACCGCAATAGAGGAAGTTTTAAAAGTTTTTTAAACTCATCGGGGAAGGAGTTTATGAAGAGATTTAACACGACACCCCACAACTTCTTGGTTGCTGAACTTCCTAATTCAGCGATCACCTTGACATTTTCGTGGAAGAACTTTACCTGAAGAGATTTCTATATTAGACACCCCACAACTTCTCTTGCTTTGTTGATGTTTCCTATTTCATCACCCATGGTGGGCCCAGTCGTATACGCAAGTGTTTCTCCATCATTCGTATACCCAGTATGCCTCGTACCCAGTATATATCAACAAACAACTACTCATCGACCGTCCAAAATACAAATTTCCATGTTCTTCCAAAATACATCAACTATTCTTTTCGTTGTTATTGTGCTATCTATGTTGTGGACAAATCTATAAGGTCCTTTCGTATCGTCATTAAACCTGTTCGTCACCAGGCTTTTCGTCAGCAGCGTACCCAGTGGAGTGGGCCATGTGGGCAACCGAAGGAGGCACCCAGTTGGCAGAGGCCCAGGCAGAGACGCCCGAGGCGTACATCTCGTCGACTTCTTCCAAGGAAAGACCCTTTGTCTCGTAGACAAAGAAGTACACATAAAACAAGGAGAACAACAAGCAGCCGGTGAAAACAAAACCAAAGTAGAAGTGGATGGCCGAGGTGATGAATGGCGTGAAGAAGGAAATCAAAAATCCCCACATCCAGTTGGCAGCAGTGGCCACAGACATGGCCTTGGCTCTGATTCTCAATGGGTAAGTCTCCGAAATGATGCAGTAACAACCACCAGCCCAGGTGGAGGCAAACGAGAAGATGTACAAGCAAGTGATGAAAATCATGGCGTTACCAGTGGGCTTTCTGGTGTTCTCCTCGGTGTTGTCGTATCCGTCGATGTACAAGTTGACGGAACCAAGAATGGAGTAAATCAAGAAACACACGAACATGCTTGCAGATCCGGCAAGAAGACACACTCTTCTGCCCAAACGCTCAATGAGGTAAATGTTGAGGAAGGTAGATGCAAAGTTGACCACACCCAAGATGATGGAGGTCTGGAAGGAGTCCTTGAGTCCAACGGCCTTGAAGATCGTGGTACCGTAGTAGAAGAAGTAGTTGTCACCGGTCAACTGCTGCAAGGACTGAAGCATGATACCCATGATGACTCTTCTGAGGATCTTGGGCTTACCAGTGATCAATTCGGTCCAGGAAGCGTTACCAGCAAGCTTCTCACGGTCAATACCGGCCTGGATGAGTTGGACTTCGGTGTACACGGCAGGGTCCTCAACAGGGACCTTGTTGGATCTGGCAATGGACTTTTTGGCGTCGTCAATTCTGCTCTTCTCAATCAAGTATCTTGGGGACTCGGGCATGGAGACCATACCGCCAAGCAACATAAGGGCCCAAGCGAAACAAAGACCCAAGGGAATTCTCCACTGTCTGGAGTCGGAGTAGGTCTTGGTACCGTAGGTGGTACAGTAACCCAAGAAGATACCCAAGGTGATGCACAACTGGAAGCAGCAGACCAAGGTACCTCTGATTTGCTTTGGAGAGACTTCGGAAATGAAAAGTGGGCAAATGACGGAAACGGTACCCACAGCAAGACCAGTAATCAAACGGCCAATGAAGTACTGGTACCAGGCATCCTGAGAAGCAATCTGGATAATGATACCGACAATGTAAATCACCATGGCAGCCATGATACCGATTCTTCTACCGTAGACATCACCGACTCTGCAAATGAAAATACCACCGATGGCACAACCGACATTGAAAATAGAAACCATCAAACCGGTTCTCACGTCACTGAGGTAGTACTCACCAGAACCATTGCGCTGACCGAATCTCTCCTTGAAATCGGACATGTTCACAAAACCAGAAATGGTACCGGTATCGAAACCAAAAACGAAACCACCAAAAGCAACCAAAAGACACAAAGTGGCCACCACAAGATACTCCTTGAAGTGTTTCTTGGGCAACTCAGGAAGGTCTTCCGAGGAGTCGTTTTTCTGCTCCTGGATGGACTTATCCAAGAGGGAGTCATTGGTGGGTGTTTGCACACCCGAAGAAACTGTGTCGTCACGAGACATAATCGTAAGTTATTGATGGGGTAAAAAAATAGAGCAGATGGGCCCACCTTTATATATTTTTGAAGATCCAGCCGGCTGCCAAATTTGCCAGCACCGTGCAGCATTTCATGTTGCAATTGTCGGACACAATGCAGTCACGTATGCACGAGGTGCGCACCACGCGAGGTGATGCAGTTAAACAGTCCCGGTCATGCAGGCCGCTCCATACTGTAATACGATCTGCTGCCTGGTAATATGCGGGCGTTTCTGCGTGCATGCTGCATTCCCCAATTCGCTCCAGGTTTCTCCGGAGATGCCCCGGAAAATTTTTCTGGAGTCGGCACCCGCCATACTGAATGCCGAGGGGAGCTGGCTTTAACTAAGCCAAGCTAATTGAATGTTATCGAGCGTTGACAGCACATTGGCGCATGCAGCATCGGAAAATCACCAGAGTATTCCTTCTTTCGGATGGCGTATTATGCTGACTTCGGGAAAACCAGGTAGACGGGGAGCGGCTGAGGCGGGTCGGTATGGCGTGGTCACGCCGGAAAAACTTTTGTCCTGTGGATCAATTGTCCGTTTTTTTTAGACAGCAGTAAATTTCAAGTAATCAGAAACATGAGATCTATCGGAACCCCGTGAACAAGGTAGATTGGGATTGCTTTGTGGGGAGCATTACTGAATATTGAAAAATGAAACATCGATCGAGGTTGCATTCGGCTCTTGTGTACACCCAGGCTAACCATTCTGAAGGCACACGCAGGACAGCTGCAAAGTCCGATAGGTAAGAGACACAAACGCCTTAGCATAATTGATGACACATCGGAACTTTGGTCTGGACTTCAGCCGAACGGCGTGCTCAACATTCCCAAAAAATCGAAAGTTTTTCCGAGAACCTGCATCCTCAGATGAGCGATTTGCAGACATCACCAGACGGTTAATTTCAGGTACCTGACAAAACAGGAAAGTAATTTCGACAAAGACCAAATAGGAAACTGGAATCCGCCCAGTTTCACTGATTTCTTTTGAAGGGTCCAACACGTTCACTCTCGGTTAAGCGCATATCACATCACGCAAGCCCGATGCGGGTGTTGGACAATAAGCATTATTACACAAAGAGAGCATTAACTTTTGGACAGGTGATTTAGCTTTTGCCAGAGGACGGGACAATTGAGGCATATGCGTGAATCAGTAGTTACACAAGTCTCTCAATTCAAACAGTCCACCAACTTTGCAAGTTTTGAAACGCAAATTTCTTTTCACAGCATGGGATGATGGCGCATATCCGAGTGAAATTGTGGGGTCCCGATGCACAAGATACGATATTTTCTTTTTCCCCGGATTCCTGGAAGAGTATCAGCAGGTTGATAAGCAGTCCGCATATCAGGTAACTGGAGCATTGTTCTTTTTGCATTAAAGAGCAATTGTGAGCGGGCCAATTGTGGAGAAGTAGCGTGATGGCTGCTTGCATTGATGGAGGAATTAAGGGTAGAGTCGATGCGCTGGAAATGACTGGAAATGGGAGATTGAAGTAGCTGGCCTGAAAATGGATTTTGATCAATTTTCAAGAGTTTCATTTTCAGGGTTATTTTGGAGCAACAGCGAAAAGTGCCTTGACTCTGGAAAGGCAATCAGTTATCTATGAGATGAGAAAGCAATGTATAAGCTTTTCGTCATATCACAAGCTATTCATCATTGCACAAGCTTTTCAGCATTTCACAAGCTTTTCATCATTGCACAAGATTTCATTTCGTTAAATCAAAAATTCCTCTGTTTAAGCCATTGTATCCCTTCATTATTAAGCACCCAACCTCAATAGATTTCACCTCCAACGGACATAGGTCTCTCTATAGAGAAATGTAAAAGTTGTTTCTCGAGGCGCCAGGCAAAATCTCCTTCTTCTTCCCTTTTTTACCCACCTTCGGCACTTTCCCGTTCCAGTCGAAAAGCCAGTATGCCACCTTGTTGGCCTCGTGGCACTTGACCTGGGAAAAACCAGCCTTTCCCAAAACCTCCAAAAACAACTCCCGGCTCATATACCGAGAATTGGCCACGCAGGGCAAAGGCAAGACCACGAAAATGCTGCTTTTTTGAGAAGGCACCAAAAACTGGGCCATTCTTTTCACCATCTCTCCTCGTTGTTCAGCCGAAGGAACAAAATTCAACACGAGTGAACACAGAATCAAATCGAAACGCTCCTCGTCACTCGCCGGCAAAGGCCGCTCCATGAAATCCTGCTGCAAAATCTTTGGATCCTGGGAATTCAAGTCGATCCTCGTAACTTCTCCAAACATACCACTGGTGGAAATTAGGTTATTCGGACTGAGACAGCCGATCTCCAAGCTTCTGTGAGCCGTACGGCCAAGTTCTTTGTACCACTCGACGAGTTTTCTCGAGGAGTCTCCGCCACGTTCCGACGCCTGGCCTACCGTGGATGCCATCTGGTATAAATGGAGTCCTCCTCTGAGTTCCACTTCTTTGTCTATGCGGCCTAGCATCTGGGCGATTTCGTCTCTGGTGGGAGTATTGTCATATTTGAAAAGCTCCGGTTTTTTAGGAAGCTTGAACTGTTCGAATTCCTCAGTGTAGACTGGTCCAAGACGCTCCTTGTAGTTGGACTCTTCTAGATCGAGGATCTTCAAAAGAGCGGTTTTGTTTTTCTGTAAGACATGGAATCGCCGTATGATCCTGCGGGCTACCTGCGGCTTGAGTTTCGGTTTTCGCTGCCCGGCTGCAGAGCTTATTGTCCTGGGTCTTTTTAGCATGTAGTTGTATGTTGGTTCGCAGTAGTAGTAGTTTTGTTGATAATGGACAATGTTTGCACCACCTGTGGGAAAAAGGAGCAGGTGGCTTTTCAGGCGCTGATTTCTCTCTATAGACCCAATTTTGACTCCTGGAAACGAATTTTGGGGCCTGGAAGTCCTATCAAAGTTAGTCACGTGACCCGGATCACGCGAGCTCATCTCGATACTTCAATCTACCCCAAACTCTGATCTACTATTCTTCATAATGCCACCCCAGGGAAAACGCAGTTTCAAGCTGCTGGCCAAAAAGGCCACTCCCACTTTGAAGCAGAAACAGAGACAGACCAACAAAATCATCACGGCCGATGCTCTCAAATGGAAACCAGTGGATATTCCCGACCACATGGAGGACTATGGCGGGTTATTTGGCATTGAAGAGCTCGATGGCGTGGACGTGAAGATGGTGAACGGAAAAGCCGAGTTTGTTTCCAGAGAAAGCGATTTAGAGGCTTCCGACGACGATTTCTTTGATTTTGATGGACCCAAGAAGAAGAAGCAGAAGAAGAACAAAGAGGCCAAGGAGGCCAAGAATGCTGATGAAAATACAGAGAACGCTGAAGAGAAAAGCGACAAACCCCTCAGTAAAGCAGAGGAGAAAAGACTAAAGCAGAAGGAGAAGAACAGAGCGAAGCTCCAGGAGAAAAAAGAAGAACGGAAGCAGAAGAAGCTCGAGGCCAAGGAAGCCAAGGCCAAGGACCAGGAAGCTGAAGACGACGAACTCGACCTCACAGAAAACGCTTTTGCTGGTTTGGACGTGCCTCTTCCAGACGACGATATCGATTTACCCAACTGGAGCTCTGTTCCTCTTTCTGCATATCTTCTAAATGGGCTTCAGCTGCTTGGCTTTAAAACGCCCACGGCAATTCAAAAATCAGCTATTCCGTTGGCAATCGCAGGCAAAGACGTCATTGGTAAGGCCACCACCGGTTCTGGTAAAACACTCGCCTATGGTCTTCCGATTCTCGAGAAACACATCCAGAAGTTGGCTGAAATCAAGGAAGTCCGAGCCAAAGAGGAAATTCCTCCCCCCTCCGGCGTCATTTTCGCTCCTACTAGAGAATTGGCCCACCAGGTCGTGGACCACTTGAACAGAATCTCCAAATACGCTCCACTTTCTCAGCATGGCATTGTTTCGATTACCGGTGGGCTTTCCATTCAAAAACAAGAGCGTATGTTGGAGTACGGACCCAGTATTATCGTGGCCACCCCGGGCCGTTTATTGGAGCTTATAGAGAAGAGCCCCGATTTGGCTGCAAGACTTGGTGCTACAGACACAGTGGTTCTTGATGAAGCCGACAGATTGTTGCAAGATGGGCATTTCGAGGAGTTTGAGAAAATTCTCGAGCTCTTTATTAAAAGCAGAGACAGCAAAAAGTACGGATACAAGTGGCAAACGTTGGTGTTTTCGGCCACCTTCTCGAAAGACCTTTTTGGCAAGCTTGACAAAAAAGGGAAGCAGAAGGAGAAGAAGGACTTTGGCAGCGGTGGCGGTCTTATCGGCAACACAGAGATTCTTGATCTTTTGCTGAAAAAACTCCGTTTCAAGGACCCCAAACCATCGCTTTGTGATGCTAACCCAAAAGAAATCGTCTCTGGCCAAGTGACAGAGGCTCTTGTTGAATGTGGAGCTTCAGAAAGAGACCTCTTCTTGTACTACTTTTTGCTTGTGTACCCTGGCTCGACCCTTGTTTTTGCCAATGCCGTGGACTCTGTGAAAAGACTTGTTCCTTTCCTCGAGAGTCTCCAAATCCCAGCTTTCTCCATCCACTCGTCCATGCTTCAAAAACAAAGATTGCGTGCTCTTGAGCGTTTCAAGGCATCCACGGAAAAGAACAAAACCTCTGTGCTCATAGCCTCCGACGTTGCTGCCAGAGGTTTGGATATTCCACACATCGACCATGTGGCCCACTACCATTTACCGAGATCTGCCGACGTTTACATCCACAGATCGGGAAGAACCGCCAGAGCGGGCGAAGAAGGTGTTTCTGTGATGTTCTGTTCGCCTCAAGAAGCTTCGGGTCCTTTCAGGAAACTCAGAAACCTCGTTGCTGCTAGCGCTGAAAACCACTCCAAGGTTTCTGGAAAAGGCGATCTCAAGATGTTGGACATTGACCACGACCTCGTGACACAGCTTCGTGAACGTGTTCGTATTGCTTCGAAATTGGCCGATTCGTCCATTGCATCAACAGCAACCAGGAAAGAATCATCCTGGGTGAAGCAGGCAGCGGAGGATTTGGGTATTGAGGATCTTGAAGCAATCGAGAACTTCGAAGACGACGTGATCAAAAAGCAGAAGAAGAGAAACGAGGGAAAGAAACTCACGAACGAGGAATTCAAAATCGAAAAGGCAAAGCTCAGAGAATTGCTCAACGTGCCGCTTCGAAAGAACCACAGAAGATCGTACCTCACCAGCGGTCTTGAAAACTTGGCCCACCAGATCGTCTCTGGAAAAACCTCCGAAACCATTCTTGGCAGAGAGGCCGTCAAGGCGTTGGACGAGCTCAAGGGACAAAAGAAGAAGAACAAGAAATAGCCTCTACAGCGGAGTCGTTTGAAATAGCCATTCTACAGCGGATCGTTTCCGAATTGCATTCTAAAATACACAGAAGCGGGCCCTAGGGCCGCGTCTAACCACACCTTTTAAATGAAGTCCTCATCACTGTCGTAGTACTCGGACTCGTCGGACTCGTCGACCAACTGCTCGAAGTTAAGCTTGTATCTCAAAAGAGCACCCACACCACCGAAACCTTGGACGAACTGTGCACCCTCAGATGAACGGTCAGTGACGAATTCGAGGGTGGCACCGAAGTTCTTGTAGTTCTCAGCCAACCACTCCAAGAACATCTCCTCCTTCACCGTCTCCATTTCAGCACCAGTGGCTTTGTCGAGCATGTAAGACTTGTCAGGCAAGTCAGGGTTGGCATGGACAATGACCTCGTTGTCCTCGGAGTTCTTCAAAGTGTATCTGACAATGTTCAAGTTCTCGTAGACAATCACCGTCTCACAAGCACCAGCGTCCAAGGCTTTCAAAGTGTCCTCGATACCGTAACAGAACTTGCCGGTGTCGAGCGAAATCTCCTCGAAGTAGGTGTTCAAAAGCTTCTTTTCCTGGACGAATTTGACGTTGGCCAAGGTCTCGGCCGAAAGCTCAATGGCCTGGTTGAATCCGTTCTCACCTCCATAAGAAACATCCACAATCTTCAACACACGGGCCTGCAATCTGGTGTCGAACAAGTCGGACTTGGACAACTCGTTCTTGAAGTCGGCAGAACCGGCCAAAATCAATCCCTTACAGTTGACCTTGTCGTTTTCAATGAAGTTTTGCACTGCAACCTCGGCCACCTTCCTGACATAGTTGTGTCTCTTCTCCTCTCTCAAACGAGAGAAACGCATGGCCGACTGACCACCTCTGCCGTGCTTCTTGGGCAAGTCCACCGTGAACTTATGCAAAACCTCACGGTTGTTACCACTGACAGCACCGAAAAGAGCTCCGTTACCGTCCATGACAATAAATCCAAACCGGTCGTCGTCCTGAAGCAACTCGGAAAGCGCCTCCACGTGGAACTTGTTGTCACACAAGTACAACGACGTGTTGATGGGTTTGAACGGCTCGAAGTCGATGTTCAACTTCTTTTCCTTGCCCTCATCGGTGATCACATCACCACAGTAAAGCACAAGACCGTTTCTGGGGCAATGTGTGTACAATTTCAACTTCTGCTGGGTGGAGGTGATGGCGGAAAGCACGGAAAGACGGTTCACTCTGGACTTGATGTTGGAGGCTGTACCGTATTCTTCAGTCAACTTCTTCTGGGTCAAAGAGATCTGGGAACCTGGAGGAATGATCAACGAGATCATGGAGGTACCGTTACCACGGGCAAGTTCAAGCGACTTGATCAACTTTTTGATCTTCCAGATTTCGATGTTTTTCTCTGCGCCGTCCATTGGAAAGAGTTGGTTTGGTGGTCTTGAAGCAAAGCTAAAAATTTGAACTGCCTGCACGCGCGAAGACGGACCACCGATGAATTGTATCAGGTGGGGGATTTGGAAATAGGAAGTGTGGTGAAGAGGATTTTATTAGAAGGGAATTGTCTGGGTTTTGAAGTTTGGGGGATTGGGGGTTTGGGGGATTGGGGTTTGGCGGAGAAGTGGGGGTATGAGAAGAAGAGGCTGTTCGTTGCGGAAGTGAAAAATTTTGAGTTTCTGGAAAAAGCTTTTTTTTGATTGATTTCCCTGAAAAGTGGTGTATTTTGAAAATCGACATAGCTCTGACGGAATTGGGCGTTGTATTTGCCCGAATTACTGGTGGGTTGTTGCCTTTGAACTAGAAGACCGATTTCGCAGCCATTTACCGGTGTAAAGTAGGAAGGACGGATATCGAAGAAAACAGGTTTCTCATAGAGATAATTTCTTATCTTTTATAGGCTTTTTTGAATCTACTGTAACTGAAATGCCGTTTGGAAATTGTCGGAGCGTTAAATCAAGGTCCCATCGTGAAGAGGATGGATTGACACATGATTCTCGGGTCTTGGTAGAGAATACAAAGATCACCTGAGCGAAACATTTCTGGCGCCTGTAGCATACCTGGAATTATCCGAGCCCAAGGGAGAAAGATTTGCCCAGCAAGCGTCAGGATAATCTGGGTATGCATGGGAATGCACAAGGATCTCCATTAAGCTTCAGCCGTAGTCCATAGTTTGTTAGGCGAAAACTTTGAAGGTTAAGTCAAATAGGCTTTTTTTACAACAATAGGGTTTTTGGATGAAATCCGTTGATATGTAGTGATTGTTGGTTTGGAAGAGCTGAGGAAGAGATGGCAGTGAAAAGAAATCACAGTAATCTGTGACATATGTTCTTGTGATATCCGACAAAAAGGCAGATTTCAAAACGAAATGAGGCTTTTCGGTGCTTGATGTTGGCTGTCACAAAGGCCTACGATGGAAAAGTAGATCTGTGGCTTTCGATTTTTGTGTGGATCTTCTCCAATCTTCTGGAAACCATGCCCCTTATAATCAGCTTCGTTTCTTCAAAACCGAAAGCTGATTTCAATGAAACTATTTCATTAGGTAAGTTGAATCTTTTTAAATGTTGATGGCAGATACCAAATAATTCTGAAGCCCGGGTTTTTCACGGAACATGACTTTCCCTTGACTATCATTGACTTAACACAGCCCACTCAACACGTTTGAGACGACTTTCCGCCTTCCCCGAAGAAAACTGAGGTTACTAATGACGGCTCACTGAGCTGGTTCGTGCATAATCCTACCTTGTGCCTATAGTTAAGCTACATTGTCGTCTTCGAATTAGCGGCGTTTTGCGGTTCTTAGCCAATCTGTGCTGCTGAGTCCGTCTCCTTCTTAAAGAATAAGAAGTCTTTTTTCGAAAAAAGAAAACTCAGCGGTTCTGGAAAGCGTTCAATAAGATGGCTGGAGGAGAAGAATAGAATTCAACCGTCTGCATTCAAATCGTTGAGCTAAAAGACCCAGATAAAAAAGGGTCCAATTATTCCAGGTCACCTCTCTGAGCTTTGCCCAGAAGTCCAAGATAACCAAAGATGGAAAGTCTTTTGGCGAAAACTCTATCGTCATGAGTGGTTCTCCATTGGATATACTGAGCCTGTAGCGAGGTAAGTTTTGATATTTCTCCTCTCTTTATTCTTCCTTCAATGACATGTAATTCTTCATTTCAAAACTTTTTTTTTTTTGACCCCACTACTACCATTTAGGTTTTCTGGACATTTTGCAATAAGCGCGTTTATATACTACGAATGCTGGAATATGCTGTTCATGAAAACAAGGAAGCACCTTACCACAAGAATGTGAAAGAACAGCATAAAGCCAATAGCTCCAGTAAGGTCAAAACTGACCTAAAGCTACTATTTAAAATGAAAAAAAAAATCTTAAAACTCTCCAAAAGCTTAGTCAGCCAGTCTTTCTTTTCTCTTTCATTTCCAGAATCCAAGGATCAACACACTCCACCACTCACAAAGCTGTTACTGACTGAAAACCCAAAGCCCAAACGAACTAAAAATCCTAAACCAAAATCGACCGATCTCAAAAAATCCCTACCCTAAATTACATCCAACCTTGTGCCTCGTAATACTATTACCAAAAATACCTTGCTCACTGAACCATCTCTACTGAGGAGCGGGATATATACATTCCGGTTTTCCCGGTACCGGCCTTTCCCACCCCAAGCCAGCGATTAAGCCAAAAAAGAAAAGCCAAAAAAATACTCAATCCTAGCAACCCCAGCCAAAGTCCATTTTCTTGCTCTAATCGCTCCCTCAACCGGTGCCTGTATCGCACCAACAATTCTCATCAACCACCTACTACTCTTTTCTATGAGCCAGAAATACCCCAGCAACGACGTGATGGACCGGCTGCTGGTGTCCGGATCTCCTTTTGCAGACCAACCGGCGTTCGAAGAAACCCACACAAACGGCTCCGAGGACGATAGAAGAGAAGACTTGCTTACGGAGTCTGAGTCGGATTCCGACTATGATGTGGAGCCAATAAAAACGAAGCTGAGAAAGCCAATAGACAATGCTTTTCTGCAGCAGCGGCTCCGGGCCGTGAACCCCGTGATTACGGCCCACTGGCTTATTCCGATTCTCTTGGGAATCGGTGTTTTCCTTATCCCCCTTGGTGTTGCCATGTGGTTGGCTTCCCACAGAGTGGAGGACTTCACGATCGACTACTCCCAGTGTGAGAACTTGGCTTCTTACGATTACTGGCTGGCTGTTCCCGAAAAGTACCTCAAGTACCACTTGGACGATGGGGATGTTCTCCAGGCTCTGTGGAAGTTGGACACCAACCTGAGCCAGCGTTTCGAGGACGAGAGACGGGTGTGCAAGATCCAGTTCCGTGTGCCCCACAGCTTGACCAGCCCGCTTTACTTCTTCTACCACTTGGAGCGTTTTTCGCAGAACCACAGAAGATACGCCAAGTCCTTCTCCGAGGACCAGATTCTGGGAAAGGCCGCTTCGTTGCATGACATCAAGGACGGCGTGGGAGAGAACTGCCAGCCGCTTTCGGAAGACGACAACGGCAAGAGATTGTACCCTTGTGGGCTCATAGCGAACTCCATGTTCAACGACACCTTCACGCCTACGCTTAGTGGTGTCAACGGCACGAGCCAAGATTACGTTTTCTCCAGAAGCGGCATTGCGTGGGCCACCAACCCGGGCCGTTTTAAGAAAACAAAGTACGACTACAACGACATCTCCCCTCCGCCAAACTGGTACAAGTGGTACCCTGAAGGCTACAACTCCACCAACGTGCCAGACATCTCGCAGTGGGAGGACTTCCAGAACTGGTTTCAGACCGCGGCGCTTCAGAACTTCAACAAGCTTTACATGAAAAACACCGATGATACCCTCGAGGAAGGTGTCTATGAGGTGAGTGTGGGATTGCATTTCCCAGTGTTGCCTTACGACGGCAAGAAGAAGATCTTCATTTCTCAGCGGTCTGTGCTCGGTGGAAAGAACTACTTTTTGGGTTACTCCTGGATCGCCAGCGGCGCTTGTTGCATGGTGGTCGGGCTTGTCGTGCTTGTGTTGAACTTGGTAAAGCCTCGCACCCCAGGTGACGAGCTGTTACTCAGTTGGAACAAGGAGGCCATGGCCAAGGACGTGAAGGAAGCCGACGCAGCCAACCAGGCCGAAAGCTCGCTGAAGGAGAAACTGAAGGATATCACCCCAGCCCCAAACGGCAGTGTGTGATGTGATGAGTGTGGAGCCGACGGCTTCTATTCAACCCCAGGGTTCTGAGAATGGTCAGGGTTTCTGATGCTCAGGCTTTTCCGGTGATGCCATCAGATATGCTTTCGATTCAAAAACTGGCGGTACCTTAAAACGCTTGCTCGTACAAAAGATCTGCTGTCTGACCTTGGCATGAAGCTACCCGAAGTGGCTTGTTCATTATCGAAGATCTTCTGGCGATCATCGCAAAGAACGCTTTGACGGTCTCGGTTAATGACAAGCGATACTTGACGGTTCTCGACAAATCTTGAATGAGCGATGGAAAGGTGCTTGAGTTGTCAGGATGCGTATATCGAGTGACTAAGGCAGTGGCAAAATGACCCAATTGGTGGCGATCCAATTGCAGCCATCTTACAAGTGACTCCCTGCAACAGCCTGCAACTGGAGACCTGCGATGGCGGTACGAATGACTTGATGTGGCGAGACCATTAGACGATAACGCAACACAGTTGGCTTCGCATTACCGAGTATACGATAAAACTTATTTAACGAGACTCGGAATTTGGCCCCATTCAGAGTCACCTGCTACGTGATGTGGCCTAACGTGCGCCAAGCACAGCAGAATTCTGGACCACCAAGGTATTACCCGTGGGCACACTAAGGTGTGGATTTGCGCTTAAAGAAAGGATGTTGCACGTTTGAGTGTTTCGCCAACAATAGCCGTTGCAGACGCACCCGATGAGAATATCCATAGTCGCAGCCTGTCAAAGAACCCCCTCCCTAAAGCCACAACGGCACCAAGACAAAGGTGGCACAGGGCAGCATCGTTCCTGATTCGGCAGCCGACAATAGGAAGATTCGAGCTTTTTTTCTTTTTCGCCCGTATACGTGGTCCTCGCTCGTACCCCCTGCCGTATAATTATCACAGCCTGGGCGGAAAAACTATGCTGCATGGCGCCGCAGGGCTACCAAGGCACAGCCAAAGCGCAAAGGCGTATATGGGTATAACTACAAATAGAAACCACTCTTTTTCTGACTTCACAAAATTTTTTCCTCCGCCATGGCCTGGGAACAGCCCTTGGTGCACCTTGACGAAAACGTGTCGGTGCTTTTCGTCATAAGCACGCTGATGCTCCTGCCTGGCGACAAGAGATACCTGTTTGTTGTATCTCCAGACGATACTGTGGAAGCTGTGCTTTCCAGTTTATTTAAGATATGTTCCCAACGGGGCCTGGAGCCGCTAAAATACGGCGACATCGACCATTTGCAGCTTCCCAATGGAAGAAACCTACGGCCTCTGCAGTTTGGGCATCCGATTCTGGCGTTTATTGGCCAGGACGATATGATATTGGTGAAGATGAGGTTCTCGTGGCAACGGGAGTTGGCCGACGGGATGGCGTACTTTGTTGTTTTTTTTGTGCTAGCGGCGGTGGCGATGTTTGTGTTGATGCAGCTTTGGCTGATAGCACGGGGTCTCTAGCTTGGCTGATGGTATAGCTACAGAGGCAAGAGCCGTTGCGCTGGACCCAGTGGACTCTGTGAATGAGTCAGAACGAGAAGGAGAACGAGAGAGCGAGAAGAACCGGGTTGATGAACGTTCAAGCCCATCTGAGAACTATCTAAGGGTTTGAAGGCACTGACGGCACTGACGGCAATGAAACAGGCGAACAGACCTTTCACAGGGCCCTCTCGTGTTTACATAGCAAGGGAAACCGCGGACTCACAGGAGTCCCTACTTGCCCATCAGACTGAGTGTACCCAACGCTGGAACTCACATGCTATCGCGAGAACCAAGTCGGTTGAAGCACCGCCAGATTAAACAACTCGTTCAAACAGAGTTTCATGGCATCATGGGACTCGCCTCAGCCTCTTTTTACTGAAGAGGCTGGTCAATATAAGCGCTGTCGCGTCGTTTGACAGGCGTTGCGATGACAGGCGCTGCGACAACACAAGGAGACAAAGAAGAAGACAAAGAAGGAGGAGGGAGAAACGACGAAGACTCACCAAAACAACCAACAGCTGCATGCTGCTTGGACGGCTGCGCCTGATGGCGCTGGATTTGCCCCACGGGGCCGGATATATATACATATGAAGGGAAAACTGGATATTTAGACGATGTACGCCTCGAGTTCCGTGGAGCCGAAGTGATGATGACGGTTTTGTGGACTTTGGCGCAGCAAGTTTGTGGTGCAAAACGAGGTTATTGCGCTGGAGCCTTTGCTGTCGCAAAACAAGCTGCCTGGAGAAAAGGAAAAGTAAGAATAGCCCGAGGTCCATCAGGCAAAGGCGGAATCAAAGCTGAAGTTGCGAACGCTTTTGGGGAGTCAGCACCTGGAAGAAATGATCAGTTTAGTAGTTGCAGTAATTATGAGGGACATTATTTCGTTTTTTACATTTTGAATGGTTGAGCATTATTCATATAAGAAACGATAGAGGACAGGTTTACAGGGAGATGATGTTGTGAAGTGTGGGTGGTAAACGTCGATGTAACTTTAAGGAATGTAGAGGGAGCAACAGAAAAGACTTCAATGGACTACACAATCTGTATCAATCAGATGAATCAAGCAATTGAAAAACAGACAGTCAACGGCGGTGAAATATTACGATGGCCCAGTAAGTCCAGAAGGTGTGGAAGCATTTGACGACCTTGGCGTTATTGGAACAGAAGGTTCGATTCTGCTTTCCTAAATCATTTCATTATTTCATTTGAGCTATAATCGCCTTGGATGCACGACTTCTGACATGAACTCTCCTGAAAGGCTGATAATCTCAGCTTGAATGGCTGCAAAACTGGAAAGTATGACTGTGTGCTTTTTCGGTCACATATGATTTCTCAACCGATTTCTCTTGGTTTGAGTTAAAACCAAAGCATCATAGAAAATCCCCAATTAGGTCTTTAAGTTCATTTTAACGAGTCCATGAGGTCAACCCGTCTCACTGAATCATCGACCCAGGGGACCATTCTATCTTATGACCTTCATCAACTGGAATTTCTCTTTTACTGTATTAGCAGAAATATTAGATGAGAACATGAATCTTCATGGGGCTTTTCAGTAATTGATTCTTGAGCTCTCAGTAGTCGATCCACCTTTATCTTCCAAACTGAGCTGCTCCAAATCGACAAATGAAGATTTCCCGTCCATGATATCAAACGAAATAAAAGGAGCGTAAAACCCCGTATAATCATAATTTTTCCTAGTAGAACAGAAGGATGGTTCTTTCCCCACTAGGCCAATTTGCAGCCATTACAACCGCACATCCTCTTCCATACTATCAGCACCAACACCGACCAAAACCCTTGAACACCCGAAATTCCAAATTCTTACCCCATTTTGCCCCTTCATATCTTCGCCCCAATTCCTCTTTTCCTCCCCCACCAATCCATCGATCGTACCCCAGATGCGCGTTTAAGTAAACAGAAACACCATCACCACTTTCAAACCCACCACGCCAAATCAAGAAAAAAGTGAAATGCCATGGCGTCCGCCAAAGCCTCGCTTCTCCAGCGCTTCCGTGAGTCCGAGGAGAACGCAGTCGACGATTTCGCCTCGGCTTTTGGCGATCTTTCTCACCTTCCTTTGAATCAGAAACCAGGGCGTTCAGGGCCCAGCTCCGAGACCAACTTCTCCTCGACGTTGGGGCAAAAATCACCGGGAAAGCTCCAGAAAGGAAGAAACTCCTTGTTTCTCCACGACTTGCCTGTGGAAATTGGGCCCTTCCAAAGAACATCGCCAACTAAGGGAATGGAGCTGATTCCAGAAACCCCCAGCGAGCAGATTGGCCCAGCCCATTTTGAAAAGCAATTAGAGGCGGTGCCAAGGACGCCGTTGGAACAGCCGGAACGAAACCACCACCGCAAAACCTCAGTCAAACTCTCCCTAACTCCAGCTCAGAGAATGGGCAAAACGGCGGGTCTACGGACCAGCAACGCGCTTGATAACTTCAAATTCTACGAGAAAATAGGCAGAGGCGCCCATGCTGACGTTTACAGGGGACGGAATTTGCGTACAAAGCAGGTGGTGGCCATAAAGCAGATTCCTCTAGAGAAAGACCACGACTTGCGTGCGTTGATGGGGGAAATCGACCTCCTCAAGATCTTGAAGCACGAAAATATCGTCAAGTACCACGGATTCGTCAAAACGCTGAGCTCGTTGAACGTCTTTTTGGAGTACTGTGCTGGTGGTTCATTACGGCGGTTGTACAAGAGGCAGGGCCACGGTTTTCTGGATAGTCAGATCGTGCTGTATGTGAAACCGATCCTTCACGGTCTAGGCTACCTTCACGCTCAGGGTGTGGTCCACCGTGACGTCAAGGCTGCAAATGTGCTTCTTACCGAATCTGGGGAAGTCAAATTAGCAGATTTCGGTGTGGCCACAAAGGTGGCTACGCTGCACAACACAGTCGTGGGAACACCTAATTGGATGGCTCCAGAAACCGTTTTAGGCGGTGAAGGTATCTGTACAGCTTCCGACGTTTGGTCCTTGGGTGCTACCATTATTGAACTCTTTACCACCAATCCTCCCTACCACGAACTTAATCCCATGGCAACGTTGCATGCAATAGGCACAGATGACCATCCTCCGCTTCCGTCGGGCCTCACGCCGCTCGCCAAAGATTTCCTCTTGGAGTGTTTCCAGAAGCAGCCCACACTAAGAATTTCTTCCAAAATGCTTTTGAAGCATCGCTGGATGGAAAACTCGGAATTGACTCATCGTACAAAGACCGCATCGGGCATACATGTGTTGGAGCCCTCCAAGCTGGAAAATGTTGAAAGTCCTACACCCTCCAAGGTGAGTTCCAGTATGGGCAGTCCGTCCAAAGAAAGGTACACAAGAAAAGAGCTTCTCAGCAAGTTCACCGAGGATGAGGACGACATGGACTTCTTGAAGGCCGGCAATGGCTCGTTGAGCTTAAAAATCCAGGAAAAGCTTCAGGAGGAGTCAGAGAAAGACCCATCAGAGGAAAATGATCCATTTTTGGAGCTTTTAGTTGAAAACTTCGACACAGACGAACTCGAAGTTCAAAGCAAAATGGAGCTTCTCTGCCACAAACTCATATCGCGTGTGGATAACTGTCATTATGGCAACGAAGAAACGGCAAAGTCTCTTCTCAAAGTGACTGGCCGAATGCTACAGCTCGTCAAGAAATACAGCATTCTGCACGAAACACTCATCCGGAACCACGGAGTGCTAACTCTTCTCGACCTCCTTGAAAATGCCCCAGAAATGCCCGATCTGAGTCGTCTCTGGTTTCATGTCCTTGCCACGTTGAACTACATATTTGAGAACAACCTGGCGCAGTTAGAGAATTTCGCTCTTCTAGGCGGTATCCCGATGATGACACAGTTTACAAACCTATCGTATGGTCTTCAGCCCAGGCTCCAAGTTGTCAGATTTATCAAAATAATTCGCAAGTCTGACAGGGC
This sequence comes from Candidozyma konsanensis, assembly GCA_030563505.1. Taxonomy (NCBI): domain Eukaryota; kingdom Fungi; phylum Ascomycota; class Pichiomycetes; order Serinales; family Metschnikowiaceae; genus Candidozyma; species Candidozyma konsanensis. The sequence continues at coordinate 84,981 of JAJMJI010000023.1, read as the reverse complement.
CCTAACCATGTTCGTCTCGTCCGGAGGTCTTCGAATCCTTTCACGCTTTCTAGAGGAGGATTTCGACCAAACTCCCGACTTTCCACTCGTTTCTATCCATTGCATACACGAGATACTCTCCAAGGGTATCACTCGTTTCAAATCAGACATGTGCCGTATCTTATCCAAATACGGCGTTGTCTTCTGGTTTGTGGTCCTTCTCAACAGGCTCACAAAATACAAAAAGATGCCGGAAAACTCGGTGCCCGAAGAGTATGTTGAAGCTACAGTTGACAAAATCCTCGATGTTCTCAAGTACTTTGGTCAAGCTGAACCCAGAGTGAGAGTCAACATCGTCAGTACCGATTTGGTGAAGCTTCTCATCAAGGTTTATCCTGCTGTTCACCTTCAGCGGCAAATGGTCATACTTAAGTTCTTCCGGTCCATCAGTTGCATCTCAGAGCTCCTCCGGCCGTTACATTCTGCCGACATTTTGGAGTTCTACGTTTCCATTTTGCATGAGCACCCAGCCTACAGTGCTCACTACAAAGAAGTGCTCAACATCGTGTGTCCTTCGCTTTACAACTGTTGCTACTTGAACCATTCCAAGGAACTTCAGCTCGTCAAACTCGGCGTCGTTCCTTTCTACAAGGAGCTTTCTAAGATCAATCTTCCCTTTCGTCAGTTTGTCTTGTCCATCTTGTGTGAGTTTGTCTACTGCGACATCTACGTTCGCCAGATGCTCTACAAGCACAATATCCTCCATGTTTACCTCAATTTACTTGTGGATCCTTACTGGCATTCCAACGCAATGGATTCCATTCTTCACTGGTCGTCGCAAGATTCTTCGCTTGGGTGGTTGGAGGAGCCAAATGCTCGTGAATGCCTCTTGAACGGTTTCATGCTTTCGAAGGTTTCCAATCTCGAGGCCGCGCTCAATAACTACCTCCAGCTTGTGACTTCCAGTGGATTGGTGCTTCAATTGATGACCCGTGACTCAATTGTCTCCCAAATACTCACCAAGCTCACCGTGTACAATCGGAATGCTGTGGTCAAATTGTCGCTTCTCCGTATCCTCCACATTATCGTGACCAACGCAACGAAGTATGGAGGCGTCACAATAATGTCCACGATTCAACCTACCCTTGACACCATTGTCGCCAAAGAAAGCTCTATTTTGATCCAGGAATTGGTTGCAAAAATCACCGCCTTACTTAAGCAGCTGGTCCTGCAGAGTAGGCTGTCCTGCGAACCGAGGCCACAGAATGTGGAGAACTGTTGATAATTTCTCCACCTATCGCCATGTCGCTATTTAAGAGAATCCTTTATCCATCTCCTAGGGTCTCTCAACTTGACGCATACATCTTGGATTCGGAGCTCTTCAGCTTGCTTAAGCAGCAGCTCTCAGATGTTTTCGCGCTACATAGCACCAAGCCTTGGTCATACAATCAAAACCCCGAGTTGTGGTCCTTGGGCTTGAATTTACTCATCTTTCGCCTCACCACATTAAAATCTGGATCGTCTTATGGGCTCAAATTGCAAAACTTGAAACTCACAAATTCGAGAACAGGAAAGATCATTGGCTCTCGTGCCCGTTACCTTCTACTCGCCGTCATAGTTGGCGATTTCCTTTACAAGAAGCTCGAGTCATATTTATACTCGGTGGACGAGCAGGTTCGTCAATCCCACCAAACATTGATCGAGAAACTCAAGGTATTTTTCATCAAGCATAAGTCGCTGATCCTCGGTAGAATCAACGATGCAGTAAAGGTTCTCAATTTGGTGAACTTTGTTTTTTTCCTTGTTCAAGGCAGGTTTCCAACTTTGATGCATAGAGTGTTGGGCATCTCGCTCACACCCGTTGTTGCCGATTTGTTGAAGTTCAACGGCGATAATGTCAACTTCGAATTCCAGAATCGTCAGTTGGTCTGGAATGTCATGACCGAGTTTTTGGTCTTCACCCTTCCGCTACTCCAGCTCCGTAAATGGGGTCGGATTTTCAGTAAATTGGTTCCATACAACAGAGGCAAGAACGCCCAACCGCTAGTGACTGACTCCCCAGTGCAAACAAAATACTCAAATCTCCCACGTTCACAATGTGCCATTTGCATTGAATTTGCCCAAGCTAGCGGCATTAAAGCTGCATCGACGTACGTGACAAACGCTTGCATAACAAACTGTGGTCACATTTTCTGCTACGTATGCTTGGCGGTTCGTTTCAATGCAATGGAAAATGGCAGCGAAGAAGCTGAGGGCTGTCCTAGGTGTCGAATGAAGCTCACTTCGTTCAGACTCTACGGGTCGGAGAGTGTTGATGTTGATGAAGATGCAATTGTTGTTCCCTACGAGGAGAACGATGAGGATCAGCTGGATGAGGAAGTCGAACAGGTGAAAGAGTCTGGAAGTGATGATCACGACCTGGACGACGGCGATGATGTCGAATCCAATGATGATGAAAGCTCACTGAATGAACTGTACGATTTCAGCGATAATGAAGATCTCGAGGAGGAAGTTGATGATTTTGAAGATGTGGACGACGACCTCGATGACGCCATGTTTCAGTAAACACATAATTCATGATAGCATATTTCAAACTTGTAGTTTTCTCTCCACCAAGCGCACAAGTTGCTCGCCGAACTTCTCTAACAAATCTTCGTGGCCCTGTGTTCCACCCAAAACCCCAAATAGATCTGTCAATTGCTCCACCAACTGGGCTTTCTCGTCTTCAGAAAAAAGCCCCTTTTGAGCGTGTGACTTGATTATGGCAATGTACGCAGAAGCTCTATCCATGGAATCAGAGCTATTTTGGGGCGCCAAGCGGGGTTGTGGATTTGTGATTGAATCAACGGAGGTTTTTCTTGACGGCAGGGCCAGCGAATGGAGAGGGTTAGTTTGCCTGCTGGCGGCTCTTGTGGGTGACAGAGTTCTTGATGGAGATTGGAACTTGGCCACAGGAGAGGAGTTCCTTGGTGGTGAAACTTGCGCTCCTTTTCTAGCCTCCATTCTTTTGATTGTAGCGTTTGTGAGTCGTGGAGTGGTTGTGGGCACTGGGGAAGGAGAAGCGGGATCAAGTATCACCAGAGCTCTTTTGGGAGGAGAGTTCCCTCTGTTAAATTTGGGAGTGCTTTGGGCGCTCAATGGTTTTGATGCTGAAGCAACAGGGAGAATTTTCCGGGTCACCTTTGCAAATAGTGGCAGGTTTTCAGGCTCCACTAGGCTCAGGTCTGAGTCCTCCTCTTTAAAGCTGGAATGGCTGGAGTCGGCACCATCCAGAATGGTCCATACAAATAGGCAGCCATCAAGACCAATGGTGTATAGAGAGGATCCAGTCCCCACCATATTAAGAATAGTTTCTGAGTGACCCCAGTTCACTGCTTGCTGCTTGGTGTAACGTGGAGAGTATAAGCGAATGGATCGGTCGTTTGATGACACAGCAATGTGATCTTCCATGAGGGTGAAGTTTTCCACCACTAGTGAATCGCCTTTTTCGTTGGTAAGTCTGGTACAATACTTGAAATCAGCGCTTCCAGCGTCGTAAACATGGACGATTTTGTCGTTAGTGGCGATATGGAGCTCGTTTGCTAAGATTTCCATGGCCGTAGGCGAGTTTTTGAGGGTAAGTACCCGTTTTTGAAAAACCTCGATGGGACCTTCGTCGTCTGGAGATTCCCTGAGACCGTAAATGGACACCGATCTGTCAGCGGAACAGACATAGAGAGACTCCTCGTACACTTTGCAAAAGACGAGATTCCCCGTATGGCTTGCGATGGTTTGAAGAAGCTGCCACAGGTCCCCAGATTTATAGAATATTTGGACTGTTCTGTCTCTGGAGGTGGTGCCAAGGAGCTCTATATTGGCAGCCTTGAAGCGAATGAGGTCGTTGATAGACGACGCATGCGCCCTTGATTGGAAAACCTCTTCGCCAGTGCCGATATCAACAATCGTAAGCTGGCCATACCGATCACCAAAGAACGCGGAGTCACCATCGTAGTCCACCGCCGTTAGCTCGTTCTCAAGCTGCTCAGTCTGAGGCAAACGCACAGATGCCAATAGAGTTATACCGTCATCTTTAACAGCCTTGAGGCTGCCGTCTTTGGAATACACCAAGAAATCCCCATTTGAAGCCTGCTTCATACCACCAGCACGAGTGACTGGTGCAGCAACGAGAACACTGGTGTCACCAGAGGAGTTATTCACAACACAGAGCTCTTTCTTGTTCGTTAGGAAAATTGTGTACGACTCACCGTCACAGTTTGTAAGGTAAGAAGTGACGATGGGGTACTCTGGAGTGGCTGGTTTCAACGAAAGGTTTGCAAACATCAGGGCGATCTTAGACGGCGACGAAGGAGCTGACCTAGCCGCTGATCCTTGGAGACTGTCAAAAGCAATGATTCTGGGTATGGTGTCCTCGAAGTAGCATATTTTCTGAGAACTTGCGTCCGTTTCCAACCCGAGAAATGGTTTAGAGCTACCAGGAGCCTCCACAGGCGTGATACTAAGGCCAGATAGCGAAAGAACGTACAATGCTGCGTGGCAGCCTGAAAGAAGAACTTCCTGGCTGGATAGAGAAACCGCCTGGGTGAAGTCCACCTCGAGGTTCAGGCCTAGCACAACATTTCGACCTCCAAGAGGAACAGCCCGGTTGGACTCGTGAGGTTCAAAAGTCCACACTTTTAAAAACCTCAACCCCGCTGTGACGATCGTCGTGGCCAGATGCCAGAGCACTTTGTTCACTATCGATGAACATTTGTTGGTGGCTTTTAGCGAGACAGAAGTGGCATTATACTTCCACACATGTAAAAACCCATCGGAGAGCTGGCCCAAGGAGGCGAAGTGCCGAGAGTCCGGCAGAAACGCTATGCTTTTGACGCCAAATGTGTGTTCGTGAATCACTGCAAATGGCACACCTGACGAGTTTGCAGCCAATGAGTAGAGAAGTATTCTGGGCTGGTATCCCGATTCACCAACAGCCAAAACACGTCCATTTGGAGAAAGTGCAACACAGGAGACCGCCCTCACACGGTCCTTTAGCTTTGACGGCAGCTTTGATCCATCAACCATGGACTCTATTCGCTCTTTCCCAAATATGTACGAACTTTCGAGCGGAATATCGAAATTGTCCCTTTTTTCGTGATCTCTGTCGCTTTTCAAAACTCCATCGCTCTCGACGCCCAGATTGGCCACAAAGAGCCGCTGTTTACCCAAAGAACCGGCTTTCACATCCACCTCACATACTATCACGCCACCACTAGCCACGTAGGCCATTTTCAGTGGCAGAAACGCCACGTGCTGTGGCGCCGTGGCCAGCGTCCCGATAACCTTGCAAAACAGTAAATTCATTGAAAACACGTCCTGGAGGAGTTGGTGATGTTTGTAAACAGTAGGTGGTATGAGTGCAGGTCGGAGACATCAATAGTATCGCGAATAACTGGGGTAAGCTGAGTTACTATGGCTGAGGAGATTTCTCTTTCTGTGGAGGAGACAAACCGGCTTCGTGCCCAGATCGGGCTTCCTTTACTTCCTGTAAAGAAGGAGGGTGATGGAGACTCTGGGTTTAAGGCTAAGCTGGAGCTCTCGGTGAAAGAAACCAATAAGCTCCGGGCATCGCTCGGACTACGGCCTCTAGTGGAGGAGACAAATCCGGAGATTGAATCTCCGAAAAAAACGGTAACTGAAGAATCTCCTGAAACCTTCCAGGTGGACTCCAGCCAGAAAGTCTTCTACAATGACGCAGGCTCAGATTGGCTAGAGAACGTGGGAAAAGGAAAGAAACAGGCCAAAGCGGCTGAAGAGAAGAAGGAAAGCTCAAACAAGGGCATTGCAGTGGGACATACGGCTCTGGCTTTAGCGGATGTTCAGGATGGTGATGTTTTTACCCTTGAGGACCAGAACATCTTAAACGACGAGGAGGAACGCATGGTCAATGAAAAGATCGCCAAAGCAGAAAAGTTTCGTGACGAGGAGTCCGAGAAACGAAAGGTGGCCGCATTGAAGTTTGGTGCCAGGTTTGACGAAGACGAGGAGGATGGGTCAGATGAGCTTGCACAAACATCCGGTTCCACGATTCTACTAAGTGGGCAGGAGAAGAAAGCCCCGGTGAAAACAGGAACGACGAAAATGGACGCTTTGTTCGATGATCTCGACGAACCCAAGCCCACAGCCACGAAATTCAAGAAAAAGTCAAAGAGGAAGAGCCTGGCTAAGAAGAGAGAAATACCCAACGACGAGGAGCTCGAGACCCACCGACCCATGGTCACAGAGACTCTCAATTTTGAAGATGGCCAGGATGAAGAAGCGGAAATACAGCAAATGCTAGCCAAGAACAGAGAGAAACAACAGAAGAAAAGAAAGCTTCTCACGCCCGAGCAACTAGCACAGGAGATCCAGCTGCACCAGCGGGCCAGCATGGGTGAAAGAGTTGGAGTAGTTGTGTTTGACGATACTTCGGAGTTTTTGAGCAGTATCGGGCGTGGTGAAACTCAGAACGATGAAAAGCCTGGAGTTAGTGATGCCGCAGAAATCAACAACGATGCTACCGAAGTTAGCAACGGTATCGAGAACAATGGAAAGCCACAGCAGGTTGAAAAAGACAGTACAGACGAAACAGAAGACGTTAAGAATGAGCTTCTATCAATGCCAACCGAAGAGACTTCCAATACACCCAAGTTCGGTAGCATGGCGGATACACTCAAATATCTCAGAGGCAACAACATGGTGAAGGCAGAGCTGACCCTTGAAAAGGAAGCCAGAAAGCAGCAAGAGCAAAGAGTCAAAGAGGCTGAACTCCAGAGAATAGCCATTTCCATCGAGGAGCGTTCTGTCAAGCAAGAATTAGAGCTGGACCAGTCATACAGTAGACTCTCCAAGGAGGAACAAGACAGCACGCTCGACAGAATCCTTAATGAGCGGCTTGTCGCCAAGGGACTCTTTGAAGCTTCGAAAGGCCGCTATTCGAACTACAAATCGGACCGTCTTTCTGCTTATAATCCACAGGTTCAACTCAAGTACAAGGATAACCAGGGCAATGAGCTTGATCAGAAACAGGCGTTCAAGCAGCTCTCGCATGACTACCATGGAACAGCTCCCAAGCATAAGAAAAAGAGGGCAGGGGCCAAATCTGAAGGTGAGCATGTGGTTGGATGAGCGAGTTTTGTCGCTGGCCAAGTCTATGGTTGAAATCAGTGAAGGGAAGCCAGATAGGTCCTCCAACTAGATGATGGTTTTGATTATCGGTAAATTTCATGCCCCCGCCAGGCCTGTATCATTCCGCTCTTACTTGATCTTCCCAACTTTGGCTAGATGGATCTCCTCTTGCATCAGAAGCCGATGTCTTCCTGGAATGTTTGAGGCTCCTTGGCCCCTTTGGTTCATACAATCTCGATGTGACAGTGCACCTTCACTGTAATTGAAAGGCCTTCAACTGCGCTATTGGGTGAGCCTTTTTTGCCTAAACTGACCGCATGAGATAAATTTGCTTGAGGACCACAATGCACAGTTGACTAAAGTTCAGGATATGGCCACTGAGCCCCATTTCATGGATAAGCATTCTTACAGTGTGGGCCCATGACGCCTTTCTTTTTCACTTCTGGTAACCTGTCAAGTCAGAAGAGGCCGACGCCGTATGGCGGGATGGAAAAGCCGTCAAAACACAATAATCTTTCACTGTTGTCTCCCCCGCCCTGGTCGTGAATTGCAGTGCAAGAGATTTACGAACCATTCTCTTCAAAAGGCCAATGTAAATGCAGCAAAAGCATCCGTGGCTCCTAACCAAGTCCTGACCGTACAGGCGTTGGCCCGAAAAAAACCGAAATGAAATTTCTTCAGAAATTGACATCCTCCCGCAGCGCCGTATGCCGATCTCATCCAAGAGACACATTTGTGCATCAGCCAAGACGACTCGAGGGTCCATTATACGACTGAGGTCAAGACACAGAATCCTCTTTTTCTATAAATTTCTGTGATTTACTGCCACTACAAAAAGTGAAAATCACATTCCCAGGCTTTCTCCCTTCCTCTGCACCAGCAGATCCTCGCAAAAGAACCGATGCCGATTCGGCAGTCTGCTCTGTAAGGCGGTCTGGCACACAAGCGCCTCGCAGTATCTCGTCCCATCTATTAGTCCTACAGATCCTGTCTTCACTTGATAGCATATACTCATTTCCAGAGTTTTTCTTTCGGTTCTTGCTAAGATGGAGTCTCGCATCAGTGTGGGCGGCATGACGTGCGCTGCATGTCTGGGATCCGTCACAGAGGCTTTGGAGAGCATTCTGGGGGTAGACAAGGTGGGAGTGCTGCTTCTTACTAATGAAGCTAAGGTGGTCCACAGCAGCGCTGTTTCTGCTAAAACGTTGGTGGAGGCTGTGGAAGATTGCGGTTTCGACGCTGTGCTTGAATCCAGCACCCCGGTTCGGGCGGCTCTGGTAACGACGAAAATCGGTGTTTCTGGTATGACTTGTGGAGCATGCTCCCTGAGTGTCACCGAGGCTTTGGAGGCCGTGGACGGCGTCGAGCTGGCTTCTGTGTCCTTGCTTACGAATATGGCGTCGGTGAAGCACTCGCCAGGCGTTGGTGTGGAAGAACTACTAGGAGCCATTGAGGACTGCGGTTTTGATGCTACGCTTGAATCTGCGGTTGGCGCTCCAGTGGCTGATAATACGCTCAAAACGAGCTTTTCCGTGTCTGGAATGACGTGTGGGGCCTGTCTGGCACTGATAACTGAGGCGTTGGAGAAACTACCTGAGGTTATATCAGCCTCGGTATCGAATGTCACAGATTCGGCCGTAGTCACACACACGGCCGCAATCGATGCTCAGCAACTCAAAGATACCATTGAGGATTGCGGCTTTGATGCTGTCATTGAGTCTACCTCGCTGCTAGATAAAGAGGAGGAATTGGACCAACAGGCGTATCTCCAGATCTACGGCATCGACGACTCTTCCGATACATCCGCTTTGCAATACAATGTTGAAGCTGTGCTCAACAGCTTGCCTGGAGTAAAAGACTTTCTGTTTGTTTTCAAAGGCCAAATTGAAGAGTCCACAGATCTTGAAAACGATGCCAATGCGGCCGACCATGCTATAGACGAGCTTCGGGTATCATATTCCGGTAATCTTTTGGGGGTCCGGACGCTTCTGGATGCGCTTAATGCCATTGATGACCAGTATGAGTTTGTCATTCTCAACTCCATCGACCAGTCGCTCACCACACAATTGAAACTCCTCTCGAGAACTAAAGAAATCGCCTATTGGAGATCCACGTTTTATTGGTCGCTTGTTCTTGGAGTTCCTGTGATTGCGCTTAATTTCACCGAGGACATGTCGTTTTGGCGCAAACTCATGGTCTTCAAGGGCCTCTATGTTGTCTCAGTCATCCAGCTAGCGCTCACCTCATTCATTTTGTTCACCTTGGGCTCCGTTTTCTTCAAAAGAATGGCTGGCTGCATCCGCCGTAAAGGAAAAGACGCCAACATGGATGTGTTGGTCTGCATGTCCACTCTGATGGCTTATGGCTTTTCTGTCTATTCAATAATATTGAGCGTTTGGACAGGCCAGACCCAAAAACCGCCAAAGGTTTTGTTTGAAACGACCGCAATGCTCATTTCCTTCATTTCTTTCGGAAAGTGGATGGAAAACAAAGCCAAGGGCGCCACGTCCACTGCGCTTTCGAGACTAGTTTCCCTCACACCAACTGTCTGCTCCATTGTGACAGACTCATCTGCTTACCTGCTGCTTGTCCTGGAGAGAGACAACGATAAAGGAGAAGAGCTCGCCGATCTCAGCACGCGAGAGATTGCCATTGATCTCTTGCAAACAAACGATATTGCGGTGGTGACGGCAGGAGGGAAAATTCCTGCTGATGGTATTGTAGTTCATGGATCAACGGAGGTTGACGAGTCCATCATCACAGGCGAGTCTATGCCAGTGCCCAAGAAAAGAGGCGACTCTGTAATCGGAGGTTCCATCAACGGGCCTCATTTAATCCACATGAGGGTAACAAAAGCAGGCAAGAACTCGCAACTTTACCAGATTATCGATATCGTCAAGGAATCCCAACTCAGCAAGGCACCGGTGCAAAGATTTGCAGACTACATCGCTGCCCGTTTCGTTGCGGCTGTGTTGCTTCTTTCAGCTATCACTTACACCTTGTGGTTCATTCTCTGCTCATATCTTCATGATGATATGCTTCCTAAGGCTTTCACCAAAGAAGAAAACGGGAAGTACTTTGTGTGCTTGAAACTCGCCATTTCTGTCATTGTCGTGGCTTGTCCATGTGCATTGGGTCTTGCTGCTCCTACTGCTGTCATGGTAGGAACAGGCGTGGGAGCTTCTCGTGGAGCTCTTATCAAAGGTGGTGATATTTTAGAAAAGGCCAGTGCGATCAATGTTCTTCTTTTCGACAAAACCGGGACTTTGACGTCTGGCGAGATGGGTATTTCCAATGCTAAGCCATTTGTGGATGAGCACAAGATCACCCCAAGAGAGTGGTGGACATTGGTCGGGTCCGTGGAGAGGAACTCGGAGCATCCCACAGGCAAAGCTATTGTGGCTGGTGCCAAACAAAAAGTAGGTCTCACCTTCGAGGGCGACACATTCAATACTTCTATTCAAGGATTCGAAGTGATGACAGGGTTGGGTGTCAAAGCAACGGTTGGCCTTAACAACAAAAGTTATGATGTGGTTGTGGGTAACAAGCGGTTGATTGTTCGTGATTTCCCAGACATCAGAGAGAAGCTTGCGGCCGTGTTAGAAAGCGACCTCAAAGAGTCAATCTCCACTTGCGCTCATGTGGTTATAAACGGCAAGTATGCGGGCTTTATTGAGCTCGTGGACACCGTCAAAGAAGGAGCTCGTGAAGTTATTGACTACATCAGAGACGTGGAAAACATCCAGGTAGGCATAGTCACTGGAGACAGCAGTGAAGTCGCCGTGAGGATTGGCTCCCAGTTGGGCGTTCCCAGAGGCAATATATTCAGCGAGGTTTCGCCGTTGGAAAAAGACAAGGTTATTGTTGATTTGAGAAAAAAATTCGGTGGACCAAAAAATATCTCAATTGCCTTTGTTGGCGATGGTATCAACGACGCACCTGCTTTGGTGCAAGCGGATATCGGAATGGCGATCAGTGGCGGGACAGATATTGCCATTGATTCTGCCGAAATTGTCCTTATGGGCCTGAAGAACTCACAGCTTAATGACTTGGCTGGCGTCATCACCGCCCTCAAAGTTTCCGAGGCAACGTTCAAAAAAATTAAACTTAATTTCGTCTTTGCAACCATCTACAATTTCGTCATGCTACCGTTCGCCATGGGCTGCTTCCTTCCGTTTAATTTAATGCTTCCACCGGCTGCGGCAGCAGCTGCTATGGCTTGCAGCTCCGTCAGTGTCGTTCTCAATTCGTTGATGCTTCGGAGATGGCAGCCGCCAGTTCTTTCCAATTTGGACAAGGATTTCAAGTTGGAGGAAGCAGCATTGGGCGAGCAGTTCACGCTTCAGAATTCGTCGCTTGAAGATTTTAATGCAATCAAACGAGGCGCCCAAAGAGCAACGTGGTTCCCACGCGGCATTCTTCAGAGATTGAGAAGGAGAGTTATTTTGAGAGGAGAAGGCAACTCGTACGAGATGTTGCCACGGACTGGTTAAGACGCCGTATAGCCAACATCCTGGAGAGGTATTTATTGGGATGAATCTCCCGCCAAATTCAACAGCATCACTTCTACAAGCTTTCTCGAATGAAATTCACCGCCATTCTTGTCACTTTCATGGCCGCCACGAGCGTGTCTGCTCTTTCCACTGAAGAGTCTTCGTACCTTGTCGCCAGGTCCAACGAGAATAAGGAGGACAATGAAGCTGCAAAGGAGGTGTTGAAGGCTGTCACCGAAGTCGCCAAGCAGAAGGCGGTAACTAAGGGAAAGGAGATTTTGGATCAGAAAAAGGCCGATATGAAGGCCAAGGCTGAGGCGTCTCTCAGAGACTCCAAGGAGATTGCCATTACAATTTTCAACCAGCTCAAGCACCACTCTTTGTTGAAGATCAAGGAGATTGCCGCCCAGCTTTTGGAGCTCATCAAGAAGAAGATCGCAGAAGCTGTGGACATTGGCAAGACCAAGGCTGGCGAGATTGTCGATGAAAAAAAGGGTGCACTCAAGGACGCCGTTGACAAGAAGTTGGGCATTAACGAAACGACCAGCGATTTAGTTGCCAGGGAGTTTGACCTGTTTGGTCTCGAGGAAAGAGGTCTTCTTGACGACGCCATGACACACATTTTCGTTCTTCTTAAAAGATCCGGTTTGATCAACAGCGTCATCAGACAGTCGTTGGTGGATGACCAAGTTCGTCACGGTGTTGCATCCATTACCATTGAGTTGATCGAGGCTGATGTGATTCCTTACACTGAGGTGTTGGAGGCCATGAAGGATTCTGGTTTGGCTCTTGATGTGATCAAGTTTTCGCTCACCGACAGCGAGACTCGTGCTGGTTTGATCCAGCTTATCATTGAGCTTATTCCTGAGTTGATCCGTTCGGGCGTGTTGAACCCCTTTGACTATCTTGGAGGTGATGCTGCTGCCCAGGCCGTGGAGTCATCTATTGCAACGCCTGTTGCTGTTGCCTAGGCGCTTTTGTATGATTCAGTTTGTAAATGTTAGCATAGTTTAAAATGTATGGTATACTGTTTGAGAGGTTGGAAGGGCGGAAAGGTGTATGGAGTAAGATTCAAATGGTACGGTGTGGGAGGTCTGGATAGGGTTTAAGGAGCTTGCAATAGAGATTCGGTGGCTCAGCAATCCTTTGAGTGCTTAACATTTTGACTTTGTTAGACTTCTTGAAGTTCAATGTTCGATTTCCATAAAACGTTGAGCTCAGTGATGGCTAGATAAATAATATTGAATCAAGCATGGATATTTGCAAAGTTTTACAGAGGCAGTGGGTTTCTTTTAGGGAAGCTTTGGTTGGTTCGGGCATCGAAAATAAGGTTTCGGGCTGTTTCGACCTCAAAACTTCACCAGCAAATATCTACAGAAAATTGAGACACTTAAAACCAAAAAGGGGGGGGGGGATTTGTTCCAACGCTGGTCCGTTCAAAGCCTGAGGCGTTTGGGCTTGGCTTAGCTGATTGAGATGTTTCCCAACTCGGACAACAATGGCTTTGACAAGGTCTTGATAGAAGCGAATTCAACCAAGCAACGAAAAGCTACTAAAAATAGCCACTTTTCTCGGTATGATGCTTCAAACCGGAAGCTTGCATTTCTCTCAACCGGCCATCTCGGTTTTATAACGCAACAAGCAAGCTTTTACGTTTGCTAATTTAACAGCCGAAGAATTTTCTTCAGTTTTCTATAAACTTTGAAAAATCGGTCCAGATGTACCTGCTCTTTTGTCGTACGTACTTATGATTTCGACGAAGGATGCATGTTTTGTTTGCTGTTGCAGTCGAAGATGAAGCAACGGTCCGGCTGCGTTTTACATCTACACAACAAAGAGGGATTGTTTTAGCCATACAACCCAATAAAAACATTTTTAAATTGGCAAACGGTTGTTGTTTGTTATAAATTTACACGATTTGTTGAAATCAAACCATTATATCGCCATTTTTCAGCGTGCTAAATGAAACTCTAATGGACGTCTGGCGGCTTTAGCATTTCTAGACCATCGGACGCCCGGTAATTATCCCGTAATTATAGCCTCCCGCAACAGCAGATTACCGCAATATTCGCTAAATCCAGGGGTGCCGAACTTTCCTCGGGCCGTTTTGTGGCATTTTAGTTTTTCATTTGTTGAAATTTTCATTGGCTGCTAGGTAGGGCGCAGCTAATCGACTTCTCTGAGGCAAAGGCAGAGCACATTAAACTTCAAGAATCAATCCTTAACAATTAGTTTCTAGTATTCTTCTTAAAGCTCTACAGTTAGTTTCTAGTATTCTGTATTAATCATATAATATACACCCAAGAACTGAACCTTGCGGCTATGCGCAGTCTAAACTAAAATGCTAGACAGCTTACAAAGCCAACAAAGCACCAGCAGCCAAGGCAACAGCACCGGCAGCGAACTGCTTGTTAGCAGCACCCTCGTAGGTGGAGACGTTGGCAACGGTAGATGGGTGGGAGGCTGGGCAGTCAGTGACCTCTGGGCCGCAAGAGGTGATGGTGACCAAGGTGGAAGAAAGGTCAGTCACGTAGGTGACGTTCTCAGCAGCAGAGACGGCGGAAGCGACAGCGGCGATGGTAGCGACAGTGGAGAATTGCATAGCGAAAGTGTGAGTTGGTTGATGAGGAAAAAAAGTTGTGGGAATCTGTCCGCCTTATATAGTCGGCCGGGCACAGAGCATTTCTTGTTTTCTTTTTTTTGCAACCCACCGATTATGCACAGACCAAGATTTTGACGCCCGCTCCTGTACATACCGTGCAGCAACTGGGCTGCTTATCCTCCGCTTGCGGAAGGTGCCCTCCCGCTTTTGGCAGGACCCGCAGCTTCTGTGATTTCTCTTAGCAACTCTTTCGAGAAAGCTCGCTTGCTGGCCAATTAGACAGGCGGCATGTTTCGTCCAGCAATGAGCAAGATTCACTTTTTTTCTTTCAGATTTTTCTCGGCTGTTTCTCGCGGAGCCGCCTTAGAGCGGCGCAGCCACTGGAGTGCTATTTTCATAATACAAAACGGCAGAGCTGAATTCTTTTCTGAAACGAAAACGCAAAGCTGGTTGCTCTGCAAGATGTTTCGTCGGCTTCAGTTTCCGCCGCAACTCCAGGCACGAAAAAAAAAATTTAGCTCGTCTTGGCCAAGGTTCCTTGGCCCTCAGAAGCTTTTTTTGTTGGTGCTGAAATTTACCGCCTGTACCGAGTAAAACTCATCCCGATGCCTGTCAGAGCTCGCCAGACTTTCCATGCACGCATGCATGTGTCTGCCAAAAAGAATCGGCCAAATGCAGCGTCCTGCCTTCCAGATCTATCGAACTGGCTATAATTAGGGCAGTACAAAGCCCATTTCTGACTTCCTCTCCTAATCGAGATTTTTGCCCTTGCCCCTTTCTTGCTCTCAGACCACAAACCCCAGCTGACCAGCATAACAAAACAACCCGCTGCAAGCCTATTGTTCCTGAAGAGAACTTTCATCTGTCATAACAATGTGTGTGCAGTACCATACTGGTTATGGATGCAAACACCTGCCAAAATAGGTGTCAAGCAAGCGGAATCCCCAGCTGTTCCTGATTGTCGCTGGCTTCCTTGTGAAATCATCCAGCCCCAGATCAGGCTTTGACGTGGATCTTGAAGTAAATCAGGCTGGCTAAAAGGTACTTCTCAGATTCACGTTTTTGCGTGAGTACCAGCTGACAAAGTCCTTGACAGCCATGCGGACTCTTCGATTGTCCTTATTAGGAAGAGCCACGCTGATGGAGCCGATCAACTTTTCTATCTCTTTACCGCTGACATTGGGAAGGCTGCTGGCTGCGTTTTGAAGCCACCCAATGGCTTGTTCTGTATTTGGCGAGACAGTCAAGATCTTGATCACAAGGTCATTGGCGTCGACGTCGTTGTAGAATTTGAAAATGAGGCCCTGTAAAACACACTTGATGAGTTGTTCGCCATGGCCATCTGCGACCAAGAAATGCTTGACCGCTTGCTGAATCTGTTTGGGATCCTCGTCAAAGAACGAAATTGGTGGGTAAGGCGAGCCCCAGGAGATGTAGTCAATGAAGAAGTGCACGCATGCAATCAATGGGTTGTACTCTTCACACGTATTGAGCGTGAGAATACCGGCGTGGAGAATCGACTTCATGAGCCCTTGATTGCTGATGGTTTTGTTTGGGTAGAACATGAGCAATTCTGTCGACATGTTGAAAAAGTCCTCTATAACGTCGGGCATGTCCCGAATGGACTCGGGCATTTGTTCGAGGAGAATGAAGAACGATGAGCTCTGTTCCAAGCCAAGCTGGTACACGGCTTCCTGGATCTGTGGGCTGACAGTCTCATCGCTGAATTCTCGAAGCATTGCTCCAGAGACATACAAGTAGCAGCCAAACGTGGTGGTCTGGAACCCCTTGTGAATGCTCTGTGCTATCAGGGGCAACGCTGGCGAGATGAAAATGCTGCAACTGTGCAAGGCATTCTTGATAAGCTTGACGAAACTTTCACTGACGTGAAGAGAAACGCTGAATTTGTCAAGAACAGCCTCCACAACCGGCCACACGGCGTCTGTGAAGAAGTTGGCCACGGGGTACTCTGAAACTTCAAAATTCAGCGCCCTCAACACCCTGAAACAAATGCTGAGGAGCTCGGCCTCGTCGTGTAATGTGTTGATGACGTTCTCGTCCTGAACAGAGCCCTCGGATGCTGACTGTCTAATTTTTTCGATAAAGGGTCCCAAGAACATCTGGCACGTCTTGTACTGGTCTTGTTGAGGGATTTTCTTGATAACGTGCGCCAAACCAGTCATCAAGTCAGAAAGAGCCTTGGATTGGAGCTCGTTGTGCACTTGTTGATACAACATGTAGAGCTGCTCCAAGTAATTGACAAGGTCAGATGCACAGTCTTCGCAAAAGAACATCAAAGCCTGACATGTAGCATTGTAAATGGAGTCCTTGTCAATGGGAGACATCCTGCTCACTAGGTCGCCTTGGAACCCTTTGGTGATGTAATTAAGCTGAGGCTCAAGAAACTCTGGATTCTTGGATGTCCACTGGGAGTATCTGCCCAAAACCAAAGTGGCAGCGTACCTCAATTTGGGGTGTTCTGGCAATTGCACGAGCATTTGCATAATTACAGGCAAAATCGTCTTTTCCTTGAGCGAAACCTCCTTTGCCATGACTCTCATACTGAAAAGAGAGGCCTCCAAATGCTGCCAGGGCGAATTATGCTGATTGAGGAGTGCCTGGAGATGCTGGAAGGGAACATTGAGAGCCTTTTGTGGTCCCACAACGGCACAACAGTCTTTCAAAACGTCGCCCATTTCGTATCTGAATTCCTTGAACTTATCCTCCTGCTCCTTATCGCCCTCAAAAAGATTGTCTTCATGGGTTCCCACAGGATAGGTAAGATGCTTGATAATGACCTCGATCAATTGCATGTAGATGTCCAGGAATTCGACCCGAGAAGCTTCGAACTTGGGAAGCGTGATCATTTGCTTGAGCTCGTACCAGAAGTAAAACGTGTACTTGACAACGTCCAAATCTTCCTCGTATTTACAACAGGTGAGTAAGATTTGAACCAAGGGCTTGAAATGAGCAGCGTTTTTAGCAATCAAAACGTGCCACAGCTCACCTGCTTCAACGTAGAGCTTTGTGAGGCCATCCACGACATCTGGGTCCTCTAACCTGTCCGGGTGGCCGGTGTAAAATTCGTGGATCTTCAAGATCTGGCCATACAATGCATCCACTAAGCTGAAGTTGTCGATGTCTCTCGTCTCACGCAATATGGAGCAAAGACAATCCACGGCTTTTTCAAAAGTGGCTTCTTGGGTGATTGACTCGAAGATCAAATGCACAAACAAGTCCACCTGGCAGATGTTCTCGACTGGGCACTCTTTGATCCAGGAGTTAAGACAGTCCAAGACAACGGTGTTTGGAGCCGATTTCTGCTCAATGACGTTCTTCAAAAACACAAGCACGTTCTCGACGTTGTTTGTGATGAGGTCCGCAGACCTATCCTTGAACTCGTCATCGGTCAATGCAGATTTATTCGATTCGGACAACTCCTCAGGTAAAACCTTGAAAAACTCAAGCAAAGCTGGCATATACTCTGGTTTTGACGACAAGTACGAGGAAATCTCGTTCATGGCACCGTCCCACTGCAAGTACTGAAGCGCCAAATGTGCCAACGTGAGGCATAGCTGTGTTCTAATAAGACGGTCATTTTCACCACAGTAAGCGCCCACAAGCTCCAAAACAGAGGACTTGAGCTGCGCCGACAGCTCCTGCGGAACCTGGCCCAAGTCGTACATGGCCTTGGCCTTTAGCGTCTGGGACGCAAACATCTTGTATTCCATGGGTTCCTTTGGATCAAGAAGAAGATCATGAGAAACCTGCCAGGCCACGGCGGATTTCTGGAACTCTTCCAAGTGGGAGGTTGCCTTCTTTTTGTCTTCTTGGCTAGCTCCCGAGTACATGGCGCCGAGCGCCTGTTTGACTCCGTCCATGATTAATTAATGTGGAGTCTCGATGGTCTGAACAGATCGGTGCAGTTGGTGATGGTATGGTTTGTGCACTACTTGGTCAGGCGACACCAGGATTGGGGTGGGAAAGTTCAAATGGAAGACAGTCGGGGTTGGGCTTATGAGGGGCTTTTGAAGGTGGGTATTGCTAAATGGAAATTTGGCTGTTGGTGGCGGGAGTTGTGGGTGCATGATGGTGTGAGGGAGCTGGGTGGGGATGGTGGATCTGAAAGGGAATTTGTTTTGCCTTTTTCTTTTTTTCTGGGACAATATAAATGAACTCGCTTTGAGTTGACGGCATTAACTTGTTGGTTTGTGCTTTAGTGGTCTCTTCAATGTAATAGATGTTAGTCCAGTCGCAGTCAATGGCTGCGAAAAGACTGAGTTGGTGTGATATTTAGAGAAGTCAAAAGTCGTTCAGAGGAAGGTCTTTGTTGTCAATGTCCTTTTGACAGGGCTTTATCGGATCCGCTTGGCTTGGGATCGCGCCACCGTTGGGTTCTAAGATATGAGATCTCGTATTATGGGTGATTTACCCAAACGGTATCATCTCTAACTCTATTTGATTATGTGTCTGTTCAATCTTGTCTCTTCCCCTGCTTGAAGCATCTACTTTATGAGGAAGAGAATTGTGGTAATCAAACGATTGGCAGGAAGGGAGGATGACCGTTTATAGATTTTCTCGAAGTGCAATGATCTCCAGGGATTTCCTGGGAGACAGAGCCATTAGCTTATGAACATCCCTATACATCGAGTTTGAACTCCTTGATGATGTCGTTGCAGAGGTACACAAAGTGATCTACGGTTTCAACGTATCCTGATTCGACATCTTCTGCTACTCTAGATCTTTTTGATACAAAACGCTTAAGTCGGATGTGAGTATTGAAATTAATAAATCAGGACAATCAGTTAAAAAGTAGTGAAGGTACTAATCGTATTTCAGAATGTGACTTCGGTTTCGGTTGTTCAGCATATTCTGGTCACAAAGAATCGTTCCGTATAAAGTTCAGTATCACATCAAAAAAGAATGACTGCTGTCTTTTTCCTTTTCATTTTACTACCCGATAATCGAAATTTCACCAAATCAGGCATCAGCTACTCATTTACAATGACAAACGGAGTACATTCGTGCAATGTCCCAAAACAATTAACGACAACTCCAATGTGCGTTGCAGCACTTGCAGAGTAAAGCTTTTGAGCGATCCCAATGACACTGCTGAGCTTGTGACTTGACCAACTTTTCAACAAATCGGCAAGTCAGCCACCTCCATGGTAACATTGTAATATGACCAGAGTGGGGTTCCAAGGAAGATTTGATGAGGTTTCTACCAAAATTTGTGTCAAACACAAAGTAGGAAGCCGTCATCGTATATGACGTCCCAGCCTCTCAATTATCCAAGAAATCTATTCATCCAGGAAGCAATGGTGATTCTACCCTCCTTGCTTCAACCGTCTCAGCCGAAGATCAGCAACCTCAAATAACATCAAAATCAATAACTCCTACCCGATAAATTACTCTCGCCATTGGAACAAAAAGCCAAAAAAGTAATCCGAGAACTTCATCTTCAAAAACCGTCTCCAATGCCCCAGCCCCACACGGTCTACCAATTCGCAGCCAATTTATAGCACCAGAATGCAGAAACGAAGCCAACACCGGACCAAGCGGATCCAGGCAAAAAAATATTAAAAATGATTTAAAAACTGATAACAAACAATGAGCCACATCCGTCCCTCCAAATTCTACCAACCTTATTTAAACCACCCAAGCCTCGAACCCCATCTCTGTTTGTTTTCATCTATTTTACACAGGGCGCGTTGAGAAAATTCCATCCTACTACTCTTCCTCATGCCCAGACCCGTGGTGATTTCAGGCCCTTCCGGCACCGGCAAGTCCACGCTTCTCAAAAAGCTTCTTGCGGAGTTCCCAGACAAATTCGGTTTCTCCGTGTCCAACACAACCAGACAGCCCAGAGCTGGAGAGAAGAACGGCGTGGATTACCACTTCACCTCTGTGGATGACTTCAAAAAGATGATTGACGAGAAGAAATTCATCGAGTGGGCTCAGTTCTCGGGCAACTACTACGGCACCTCCATCAAGGCCGTGGATGACGTGGCCCAGCAGAACAAAATCTGCATTTTGGACATTGACATGCAAGGCGTAAAGGCGGTGAAGCAGCTGTCTCTTGATGCCCGCTACTTGTTCTTGAGTCCGCCTTCCATCGAGACGTTGAGGGAGAGATTGACGGGGAGAGGCACGGAGACGGAGGAGTCCATCTCCAAGAGAATCGAGGCTGCTGCTGCGGAGATGAAGTATGCTGAGACCGGTGCCCACGACAAGGTGGTGGTGAACGACGATCTCGAAAAGGCCTATGGCGAGTTCAGAGAGTTCATCATCCAGGAGTAGATGTGTTCAGGAGTTGATGCTAGATGTTAGATGCTAGATGCTAGGACGCTAGGAATGCGATACAGCGGTTACGTTTGTGTAGACGAGGTAGGCTGTCTTTTAGCAGTTAAACGGGCTGGCGAAAGATTTGAGCGGAATCAAAGAGGAAATTTTCAGCCAATTTGAAGGAGTGCAATGGCTCAATGGAGCCATGAGAGACCTTAGAATCTGAGCTTTTTGCTCTAACATCTTTTCTTGATTTTCTGTGCCTATTTAGCTAACGTGATAAATCGAAGCGAAATAAAATGCTTTATCGTCTGTGGCGTTCTCGGGCTCTCGCTTTTCTCGAGTATGTTGAAGAATTAAACATTTCATCAGTAATCGAAGATTCCCAGGAGGGAATAAATTTTTTTCTGCCAAGGGGATACAGCTGGCTGAAAGGGTCAATGGTGTATGCAAAATTGAAACCGAAACCATTTAACCGATTCTGTTGTTCTCCATGGCACATCCAATTTTGGACTTGTAGTCAATTGAAGAAGAGTCGAATTTGCTGTTTGCTTTCAAGTCAACAGGCCTGAAAATTATTTCAAGCACAAAAGCTCAAATTCCCCAAGGCCGTGATTTGGAAATTACCTTCGGGGTGACAAGTTTGAAGATCGCTTGCTTCGCTTGTACCCTAAATCAATTTGAGTTCGCTCCATGATTCACTCGAAAAGTCACATTAAACTTCCTGGATTTACCCAATTGTCATTCGGATCCTTGTGGATTGCTTTGTTGCCCGTCAGTTCATTTAATATTAATTAAGCCGAGGACCACAATGGTCGATTTGAGTGTAGTTCAGAAGGATGAAGTATGAAGGAAACGGATGAAAGAAGTGGCTGTCTCTCGAACCAAGGGCTTGGCTTTGCAGCCTCCCTGAAATATTCGAGAAATTAGAATTAGGACAGTAGCACGAGAGCTGTTCCATTGGGGTGAAGTATCCGGCCCTCTGGTTGTTTGATCTTCATCAACTGGTATCTTTTCCACTAGAGCAGGCACATTTGAAGACACCGCCCGTTTAGGATTCACAAGATGGGAGGCAGCGATCTAACGGGAATATTCCATTAATTAGCAACAGCTGTAGTCACTGCATTTCAAAACCGTGAAGCCGTCTGACAACTAGGCCGACGTAGAATCCTCTGTACTTGTTTAAAAGTTCGCTTTTGACAACAACGATGATTTGCGTCGTTTTCACGTATCAAAGCCTTGTAAAGCCACACACTCATCGCCACATACTCTTCAGGCTCTGGAGATGCTGAATGCATTGAGTACTTGAGTAAAATCAAAGAGCCGTTTGCAAAGCCAAAGAGCCGTTTGCAAAATCAAAGAGGGGTTTCTTAAAAAAAAACCTAATCAAAAGTCAACTTCCCAGATCTTAATGGTCTCTACATCTGTCCGTGCTGCATTCAAGGCACAAAGCAGCCTGACAGAACCTAGTTTGCAGCCACTCCACCAGAGCTAGATTCAGCTACAACTTCGCCTTAAAACGCCAACTGGCAAAAACAGAAAAAAAAGAAGAAAAGAAAGCAAACAAAGAATCCCCCATGAGACCCCAAGGCCTGGCACCATCGCCGTATGGCTGAGGCTGTGAGAGCCGCAAAAGTGACTCTGCGTTGCAAATAAGCGACCCACTTTTCCTGGGGCTGAGTTTGAAAAAGCCGTTGCCTCATCAGGCAAGCGAAACGGCATGGAAAGACCCAGTCAGTTGACTGAACGGCGTGGGTTGGTGAAAAAGTGTGCCAGCCCAAACCACAAAATACGACCCAATACCTTCAAACTCATGGAAAGTGCTATGGCTCCGCAGAACATTCAGTTTCTTCAACAAAAACAAATCAGCCTTGTATTGCCAGGAAGTTCATTCTCCCACCTGCTTCGCCTTGAGATGACGTCCAGAAAGTGCCGACTTGCGATGCGACGGAACGGAATTGGCGCTTTAGCAAACAAGCATACCGGTCAAATGATTGGCCAAAAGCGAAGATCAGACAGCGATTGTTTC
This sequence comes from Candidozyma konsanensis, assembly GCA_030563505.1. Classification (NCBI taxonomy): domain Eukaryota; kingdom Fungi; phylum Ascomycota; class Pichiomycetes; order Serinales; family Metschnikowiaceae; genus Candidozyma; species Candidozyma konsanensis. Next base: position 62,450 of record JAJMJI010000023.1, on the reverse strand, counting down.
AATTAAGCCTGTCTTGTAGTCCTCCGCCCAGGTGACAGCGCGATTTGCCGCCATTGTCTTGACCAAAATCCACAATTGCTCATTTTGAAGATTTCTGATTTTCTCCTTCTAAAGGTACTTTTACTTTTCATTTTTAGTGATTCTGCTTTCCAGATCCAAGGCCAAAACGGCTTTGCGCTGGTCCGCAGTGCCAGTCGCTTCGATGTCCAGAAGGCTGTGACTGACAAAGCAAGACAAACAATAAAGCGAAAGCGAAACAGAGAAAATCCAAAAGGAAGAATCAGCTTGAAGAATCAAAAAAAAAATCAAAATCAAATCCAAGCTAAAAAAAGTCACTCCCAAGCAAATCCATCCCCCTACTCAATCAACTCTCACCCCTTGCAGCCATGAAAAGGTCACCCTCAGCCCCATGCGCCGCTAAGGACCCCTCTGTATTTCCGTCATTCAGCCTGCCCATAAAAGCAAAGGCAAAAATGTCGCTTTTTTGCCTCTTGTTTTTTTTCCCTCTGGTTCTTTTTTCCCTCTGATCCGCTATTTGTCTCAAGTGCGTCAAAGCCGCCTGTTGTCTATTTTTTTCTTCTCACACTCACCTGCTTTCATCTTCACGGTCAGGCCTGGGGCACGTCCTTCGCCACAAATCTTCATCAACATGGGTGAAAAACTAAAAAAGCCTGAATCCTCCAAAATGTCCAAGTTGGGCCGCCTTTTCGGCGTCAGCTCCTCCTCCCTCCACCTTCTGTCGCTTCATGACAAAGAAAAGGAAAAAGACGCTTCCCGACAGAAATCCCCTGAAAGAGCCCTGCTGAAACAGCCAGAAAGAGAGAAATGGCTGCTTCTGCCCCTGCTGCTGGCGCCTCAGTCGCCCAAGGCTCCCCTGATTGCCGATTTCGCCAGAACAGCCTCTCCTTCCATCCCTGAAGACGATGTCTTGTATCCCTTGCCCGCTGACAGAAAAACAAACGCCACGCTGCCGCCGGGACTCCCAGTGAATCCGGAATCCAACGGCGATTCTGCCGCCGCCTACGACCACTTGGTCCACCCACAACCGCTTGTTCTGGCTCTCCACGATAGTTTTGCCCAGAAACTGCCTCCCAGCTCCCGCCCGCTGTCGGTCAACTCCAACCAGCCACAGCGCAAAACCTCGGGTCTGGGCGCCAGCGGCCTTGTGGCGCCTCAGGCGCCAGGGCTGAAACTGGCCTCGGTGCTGAGATCTCTGAGTGCAAAGCGGAAGACTCCTCAAAGCGCTCTGCGGTCGCTGGTCAATGTGCTGCCGCTGACGTCTCAAACCAACTTGCCTGCTGCTCCGCCAAAACTGCGATTCAAGATGTTTGAGGATGGCAGTCACGAGCACAATCTTCGTGCTACCAAGCGCCAGGAGAAGCTCAGTAACATGCTCAAGGACCTCTTGGGTGCAAAGAAACTCCGAGACGAAGCCAAGCTGGCGGTGCCTAATCTTCTTTCTCCCGTGCAGAATGACAGCAAACCGGATCCTGAAAAGCCTCCTACGCTTTTCGCTGGCTTGGTTCACCAGGTCAAGAACAACACCTCGCCTTACCAGGTGCACGGTGATTACCTAGATCCCATGATCCAGCAGGACTGCCGTTCTTTCGTCGAAAAGTACGGCCGTTGCCAGGAGGTGATTGGTAAGGGCTCCTTTGGTGTGGTGAGAGTGGCTCACAAAAAAGTCGAGTCTACGAGCACCGAGGAGGTCTTGTACGCCGTCAAGGAGTTCAAAAGAAGACCCAACGAGTCGGAGAAAAAGTATTCTCGCCGTTTGACGTCGGAATTTTGCATATCCTCCTCTTTGAAACACATGAACATCATCGACACGCTAGATTTGCTCAAGGACGCCAAGGGCGACTACTGCGAGGTGATGGAGTTCTGCTCGGGTGGTGATTTGTACACTTTGATCATCGCCGCAGGCAAACTAGAATACGCCGAAGCGGACTGTTTCTTCAAACAGCTCATAAGAGGCGTCAACTACATGCATGATATGGGTGTGGCACACCGAGACTTGAAGCCAGAGAACTTGTTGTTGACTCAGCGCGGTGTGTTGAAGATCACCGATTTTGGCAACGGCGAGTGTTTTAAGATGGCCTGGGAAGACGAGGTCCAGCTTAGTGAGGGTATCTGCGGCTCCAGTCCCTACATTGCGCCCGAGGAGTTCACCCAGGAGCTGTTTGACTCTCGTTGTGTTGATATTTGGGCCTGTGGTGTCATTTACATGGCCATGAGAACCGGTCGCCAGTTGTGGAAGCTTGCAGATCCCAAGAAGGACGAGTTTTTCCAGGAATATTTGACGAAGCGGAAGGACGCCACGGGCTATGAACCCATCGAGGCCCTCAAGCGTGCCCGGTGCCGTAACGTGATTTATTCGATCCTCGACCCGATCCCCAACCGCCGTATCAACGGCAAACAGATTCTTAATAGTGAGTGGGGTCGAGAGATCAAGGTCTGTGCTGCTGGCGAGGGCACACTCCCTGATTCGGCCAATGGTGTGCTGGAATAGGCCCCGCAAATCCCCTTAAGATCCATGTTTAATTTTCCCACATGCATCAGTTAGGTACAGCATTAATATACGGCGATGGCCAGGAGGCCCGGTATCTATCAGTGTTGTAGATCAGTGTAGTAGATGTAATGGAGAGAGTAGGTGACTTCTACAGTTAGGGTTTTTCAAGTGAATCCAAAGAGGAAACAGTTTAGCTACCTGTAGACTGGGCTTGAGAACGTACTGTTAGATGCTAAAATCTTTTGGTTCATTCATACTAAAAGCCCGTGATTGTGTCAAGAATTGGGCTTTCAAGACCTGCCATTTGATGTCATCTGTAAGCTGATAAGAATTCAAGAGCTCTTTGTAAAAAAAAATGCCCAATTAAATTCATCTGTGTTTCAGTTTAGAGATCAGATTATGCATAGCTTACGTAGTCTATCCATTACTCTGTCACAAGAATGAGTCCATGCTAATAGAGCAAAGCTTATGCAAGAGATCGTGGGCTGTATCCAAAAATCTGAACTCTTGTTAAGTCCATCGATTGGAGATTTTCCTTGTTCTTCATTTCTTCAGTTTTCAGATTTCCAACAACCTTAGCTTGGTCCCTACATATGTCTCTGCTTTTAGTGAGAAATCGGAATGTAGGGGTAAAAGTGTGAATTAACAGTCATCTCACATGTTCCATTCAATCACCATACAAAAGCCACTCTATCTAGAAACGTCATGAAATTCAGCAATGCTACTTTTCTGTCCCGTAAACGCCGAACTGAAACCAACTCCCTTACAACTAAGCTGATGGCTGCGAAAAGCCATGTAAACGTCGAACTAAACACACTCATGACAGTGAGTAAATCAAAAAAAAGTAATCATTACAATAAGGCTGCCTATTTCTTTTCGATGCCCCAACCTCACATCTCCAATTAGCCTGACCCTCCAAATAAATCTGTAGATGTAATCAACATCACACCCGTGCCTCTCCTAAACATACCACCCAACGCGAATAGACGCGATCTCCTTCTTCCACAGCATGGTGGAGCTTTCTGATTTCCAACGCCAGGAGAAAATAGGCGAGGGTATGTGAATACTTTTTCAATTCACCACTCAAACTAACCCCAGGAACTTATGGTGTGGTATACAAGGCCTTGGACACTCGCCACAACAACCGTGTGGTGGCCTTGAAGAAGATCAGGTTGGAGTCTGAAGACGAAGGTGTGCCTTCTACAGCCATTAGGGAAATTTCTTTGCTTAAGGAGATGCGTGACGATAACATTGTTCGTCTATATGATATCATCCACTCCGACTCACACAAACTCTACTTGGTTTTTGAGTTCTTGGATTTGGACTTGAAGAAGTACATGGAGCTGATCCCCCAGGGAGCCGGCTTGGAGCCTTCCATGGTGAAGCGATTTATGCACCAGTTGATCAAGGGAATCAAACACTGCCACTCCCACCGTGTTTTGCACCGAGACTTGAAACCCCAGAACTTGCTTATTGACAAGGACGGTAACTTGAAGCTTGCTGATTTTGGCTTGGCCCGTGCTTTTGGTGTGCCTTTGCGTGCTTACACCCACGAGGTCGTAACGCTTTGGTACAGAGCACCAGAGATTCTTTTGGGTGGTAAACAGTACTCGACCGGTGTAGACATGTGGTCAGTTGGTTGTATTTTCGCCGAGATGTGCAACAGAAAGCCGCTTTTCCCCGGCGACTCTGAAATCGACGAGATTTTCCGTATTTTCAGAATCTTGGGTACGCCCAACGAGGAAGTGTGGCCCGATGTTTCGTACTTGCCAGACTTCAAAACCACATGGCCAAAATGGGAACGCAGCGATTTGGGCCCACACATTCCTTCTTTGGACAGGGACGGCGTTGAATTGCTTGAGCAGATGCTCAACTACGATCCCAGCAACAGAATCAGCGCTAAGAGGGCGTTGGTGCACCCTTACTTCCAGGAAGACAATGATGATGCCTACGACAGCTACCCCCGCTCAGTGAACATGGGCTAATACCGCCACTCATTTATTTTTATCCCTCTCGGTCACGGATACAGACCACGTATAGTAGCATTGCAATGATAGCGACAATGGCTTTGTAGGAGGCTTGGTTTTGGTTATGCTTGATGTAGTTGTCCACGTACTCCGAGGAGTAGATTGGAGGTGATTTGGGAATGGCCTTGACTTCTTTGATTTCTGGTTGTTTTTCGGGGCGGAAGTATTCCAAGTATTGGTCTACTTCAATTCGTATAACTGCTAGCAGTGCTAGCATCTTGTCACTACTATCCAAGGTAGTGTCTAATATCTGGCTGTGTCGGAGACTTTGAGACCGTAGGGAATCTGTTCTTTTTGTCATGCTGTGAAATGTGTCGTTAATGAAATCGTGAAATGCTGCCATGTCATCTAGAAACTTGTGTAAGTTTAATTTATCCGTGAAGACTAGCTCGTCAAATATAGATGCAGCCAGAGACGGCGAGTCTATGGAGGTGCATTCGAACAGGGAGACTTCGTCGTAGTCATCGTAGAATTCTGGCTTTTGGTACAGGGGCTGGAGTATTTCCATGGAGAATGAAGGTGTATTGTCCTCTGGAGATGGGGTGTCTGACTAGAGATTCGAGAATAGTGTTTGGATTTGTCCCAATCGGGAAATGTAATTACAGAAAGGCCGGCATATGGCGGGGATATGTGCAGGAAAGACATCGTGTTTGCAGCCACGTACTACGGAGTAGAGCTGGTGATCTGGGTGCGTGAAAAAGGAACTATCTGGGCAGTATTGCCATGGATGCATTTGCTGGTCAGGCGGTCACGTGAGAAATGCAGACATGACCGGCTCGATGTATGGAGTTCGGAAGTTCATGCACCTCGTTCGGAGAACGCACTGAATTGGATAGATAGACGGAAGGTTCGGAATCGGCAGTTAATCCGTGGTCTACAGCACTGTCACTAAAAGAGGAGGGTTGCAAATACACCATCACCTGTCTAAGTCACTAAACTTACAAGATTTTCGAAAGCAGATGAACAAAGTCACTCGCCAAAGTCCCCCTGACGAAGTCCACCTAATGTAATAGAGTTCAATGAATTTAATACAGGGTAAAATAGTAATGCCCTGATTCTGCAACGGTCTGTAGAACATTGATCCTCTGTGAAAGGCCGAGGTCGGCTCCGCTGTGGCAGAACTGCAGTGACAATCGCCGCTCATCCCTTTGCTAAATGAACAATGCCACAGCATTCTCAAATACGAGGTGGAGCCAGAGCGCCTCACGATCGAGGAACCGAAGACCACTGAACACAAACCGAACAAAACCAATTTAATTACGTAGTTAACGAATTGATTTAAAACTTTTTGCAAAAGGCCAGCACGGACAGTTCTACTGGATGACGGAGTGCCCAGCCTCCTTCCGGATCGGGTCCGAAACACCACTCCGTCTCCGTTCACAGAAAACACCGAAAACGCGCTGGTGCATCCGAAATCCATTATCTTTTCCATCTTAAGCCCCAGGCTCCTTCACAAAAGGGAATACGTCCATGCAAAAACAGAGCCGTTGCCTTTACTAGTGCACAGAAGCCCCGGCCGCATTTTGCACCCAGAGGTATAAAAGTCTCCACATTTCCTGCTTTCAACGCCAGAAAATGACAATTGCCTCTGCTGTCCTGAAGCTGGTGGCTTCGCTTACAACGAACATTTTGGTCATTGGCGGCTCCTACGGGGGCATGGCGTTTGTCCAGAGTTTGAAGCAGCAGTTGAAGGAGAAGAATGTCACCCAGAGACTCAAGGTGACGCTTGTGGATCCCAAGGCGGGCTTCCTCAACGTTCTTGGTGTGCCACGTGCCATTGTGGATCCGGAGTTTGCTAAAACCCAGTACGTGCCAATGGAGCAGTACAAGCTGTGTAAGTTTGACAGGATGATCTCGGACGATGAGTATGCGGTGAACAAGGTCGGGCCTTCTGTTGAGCCTGGTGTGAACGAGGAGATTGAGCTTACTTTCATACAGGGCAAGATCACCGATTTGCAAGAAAAGGCGGCGAAGTACAAGCTCAACAATTCAGACAACGAGGAGAAAATCACCTTCGACTACTGTATCTATGCAGCAGGCAGAAACAGAACATGGCCCTCGTCGCCAGATGCGCTCAATTGGGAAAGCTACCTTGAGGAAATGGTCAAATTCAACAGCACAGTGAAAAACAACCAGAAAATAGCCGTGGTTGGCGCTGGCGCTGTGGGCATTGAAATCGCTGGTGACATCAAAACGAGGCATCCAGACAAAGAGGTGATGTTAATTCACCCCCATGCCACTTTCCCTCCCGAGCCTCTTTCAGACGAGTTCAAGCAAGCTGTGAGAGATTCGCTCGATCGGGCCAAAGTCAAGGTGATGACCGGCTTGCGTGTGAAGAGAGAGTTGGAAAACCACAATTTGGAGCTCACAAACGGCGACATCATAGAGGCCGACTTCACCTACTGGTGCACAGCCTTCCATAACAACACCGGTTTTCTTTCTGGTGGTCTTGAGAAATACGTTTCGCCCAAGAACAACATTTTCGTGAACGATAGACTCCAGCTTGAGATCCCCGACAGCAACGAGGCTATCAAGCATATCTACTGCGTGGGTGATTTGGTCGAGCTTCCGATCATGAAAGCTGCTGGCTGGGCGATGGCAATGGCTAGAATTGCTGCCGATGGTGTGGTGAGTTCTCTCACCAATACTGAGCCTAAGGAAGAACTCCCTCCTAAGCTGGTGGGAATGCTTCTTGTTTGTGGAAATGAAGATATTGTGTCAGAGGTTGCGGGAAAGGTCGAGCTTAATAACACTGATTTCGTCGAGCAGTACAAGTCGTACCGTTTTGAGGTTGGCAAGCCCCACCTTGGATTATGATTTTGAGGTTGATTTTACTACGGTGGAAGCGACCATTGAAGTAGTGAAGAACGAGAGTTTCACTTGAGGCATGTAGTGACGAGGGTTTCTGGTACGTGTTGTAGCGATTCTTGACAGCTCAGGCATTAAGCTAACTCTTTGTTAGATATAGATCGGCGGACGATTGTTCGAAAGCTGTTAGGTCTTCACACAAGGTCAGTAAAATGTAGCAGAATTGGAGATCCAACTTCAGGCGCCTGCCATACAAAAAAGAAAAAAAAAAAAGAAAGAAACCCTGCATCAACATCAACTAGTTTTGGATTAATCATCCTCAGTAAGTCCGTGAGGTGATCAAGGACATATTGTAGAGACACCGGAGAGTTGGAGACATCAGACTCAAAAAAGACCTTCAATATGACGAGGTAAGAGATTTCAATCTAGACGCTTTTAACATTTTAGACTGAACTAAAAAAGGTGATTAAGAAGTTAGCTGTATTATATCTAGACGGTTTTCGCAGCCATCTTTTGAGCCACCAGCCCACAATTCTACAATTCAAAAAGATGAGAAGTAAGTGTCGATCTATCACGAGATAAAACACGGTCAGATAAATTGGCCCAGGTTTTGCATCCCACTATGGTGTTCCACAAGTCTTCTATCCCACATCCATACTACACCCTTGCACCTCAGACATCAACACTTTTGAGCTCAACACATTACAAACCCCATGAGCGGATACAACTACGGCGACAGGGGTTACCCTGACAGGCGCTACGAAAGTTTACGTGGCTCACATAGAGAATATCGTGGAGGAAGAGACAGTTACCGAGGTTCGCTGTATCGAGGTCGAGGAAGAGGAGCACCACGAGGTAGAGATTTCAGAAGAGAGTTCGACCCGAGGGATAGAGACCCACGTGATGCTAGAGGCAGGCACAGAGATTCGTGGGATCGTGACTATCGAGAGAGGGAGAGGGATCCTAGGGAGAGGGATCCAAGAGACCTAGATCCTCGGGATAGAGATCCTAGAGACAGAGACCCCCGAGAGAGAGACCCAAGAGACTATAGGGAGCCTCGAGAATATAAAGAGTCCAGAGAAGACGACAGAAGAGATGACAGAAGAGAGGAGTTCAGAGACAGAGAACCCTCGTACTCCAGACCATCTATCCGTGACAGAGACAGCTCTTACTCAGACTACAGGGATAGAGAGCTGCGAGAGTTCAGCAAAGAGCCCAGCCGAAGCAAATCGGTGAGTAAGCCAAAACACGAGAACTCCTCTCCACGGCATTCTAACTCGGGGTTGTCTCCCAGAGGCTCTAGAGATCATGGCTCCACACCCACCTACACAGACCCGTGGATCTCGATTCTTCACATCAGAGATAGTAAGGTGGCGCTGCGACTAGAAGCCCGTCACAAGGAGCTTGCCAATGTGAATACGTCGCTAGGACTGCTACAGGCAGAGGTGCACAAGCTCAAGGCACACATGGATCTTCTAGATGTGTATGCCAAGAGAGACTCGTTGAATGTGGAGATGACGACCGAAAAGCTCGACGAGTTCACGTTTTTGTGAGGGAAGTGGATTACCGGGGTTTTTCATGCGGTGCAGCCTGAAACTTCTTAACGAACCAGTGGCGCAAACCCCCAGCAATTCAAAACCATCTCAAACTACCTGAAACTTCACCATTCACCTGGAACGTTCGTCCCCTCCTTATCAGCCTTTCTACCACCCTGTGGACTGTATTATACTAGCTCGCTGCTATCCCTGTTTTGTGGCCACAAACACAAAATGTGTTATGATTGGCCCTACTGCCCTGTCATTATATTCCCAAAGCTAATTATCTTCTTCCTAATAGCTTTTCTTTGAACTATGGTCTCTTCTACTTTGTCTCCTATATACTACCGCCAAGGATGGCTATGGCGCGCAAAGCTGAAAAACCATATCCAGCTACCACAACCACCATGGCTATTCAGGACTTTATCTTGTCCGTCTCGGACTCCACGGTCTTCCAGGCCTTTTTGTATGCCGCTCTTTTCACCGGTATTTACAAAATCACCAATTTGAGTTTATCGCTTGGTGCCTTGTTGCTGGACGTCTTTGTTCTTCCAGCAACCAACTTTGGCAAATACGGAGCCAAAAAAGGGAAATGGGCCGTTATTACCGGCGCTTCTGACGGAATCGGCAAAGAGTACGCTCTTCAGCTTGCCAAAAAGGGCCTCAATGTCGTTTTGGTCTCGAGAACTGCCCTGAAGTTGGAAGCTCTCGCTGACGAGATTGCCGCCAAGTACGGCGTGGAAGCCAAATATGTGGCTTTTGACGCGTCTACTGACGCCCCAGCCAACTACGAGCTTTTACGTGAGTCAATTGCGGGTTTGCCGGTCACTGTGTTGATCAACAACGTTGGCCAGTCCCACTCCATCCCTGTGCCTTTCTTGGAAACCGAGGAGAAGGAGTTGGTAGACATCATCACGTTGAACAATACCGTCACTTTGAAGATCACCCAGCTTGTTGCTCCACTTATCGCCGAGACTGTCGCTGACAAGTCTTCTAAGGGTCTCATCCTTACCATGGGCTCTTTTGGCGGATTGTTGCCTACTCCTTACCTCGCTACCTACTCTGGCTCCAAGGCTTTTTTGCAGCAGTGGTCCGCTGCTTTGGCTGGCGAATTGAAGCCCCAAGGCATTGATGTCGAGCTTGTAGTGTCTTATTTGGTCACCTCTGCCATGTCCAAGATCAGAAGAGCCAGTGCAACCATTCCAAATCCCCAGGCTTTTGTGAAGGCTACCTTGGCTAGCGTGGGTCGCCGCGGTGGTGCCCAGGAGAGATATGCCACCTCCACGCCATTCTGGTCCCACGCTTTGATGCACTTTGGCATTGAGAACACCGTCGGCGTTTACTCGAACCTCGCCAACAAGTTGAACCTTGGCATGCACAAAAGCATTCGTGCCAGGGCGTTGAAGAAGGCCGCTAGAACCAAGAAGGATTAGGTTTCGTTTCATAGTAAGAGGCATTGTCGATGAATTGATGTACTGAGACCATTGTTGTAGGGCCCACTGAAACAGAAGAGCAAAGAGCCATATGGACGCAACTTCCCTGGCGATTCTGAGAAATGTAAGTTCATATTCATACTGTCATTTGCGCTAACAAGTGCGAGATCACGGTTCTGTAGTAATGCCGATATTGATGAAATCCTTTTTGAAGTCATAACCCCAAATCTTGTACTGTGGATTTTATTAAGCGGGTTTCTGACCTAGTCAGCGAAAGTTGACCCGTTCATTGGTTCACCGTGGGAGAGTATCCTGTAGTAGTATACTTCAAATCTGGCATCACTTATGCTATTAAGCAGAGACGCTACAACTTCATCTTGTTGAAAAGATGCAATTTTAATGAAATAAGTGAGGCTCTTGCGGATCCAACTCAAATGTGCTAATTGTATAGGTCTAATTAACGGAGACCCTAACTTACCCACTTGATGAAATCAGCTGTTCGGCCTTCAATTGTGAAAAGCTCCAAAAAACTTTAAAGTCTAATTGATGTACCTAAAACAATTGAAAGTACCTTTTTACGTCGCCCATTGCATCCTCATAGAAGAACAATTCCTCTATGGCTGCGAATATCGTATCAAAGCAGCATTCCTTCACCTTCCCCTCAACCAGACCCATCTGAAATTACAGTGAGGAGGTAAAAAGATCTAAGCTCAATTAAAGCATTCTTATCTGACCGAAAAAACAGCCGGTAATCTGTTTTAATTCCAAGGTTGGCTGCAAACCAATTCTACGCTCAGGAGCTAACCCCAAACTCCCAAGAGTATCCAGCCTCAACCCACACCACTAGCCAAATGACACGATTCAAACAAAACCCCGTTCTAGAAGTCCGCTCAAAGCATTCCCCGGACTGGGAGTCCTTAGTTCCTGGCACCCAGTGTAGACACCCGTGCACCTCACCAACACCTTCTTCTCCAAACCATACCCAGAGTCTCTAGCATGGCGCCTCCAGTGGTTGTTCACTCACGTGCAGAGGTCCAGCAACAGTTTGCTGAACAGCTCAATAATCCCCAAAAGTACCAGTGTCATTTGAAGCTGCTTGTGCAAAACGAGTGCACCTACAAGATTCTCGAAGAAGGCTATGAGTTTGTCTGTTTGCCATTCAAGAGGGTTTTCCAGCGCTGCCTAGTGCCTGAGGTAAAAACAGTCAACGGAAAGAAAGAGCGGACCGAACGCTGGATTAACATTGAGGTCACGGATGCCCAAACAAACCAGAGCAGGCGGTCCAAGTACGGCTCGGATATAGAGAAGTTCCTAGCAGTGGAGAAGGAAACCTACAAGTGGCTCGAGGAGCACGGAGTTCCCGAAACAAGCCCAGAGAGAGCAAAAGAATAAGCGCTCAGTTTCACTCAAGAATGGCATTACTAATAAGTCGAGCCCTCGGCCGGCTGAGGGAGCTTCTTGTTGCTGGCCAGCGCCATGGCCTTCCGCAACTCTAAAAGAACCGTTTCCATGGTGTAGGTGCGCTTCCAGTTCTTCAAGGTGTCGAATTCGGACGTCACCACCTTTCCCTCAGAGTTGACACAGGGAAGGTTGATCTTGGACACGAACGTGACATCTGGAGGCTGATCCGGGTACTTCTCGCCGCAAACAATACTCAACGAGTAGATGCGGTTTTCGTGGGTCAGGTGGGGAGGTCCCAAAATGGTGCCATTCCAGTAGGTCATGGTGATGTCGTCCTGGCTGTTTAAGCCATAGGAAATGGACTGGGCGCCCAAGCCCTTCTCGCCTTTTTCCAATTCCTCTAGGAGTTTGAAGTTTCTGGGTCTGTTTGTTAGTGGGGGTTTGGCACACGGAGTTTGAGGTACTTACACTTTGGACATGCTATGGTGGTACGGTATTCCTGGATCGCTCATGTTTAGGTCGTGGTGCACGGGTGTGGACCCTCTGGAGTCTGGAGAAGACTGAACGGAAGGGCATTATTTGGGGAGATTTTGGGATGGTTCGTAATTGGTTTTTGGCGGGTCGGATGAATCTGGATTCTGAAGCTTTGGTTTGGTTGTGTGAAGTGAGCATCATCTCAGTGGTTCGCAACCACACCAATGACAGGAAAGCAAGGTAGCCGAAGTATGGAAGTGGCGGATTGCAAGGTCTAGGGAGTGCCAGGCTAGTGACTTTGGAGTAGGCAAGAACATTGGGTGAAACTCACATTCTGTGGAACTGGACAAACGAGTCTAGTCAATGCAGCAAGGTTCAACTTTTTGGCACAGTCTGAGCAAGAAGCTATAGATGGCTCCTTATAAAGAGAAGCAAAACGAAAGAAACGAGGTAAGGCCACATAAAGATGGCTCAAGGGTGGGGGCCAATCAGGTGATTCCTCACGCTGCTGTTTTCAACAATCGGGTTTCACGAAACATGATGCTTGGAGGCTCTTTCTGGATCTTGTGCATTCTCAAATGTATTATTTGAACACTCCATGTTATGAGTTAATGGCCTTCGTGCTTTTGTTTGGTCGTTGACGATGTATTATTCAGAGGTTTAAGAATGTTGTTCAGTCCGAACCCAACGAACGTTCGAGCTGACATTGCAAACACAGGGACTGGGTCAATTGCCAGTCCCAACTGACTTTCTGAACGAATCACACGCACTTATATCGAACACCCATTGGCTTGGCTTCCAAGCAGATTGTCGTTCGTGCTAAGTTTTGTTGGAACTTCCCGAATTCACGTACTACCTCCATGATAGGCATTTCAGGGAGTTACTTTACCTCCATTGCACTAGATGCCCCTCAATGCCTTTTATTACCTTGCTACAATCGACGTGAAGGTTCACGAGATTTCGCAGCCATACAAACATGTCCCTGACAAGGATTCCCTGAATGCCACGTTTGTGAATAAAAATCAATAAGATTCGAGAATCTTCTTATCCTCTTAACATTGACTTATTCTCAAGAATCAATATAAACCAATTTTTCTGACAGTCCAGATACTACAAGACCTGCAGTTCGCGATAATCTGAGCACAACATCAACTCCACCTTCTTCATGTCACAGCGCAGTCTGCTGCCATTTGTCGACCTTCGGCTGGCTGACAAAACAGGAGATATCATAGAAAAGCTCGCCAAGTTGGAGTACGAAAACAGCGCCCTAAAAACGGAAAAACGGCTACTTCAACAAAGCCATGATTCGCTGAAGAAGAGGTACGAAGACCTACTTGCACGAAAAAACGAGGAATTGGCTGCTCTTCAGGGAAACTTCGACTACGTCTTTAATCAGAGAAAAGAGCTCCAGAGCAAATTGCAGAACCAGAAAGACATTGCTGGGAAGACGTCCTCCGACTCATTGGCTGAAACGGCCTCATTGAAGAAAGAGAATAGACAGATGAAGCAGCAGCTCGACCGTTTGGAGCGGCTGTACAGTTCGGTTTCTGGAAAATGTGAACACCTCAGGGCCGACCTCAACAGAGAGCTCTCTGCCAATGACCAGTACAGAGACCAGGTCAAGGTTCTTGAGAAGGAGATTCTGCGTTTGGCCCTGCTCAACGACGACATGGCTGAACGGCTCAAAATGGCAAGAACTCAGTCAGAGAACCAGTCTGTCGTCAAAACAGCAGAGGACCTACGGTTGAGGAATTTGTCTCTTCAGCTGACAAACAGCCAGCTCCAGGCTAAGGTGGACCAGCTTCTTCAACACAAGACGAGCGTAGAGCTTTTGAGGCAGAAATGTGCATCTCTAGCGAATAAGGTGGAGAGTTTAGAGAGTGCCGAACGCAGAGCGGCACAGCTGGAAATCGGCCGTCTAGAGATCAAGGCCAAGTTTGATGAATACTTTGGTTTTTTGGCGAAAAATTTGGAGGGAGGCGATGATGAAGAGAGTCAAGATTCGAAAGTGTCTTCGCTTCTTCTGGACTATAGGGCATTGCAGAACAAGAATCTCGTTCTTTACGACAAGCTCAACCAGTCCCAGGTCTCTATCACAGAGCTCACACAGTCTAGTGAACAACTAATAGCGAAGTTGGAGCAGGAGCTCGAACCTGAGAATCAGAGATTGAGAATGGAGATTGAAAACGCACAAGCTGAACTCAAAGAGCTTCGGAAACTCAAGCTCCTCAATGCCCGAGAGATTGAGTTCCTTCGCAAGTCACTCAAAGAGCTGGATGCTGCTCTTTTGCGCAAACTGGGAACAGCGTCTGAGCCCCAAGATAACGAAAAGACACAGGCGACGAACCAATACCTTTCGAATTTGGAGAAGTTGGTGGACGACTACAAAAAAGAGATCGAGACGTTACGTCAGCAAAACAACGGTGCTACAGTTGCACCTTTGGCGCCTACAAAGCGCCCAAGACTTTTAGAAGACGATACGCACGTTCTCAACACAAAATCACTTCGAAATGAGAATATCGAGCTATTGTCCAAGATAAAGGGTCTTAAGGATGAGGTGGCAAATCTTAAAAATAAGCTTGATGCTTATGACAATGCCACGAGCCACACAACACACATTCTTGAACTCCGAAAGAACCCATTTTATAAGGACCAGCTTGTGAAGCAAGAAACACTTAACTTGCTTCGTGAGGAGAATGAGTCTTTGATTGCAAGATATGTCAACAATACCGAGGTCGACACTGTCCCCAAAGCTATTTTTGCGAGACAAGAAAATGATAAGGAAAATCTCCAATTGAAGATCGATCAACTCAACAAAAAGAACAGCCGGTTGACCAGTGTCTATACGGAGAAAAGCAAGAAGATCATGTCTTTGGTGTCTAAATTTTTTGGCTACTCCATCGAGTTTGTTCCAAGTCCAATGAACCCGAACGATTTGTGCTCGAAAATGAAGTTCTACTCCAAATTCCACCTCAAAAACGAGAAAGACTCGGAAGCATGCTACTTGACCCTAGACGTTCATACCAAGGACCTCAAGGCCCACGGTAGCTATAATTTCCGAAATCTTTGCGCTGAGTTGGTGACCCAATGGGTGAATGAAAAAGATCTGATACCCTGTTTTTTGAGTGCATTGAACCTTCGCTTATACCAGGAAAAAACCTCCGTCTAATGCATATTCTATTTTGTCTATTTGGCGACCGAAGTCTTGAGCAACTTTTGTGAAACCTCTGCAACAATCTCCGAAGGACCCTTGTCGAAATTTCTGTGATCCTTCACCACTGATATCCATGTCTTGCCCTTGTTAATCAGGTCAAAATGCTTCTTTAAGTTTTCCATGAGTGAAGCCTTGTCACTGTCGCTGCCTTGTCTTTCGATGAAACAGAAGGCCCAGCCCCATGCGTCTCCGTTCAGCTTATCAGCGTTGAGTGCTCTGTCAAACCACGCTTTGGCTTTGCCAAATTGACCGTCAATCCAGAAAAACACGCCGATTCCCAAAAGAATTTGCGGTGCGTTATTTGTCTGTTTAAGAGCGTCAATGAACGCGTTCTTTCTGTGTGACATTTTTGGGATCATTGTAAGGTGGTGGATCCAGACCTCAGGCGATGATGGGAATTGCTGACGGCCACGATTAATGAGCTGTCGGACGGTCGGAATATCGTTCTCGTCCAACTCCAACTGGATCTTGGCTACCCACAAACTAGCACTCTTCGGGTTCTCGAGAATGGCTGTGTCGAGTATGGATCTGGCTCTAGACGGACTCACCAATTTGACATCAACGTTTGCCAAAGAAATCCATATTTCGGCAGACTTCGGGCATATGCGGGACCCAATCGACAAAGCCTCCCGGGCTTGACGGAGCTCTCCATCGTCTTCAAGAACCTGTGCTTTCTGTAAATATAGTTTGGGTTCTTCTGGGAAATTTGCCAATGCTTCGTCACACAACTCAACTAACGACACTCCTTTCGCAAAGTCAAGCTGTTTGTAGAGACAAAACCGAACCAAATGAATGTACTTGTACCATAGTTTGGGCAGGGTAGTTGGTGCCTCATCCACTGCGGCTTTGGCCACCTCAAATGCACTTTTGTAGTCTTCGCTAACAATGTTGAGTTTCAATTTGGCCAAATGTATTTTTTCGCTTTTAGGAAACACCTCTTCTGCTTTCTTCAAAACGCCTCTGGCATGAGGAACATCAGAGCATACCACCCAGGCGTCTTTAGCGTACATCAAACGGAGGACCTCCACATTTGGGTTGGCCTCAATAGCGTTTTCGTAGAAGCGGTAAATCTCGTTAGAATTGAGCTTTTCCTCTCGGAGCACCTTGAACAATCGTGACCAGCAGCTGATGTTATTTGGATACGCCTGGGTAAGTGTATCGTAAAGATGAATGGAGCACCCAGTGGCAGACAGTTTGGTGAGTTTTTCGGCAGCTTTAAAGACCTCACCCACACGAGAGTCTCCTTCTGGAAGTAGGGAATAGACGTTTTCAACGATAGCTTTTCCGGTTCTGGGAAATCCCTCCTGCTCAGCAGTAGCAGCTTCCTCAAGCCAGAAATCATTAACATGAGAGTATGAGTTCTTAAGAAGCTCATCAAATCCCTTGTTAAGCATTCTAGTCAACTTTTGTACCCCAATGTCAGCCTTCTCTCGCTCCTCTAGCTTCAAGGCAGTCACCCAAATATGTGGATTCTTGGGTAGCTGCTTTCTGGCAGAATTGAGCGCCTTCTTGCTTTCAGCATAGTCGGACAATTTAAGCAATTCAAGCCAGAGCTCCCAGCTCTCGGGACACAATTGCGTGGCTTTCTCCAAAATGCGCTTGGCGTCTTCGTTGTCTGAGTCCAAGTCCACTAGAGCCTTCCAGAGCTTAGGATTCAGAGGAATAAACTCCAACGCCTTCATCAAAATTTTACGACGAGAATGGATATCTGCTGGGTTTTCAAGCTCCACAGCCTGAAGCCAGAGCTTCTCGGACTCCGAATTGAGCCGTAGCGCCTCGTTGATAATGAACTTACACAACTTGGTGCTTTCGGAGGATTTCCTATGGATTTTGACACTCTCGAGCCACACCAGCTCAGAGTACGGCACTTTGGTGCATCCCTCGACGATGAGCTTCTTAGCGGCGTCGAAGTTCTTGGCCTGTTCCTCTAGCCTGGCTGATGCAATCCACAGATCTGCTTTATTGGGCTCAGTTTTCCGAAGTGACGCCAAAATCTGCCTGCTCCGGTCGATATCCATGCGCTGAGAGGCCTCGGCCTCCAACTCCTCCAAAAGCGATTCTGTGTTTTCGTTCGCCGTGGTTTTGTCTTCTCTGAATCCTCCTCCACTTCCTGAGATAAGCATATCGGGAGCAGCGTAGGTTCTCTGCAGCTGCTGCTCTAGGAGCCGCTGACGCTTATTTCTTCTAGTCAAATCGCCAACTTCAGGCAAATTGGCCCACTCCTGCGCCAGAACAGAAGCCAATTGGTTCTTAAGGTCCAGAAAGCCAGACGTAATGGTTCCAGATCCAGTTTCGATTGTGACCACTCCGTCTTCAGGCTCTGCAGACTTGCGTTTCCGTCTTTTCTCAAGCTGCTTCTCGATGGCCTCGTAGATCTCGTCGGCTTCGATATCGTCTTCGTTTCTTCTCTTCAGAGCTAGCACTCCTTGGTCTTCGTCTTCCGTGCCGAGGCTCGATTCGAACCGAACCGGCCCGGTATCGGCACTGGTGGTGAAACCGGTGGCGCCACGGCCCACACCAGCCACATAGCCGGGCGGAGGCTCCTGGTCCAAGAATGCCTTTCTTTCCATGGTTGTTGATGCTGCGAATGGGTGTTGAGGTGAAATGGGCAGCCCCGGGGAAAACAACGATAGAAGGCTTTTTGAATCGAAATTTTTCGCTGATTTCAAACCTGGCCTTCCTTTTTCGAAATTTCAGGAGTTTTCCCAAAAATCGCCAGCCTTCTCTGGCGCGCACGTGACTCGAGTCCGTTTTTTCAGCTCATCGCAGGCATCAACTAACTTCTTGTGTTTCTCAAGATGCCCAAAAGACCCGCTGAAGAAGAAGTTAACGGTGCCAACGGCGGAGCCGCCAAAGCCTTTTCTGGCGACGTACCTCCTGCCTCAGGCGCTCAAAGCGCAGAAAACGACATAGAAATGGGCGATTACGAGGACCCTTATGGAGACGACTTCGAGTCAGATGGAGAAATCATCGAGCTTGATTCCGAGGGTGAAGACGCCATGGAGGACGGCCGGGCTCCCCAGAAAATTGAAGAATTGGACGGCCAGGAGAAACTGGACCAGCCCGAGATCTACTTACCCCACAGATCCAAACCACTTGGTCCAGATGAAGTGCTTGAAGCTGACCCTACTGTGTATGAGATGTTGCACAATGTGAACATGCCCTGGCCGTGCTTGACGATTGACATTGTGCCTGACAGCTTGGGCAACGAGAGAAGAACGTATCCTGCCTCTTTGTACTTGGCTACTGCTACCCAGGCATCCAAGGCCAAAGACAACGAATTGATCACTATGAAGTTGCTGTCTTTGTCAAAGACTTTGGTGAAGGATGAGCCCGATGAGGACGACGACGATGAGGACGACGACGACGAAGACACAGACCCAGTCATGATTTCCGAAACCATCCCACTCAAATCCACCACAAACAGATTGAGAGTGTCTCCACATGCCGCCCAGACCGGCGAGTACTTGACAGCAGCGCTGCAAGAAAACGGTGAGGTGCTTATCTACGACCTCCTGCCTCAGTATAAGGCATTTGACACTCCTGGCTACATGATCCCCAAGGCTGCCAAGAGACCTATTCACACTATTCGTACTCACGGCAACGTCGAGGGTTACGGCTTGGACTGGTCGCCACTTATAAATACCGGTGCTCTCTTGCTGGGTGACTGCCTGGGCAGAGTGCACTTGACCAACAGAACCACCTCCAGCTGGGTCACCGACAAGACCCCCTTTTTTGCATCCCAGTCGTCCATCGAAGACATCCAGTGGTCAACTAATGAAAACACTGTTTTCGCTACTGGTGCCTGCGATGGCTACGTGAGAATCTGGGACACCAGATCCAAGAAACACAAGCCTGTTCTTTCAGTCGAGGCGTCCACCTCCGACGTCAATGTCATTTCCTGGAGCACTAAGATCTCCCATTTGCTAGCATCTGGCCACGACGACGGCACCTGGGGTGTGTGGGACTTGCGAAGCTTCAACGGTAAGGATAAGCCTTCGCCTGTTGCTCATTACGATTTCCACAAGGCGCCTGTGACCTCCATTTCATTCAACCCATTGGACGAGTCGATCATCGCTGTTTCTTCGGAAGACAACACGGTGACTTTGTGGGATTTGGCTGTGGAGGCTGACGACGAAGAGATCTCCCAGCAGAGAAAAGAGGCTCAAGAATTGCACGACATCCCACCGCAGTTGTTGTTTGTCCACTGGCAGAGACACGTGAAGGACGTGAGGTGGCATCCACAGATCCCTGGCTGCCTTGTGTCGACTGGTGGTGACGGTTTGAATGTCTGGAAGACGATTTCCGTGTAGTGTGTACAATAGAGGATATTTGGAGATTTAACGGTCTACGAGACACAGAGGATCTCTTGGGACTATTGAGGAGCATTGAAGTGTAGCATCTGTTGGGAAATTTGGAGTTGTGCTAAATAAACGCCATCAACCGAGCCCCACCCATTCCAATGATTTGGAGTGCTCCTTCTTCGCTTGGGTGCTAGATTTGATTTCTTTCTTTGAGTTTCTTTATACCGTGAAGAGGACATAACGAAAAAGCAGGTAGAGCTACCGAGTCAATCATCGTTCACTCTGTGGAGTTCTTTCGTCTTTTGGTTTAATGGAGTCTTGTTCATCTTTCAATATAGTGAGTTTCTGGAGTGGTTCCATGATAGCTGATAATTCGTTGTTGATATTATACCACTTCATCAGATGAAGCCTCTTGGCTTCTCGATGATTTCGTCATATGGATTATATTAGTCTATCTAGCAAGAAATCCACATAATCCCAATGTAGAGTACTTCAGCTTTCAAGGATTGCCATTTGACTTCCCCTTTCAGTTGAAGTCACTGGTTCAGGGGACATAAAAAAGGTTGAAGTAGTATTTGTTCTACTAAGCGATAAATCTGGGCGACCTCTACTTTTGATATTAGAACAAGTCACAATGCAACCTTATGATTGACCCCACGAAAGATTCTGGGCAGGTTTCTTCAACGGGCACGATTCCAAATTTACCACTCTCCGCTTCACCGGTTTTTTTCGTCGTGAAACAAAATCAAGTCTTCTCACATTCTATCCACATTTTGGCCCCGCCATCTCTATTTCGCAGCCATTTGCAATTTGCAGCCATAACCAGCCCACCCATCGAAAACACCAAAAGAACAAAGAAAACCGGAAAATGATCCAAATTCCAAATTTCTGAAACACCGACTTCTTTCATCGCTTTTCCACATTTGCAAGCCCACCAAATCCATCTTTCCCCATATTCCTGTCCATCGCGAAGACATCAATCGCATCCACCATGGCTAAGAAAGACAAAAAGTCCAAGGAGGACAAGAAGGCCCGCGCCGCAGAGAAGCAGAAGAAAAACAGCCAGAAGGCCGAGCTGAAACAGAAAAAGCAGGCTAAGAAGTCCGGAGATGACGACGATGACGATCAGGACATCGATGCTATCTTGGAGCAGTATGCCAAAGAACAAGAAGAGCTTCTTGCTGTGAAGGTGGACGTCGTGGAACGGCCCTCGAAAAGACTCAATCCGGCGATGGTGGCCAGCCCTCTTCAGGGAAAAAGAGAATTACTTTTGTTTGGCGGTGAAGCCAATGAAAACGGCATGGCCAGGTTCTACAATGATTTGCACACCTACACCATCGACAACAACACGTGGAGGCGGTACACGTCTAAGAATGCTCCTTTGCCACGTTCTTCGCATGCCATGTGTGCCCATCCTTCGGGAATTGTGGTGATGTTCGGTGGAGAATTTTCGTCTCCAAAGCAGTCCACTTTCTACCATTACGGTGATACTTGGGTTTTGGACGCAGAAACTAAGGAATGGGAAAAGATCGACCAGAAGAAGGGGCCCTCGGCTCGTTCGGGCCACAGAATGTGTGTCTGGAAACACTACATCATTTTGCATGGTGGTTTCAGAGACTTGGGTGTGCTGACTACTTACCTCCACGATATGTGGCTTTTTGACATTTCCACCCACAAATGGACACAGGCGGAATTTCCTCCAGCTCACCCTATTCCAGACGCCCGTTCTGGCCACTCCATGGTGCCCCATCCCGAAGGTGCTGTGATTTACGGTGGTTATTGCAAGGTCAAAGGAAAGAAAGGTCTGCAGAAGGGCAAGGTGCTCACGGATACGTGGCTAGTGAAGATGAAGGCGGACCCCAAGGGTATCCGTTTTGAACGGAGAAGAAAGCAGGGGTTCAGTCCTTCGCCCAGAGTGGGCTGTTCTATGGTTTTTCATAAAAACCGTGGTATTATGTTCGGCGGGGTCTATGACTACGACGAAAGCGAGGAGAAGATCGAGTCCCAGTTCTACAACTCGCTTCAGTCGTACCAGGTAGAGGTCAACAGGTGGTACAACTTGACGTTGAAGCCCCGCAAGAAGAAGAAGCAGGAGGCCGTCAAAGAGAAGAACAACAGAGACGAGGATTTGGAGGATATCTTGAACTCGATTTTGGCCAAAGCTAATTTAAACGACGAGGACGATGATCTGGAGGAAGTCTCCCAGATTGAGAGGTTAAAGCAGCAGGAGGAACGAGAGGAGTTGGAGAGCGACAAGGTCGAGTTCCCCATTGTGAACCAGCTTCCTCATCCCCGTTTTAATGCTGCCACCTGTGTGGCCGATGATTCGTTGTATATCTTCGGTGGTATTTTTGAAAGAGGTGAGCAAGAGTTCAACCTCGACTCGATGTATTCCGTGGATTTGAACAAGCTCGATGGTGTTAAAGTGTTTTGGGAGGACCACAGTGAGCTAGACAAGACATATGTTGGATCAGATGATGAGGATGATGAGGATGGTGAGGACGATGATGAAGAAGAAGAGCCAGAGGAGGAAGAGGAGGCAGAGGAGGAGGAGGAGGAAGAAGAAGAAGAGGAAGAAGAAGAAGAGGAAGAAAACCCCGATCCTCGCCCTTGGCTTCCACACCCCAAGCCATTCGAAAACCTCCGAGCCTTCTATATCCGTACTGGTGCACAGTTCCTCGAATGGTCCATCTCCAGTAATAGAGACGCCAGAGGTAAGTACCTTAAGAAGGCTGCTTTTGATCTTTGTGAAGACCGTTTCTGGGAAAGAAGAGACCAGGTGAGAAATGCCGAAGACCAGTTAGAGGAGCTCGGTGGTGTTGGCGAGGTGATTGAGAAGGACACACTGAAGAGCGGTAAAAGAAGATAGATTATAGAGTTGATAGGACAATTAATTCGGAAAATAGATTTAAACTCGAGAGATACGGCATTTGTATGTTGAATGCTTCGTGAACGGGATGATTTTTTCATGCTAGAGCTTAAGATACCAGAACAAGTGGAATTGTAGTAGCTAGAATCTGGAATGTTCAATCTGGAGTTTGCAGTTTAATGCACAGCGTAAGAACTCCCGAGAGAAATGCTAGATTAGCTGGTACAGAGATCCGCAAAACAATATGAATAGAATAGGATTTCATGAAACGGGACAAAAAGTCCAGGCGGCTACTTCAAAACAATATGAACAATATTATCTATAGACAATACATCTTATGGTACAGGGTTTATGCAAAGTGAATGCCGACTTGGTGGAAGGCATAGAGGAGCTTGAGGAAGTCTGTCTGGTCGAGTTTGGCAGCACGTTTATCGGCAAAGTCCGTTTCTCTCAACACAGTCTCGATTTTTTCCTTGACCACACCCGTCAAGTCTGTCTTGGAATCGACCATCATGCCGTCGTCGGCGTTCTGGGTCGCCAAAAGCGTTTTATAGTTCTTCTCCAAGATCTCAATGACATTGCTGGACTTGAAGCCGGCGGAGATGGTCTTGTTTTTTCTAACAAACACAATTCGAAGCAAACCGTCCCACTCGTTGAAGTCGATGTTGGGTCTGGGCTGCTTGATTTCGATTCTCACCACAGAAGATTCAACCTGGGGTGGAGGTCTAAAGTTGTTTTTGCCCACCTTCATGATATGCGTCACGTTGGCCCACATTTGCACGTTGGCCGAAAGACGGCAGTATAAGGCGTCACCGGGACGGGCCAAAAGACGTAAGGCGAATTCTCTCTGGAACATGAGAATCAGCACTCTAGGAGGATTGGGCAGGTTCAAAAGCTTGAACACCAAAGGAGACGAAATTTGGTAAGGAGTGTTCGAAATGCAAACGTCGAAGTACGGAAGCTCAGCCTTGATAAAATCTCCCAAGATGATTTCAAGCTTCTTCTGGTTGGCAGTTCCAGCCACTCTCTTGGTGAGCTCTGCAGCCATTCTGGGGTCCATTTCCGAGGCGATGACCTTACGAGCTTTCTCCAAAATCCTCACCGTCAAGTTACCCGTACCAGGACCAACCTCCAAAACGATGTCGCTGGGTTTGATCTGAGCTTTATCCACAATACCTTGGGCCACAAGCGGGTTCTTGAGAATATGCTGGCCGAGGTTGGTGTTGAACTTAAAAACAGAATTCATGGCTTTATCTGCAGCCACGGTTTTACCTGTGGGGTCGGGAGCCGACGAGAACTTTTTTCTAGCCGCCTTAGCCATGGTAGATAAGGTTATAAGATGGAGAGCTCATCGCAGGTAGATGTAGTGCACCTGTACACCACGCTTGGGGTGGGTATCAAGGGAGAGACGAAGGAGGGAGTGATTTATAATTGTGTGATGTTTTATTTTTTGTTGACTAATTTTAATAGAAATGAGCTTGATTTCGTGGTGCTTACGTGTTTGCTAAGTGGTGGGTGAGTGTGGGGTCTATTGAACTGAGGTTCCATGATAGAGCAGAACGATAAGCGACAAGGCAATAGAAATTGCTATTATAGGGTAAGTGATGAAAATCGTCCACCGCTGAAAGTGATAGAAATAGAGTGGAGCAGTTCATTGAGTCTTTGACAGGTAAGATGTGCCATGCTGAGATCATTGCAACCACCATCTGTTTAATCCTTGAGGTAACTACCACTTTATCGAACAGGATTCCTACTGCAGTAAAGTTTATCTGATCTTAGTTCAGCAATCTCTCTGTGTCTACTGGTTTCAGCTGGGCTTGAGCTTGTAATCTCATTACTTACCTCCTCTTGCTTCGACGTACTAAACTTTTCGCAGCCATTTCTTAACCAACCATCAATTCACTTCCCTTCTCGATATCTTTCTTTTATGTACTTAACACGTCTCTGGCAACAATGAGCATATTATCGGCGGCAACGCAGAGATTTTCGGCGTGGATGAACCTCGTTCTAGTTGAAGAGCTCACTGAGGAAGCCGTGTCTAACTTTTCTCTATTGGACGCTCTCTGTTCATCGGCTTCCGTCAAATCGTAATCAACATAATCCAATTGTATCCGGATGTAGCCTTGGCTGTTGAGGTGAACTTGTGTCTTGCAGTTTGGGAGAGCCTCGTTCTCCACTTGATAGTCCCAATAGCACTGAAGTTCGGGTATGCTTTCTCCGAGGTTTCTGGCGAAAACGCAACACTTTACGCCCGCAGCCTCTAAGTTCATGAAAGCCTTCTGCGACTCTTTAACCGCTTCACTCGCCTTGAGGCCCATAGATAAAGCTTGCGAGAAACCTTTGAGACACTGGGAGCCATACGGAGCTATGTTGCAGAAAAACGCCCGACACAAGGCGTTTAGATTTTGAGTTCGGATTATTCCTTTTATGAGCTGACCGTACATCTCCTCGAGAGCCATGTCATAGAAACGCCCCATGGTAGAGTGATTCCTAACAGGGGGCTTTGTTTTGGTCTTGACCAATTGCAAAGAGCTGGATTGGGAACCTGGAGGATTTGCAAATACTCTGAGCGGTACTAAGTAGGTTTGAGGAATAATAAACTTGCACATGTGGTTTGGTAGTCTGATTTCGATGGGTGCTTCTTCGGGGACTTCCTCAGCATAAGTTGCAATTGAGCCCACCTCTTCAAATTCATCTCGATTGGCTTTTTTGGAAGGCCTTATCCTCGGCAAAATCATCGTCTCGTTGATGCTGTCCTCTGAATTGTCCCTCCATTGCAAGTTCACACGATTAGCCTTGACTTCTTCCACTTGAGACAAAAGGTGTCCTGGATCACGCCCTGCCAAATCAGTTAATTCAGCACTCAAATCTCTCCATCTCGTATAAATTGGATTTGATCTCTGAGGTTCTGCCCTACTTCGTAGGTAGTGCAGTTTTTCCAGATCTCTCAAGTGCTCACGGTCGTCGGTGAAGCTGAGCACTGACGTCGGGTTTGACACTTTCGGAGAATTTCGTGGAGGGGTATGGGGACTAGTTTCAATAATATGTGGAAAAGGCTCCACTTCACCGGGTCTATAGCGAAGAACAGGTGTTCCTTCATTCACAGTATGAAGAGAATCAGATGTGTGTACCCTACAAGCTCCAGGGTCCAGTTCAAATTCGGGCGACTCAATTGCAGAGTCGAAGCCCTCAGCAAAAGCATTGAAACTTTCTTCAATGACAAAATCTTCGGTTTCTGGAGATATGGGCGTGGAAGGCTCGTTCAGTGGGAGATCAAATACAGAAGAACACAGACGGCGGCTGGTTCGACGATAGTAGAAACCTGGCTTTTTCTTGAGAGACTTTGAAGCGTAGCGCATGCTGGGGAGGCACTTAACAAAATCTGAAAAACGGAGGGTTGGTATCGATATGAATGAGTGCAAACGATTTTTCGCAGCCATTATTGCAGCCATTGTGAATGGCATGAGTAGCCTAGTTTAGAGAAGGAGATCCCGGGTTTTGTTACTGCTTTCCAAATTAAATCTTAAATGATTGTGATTTCATATTAATTCTCTACTATGAGTTTGATTCCTTCAACAAGCCATCAAGATCCGACTTCGTGGGTGTCTACCATGTTCCTCCTTGAACTACCACCCTTTTGTTTCATGACAATTGACCATCGTCTTGTGCCTAGTGCTGCCTTGCTATCTCGGCCAAAACTGTCAATCTGCATTTTTTTTTTAGTGAGTTGAAAAATAAGACTTAGTATTTTGAGCAGAACGTATTCCATGTTTTTGGGTGTTTCAAGTCGAGAACTCTGAACCAGCTGGGCCAAGAAACCACTTTCACAACCCGCCAATGAAAGAAAGCTAAATTTTCTACGGCAAATAGCCAAGACACTCTTGCCTTGTTACGGGTAAAGGAATATGGATACTTCCCTTAACATCGCAGAACATGGTCCTCTTTTGGGCGGTGATGAAATTTAAAATAGTGCATCGAGCTACCTGAATATCAAAGTCTCCTCATTTGAATCTTAGCCTCAAATAATGATCTACAAACGAATATAACTTCCTTGCTCGTGTGACTGGTTTTCTGTCTCAGTATGTACTATTGACTATAGTGCATTCTTCCACGATCCATGTATTCATACCCCCAAGTCCGAACAGAAGAAGTACACCAGCACAAAATGACCAAAAAAAGCTATACGAAAACCAATTTCCACTAAACCCTCATACCCTCCTCAAAGACCCCTCCATCTTATCCTACCATCACCAAAACCGTTGTCTCACCTGCATGCGCAGTGTATCAGATAGATAAACAAACCACGGTTCTTCAACAAACCCTTTTCTGGTCGATTGGACTTGTCCTGCTACCTATGGCTGTCAACTCTCGAGAATCTATTTTTGAATGTCGCCGCCGTGGGCCAAGCGCCATTTCGACTTTGCCGCTCTAATAGGAAGCGACCTCACAGACCCAAAGCACCTGGATCGAGGTCTTCTGACTTTCGAAAACTCGAAAACCGTCGCCATTCTCCTCGATGTGGAGCAATATCTCCATCTGATCAAAACGCTTTTTGACAAGGCCGAGGACGAGACGCTAAGCTGGTACCATGAGGAACGAGTCTTAGTGAGTGCTCTATACAAGGAGGTTACACTGATTGAGCTGTTTGTGGCGCTGACTATGGCGCTTCCTGGGGCTTTAAACACAAAGGAGCTTCTGAATCACCTCAAACATACTAGCGATCTTTTGGCCAAGGCAAAGCAGGCTCTTTTGCAGGCCCAGACTGCTGTATCTATATCTGCTCAGTACCATGAACTACGGTTCGACAGCATCAAGGAAATACACCGGGAGGTGGCCACGTGTGCTGAGCTTTATACTGCTCTTCGAGATGTGAGGCTTCTGGAACTTCCTGAGGATTTGAGTATGGAGAGTGTGGTTTCCCAGATCAAATTCACTGGAGCAGAAACCAGCATAGAGACTCCAGTCATGGCCTTCTCCAGTGGTGAGTATGACTTTTTTGAAAGTTTTGAAAGGTTCGAAAGCAGGCTCAAGCCCATCAGCATATCGATCAAGTTCCTAGAACACCGAATCGGGGAATTCAACCATACTTGTGGGATCCTCTTTCCCTCGGCGATTGCAGACGTAAATCGGGACTACGATTCGCTACGAAAAGCTTGGAAAAAGGTGGTTTCGGATTTCAGCTCACTTCGAGACTCTGCCATAGTTCTGCGCTGGCGCCACTTGTGTGTCTTCCTAATAGATCAGATGGTGACCCGTCTCGACGAAATGGCGAAAGAACTTAATAAGAATCAAAGTCGAGGTTCACTGGAAGTGAGTGATAAGCTAGGTATGTCTTTCAAATTGTGCTCGAATGCCAACATGCTCCTTCATAAAGCGATGATGGACTATGTTGGCGACGACAAGAGCATCAGGGAAAGGTTCAAGTCTGAGCTTCGTCCGAGATGGACCAACGTAAATGAGCTTCTCAGTGGAACTATACATCTCCACAAAGCACCTGGGACGCCCAGAGAAACCACCCCAGAAATAGGCGAGGATGGCCTCAAACCCGTGAAGATGATCCAGAAAAGGACACCGCTGGCGTTGTCTGAAGCAAAACGATTGCCTTCCACTAATTCACCTAATAATGGAGGCTTTGACCTCCGCCTTGGCGTCAATCCATCGCCCAATGTGCCCATAAGTGCCCAGAAGACTGACAGGTTCGTGGATTTAGATTTGGATCCAAGTCAGCTACCGAGCGCAAGGCTACAAATGGCCCTTCTTGGGCTCCAGCTGCCACCAAAGAATGATGTCTCCAATGCTTCTCATAATGACAGCACCGAAACTCTAGTTCATCCCAAAACCCCCGAGCTACATCAAATTGACCCTATTTCCAACTACACACGGCTTCTTCAGGCCTACAGTCAAGCACACCCACCACTACCTTCGAGGATTCCTGTCATTGTCGAGCACTACATTCAGATGAACCTACCCGTTATTAAAAAGGTGTCATCTAAAGGGTCTCGCATTCCCAGCATAAGTCCCTCGCATCCGGTCTTTATATCGCCTGAAAGAAGACCGCAGTCTCGGCCCACGCCCCCTAATTTTGCAAACCCCTTGTTCAAAACTCCACTGGTGTCGCCTGTTCTACTAAGAAGCCCTCCGCTGTTCACCTTGCCTAAGAAACGAATTGGGGGAAGAACTTCCTCCGCAGGCTCCCTGTTCGCTGGCGATATGACGCCGCAGGAGCGGTCGAGAGCATCTCTGCTTACTATGAGAGCTGATAAACTCTCTTTAGCAGGTCAGACTACGCCAAACCTAGCGTATGAGACGGGCAGTATAGATGAAGTCGAGCCGTATCTTGACCGGGTCAGTCTAAGATCAACATCTCCTGATAGACCAGGCTCCTCAATTGGCTCGCGCTTTGATGAGAGTCACCTCTTGCAACCGATCAAGCCAGCAAGGAAAGCTTGGAAATAAACGGCTATTTCTTGTCATCATTCTCCTGATCACGCTTCATGGTTTTACTTGTGAACCCGTCCAAAAAGAAATCACGACCAAAGATCTTGTACAAGACACTGTCCTTTTCCCTCTGCCACTTTTCTGCCTCGCCAAACTTCCTGACTTCCTTACCCTCGATGATCTCACCTTCCTGGACCTTCTTGGTGGACTTGCCCTCCACTCTCCTGTATAGCTCCCAGCCCGAAAGAGCCATGATGGGGATGGAAAAAAGAATCAAGAAGATGCCGTTGTAACGCTGTTTGACGGCAGTTGGAGCCTTTTTCCAATTGGGTTTACCTGTTTGCACTAGCTCTGTGAAAAACTCATCTTTGGGGGTCTGTGGTTTCTTTGGAGCTTCGTTGTTCACCACACGCCCCTCCTTGTGAAATGACGAGTTTGCAAACTTCCCCGGCTTCTTCATATGAAAGTAATGTTGTATTTTCACCAAAATGCAACTCGCATCTACAGAGCTTACATGGAGGTGCATGAAGCACTAAGAATACCCTTTTGGAGCGGACTGTATGCAGTACACAAACAAGGCCTCATGAGATCTGTTCTCAATTGCCTTGAATTCCACCACTTACCTTTTTCACAAAATGATCAACGACTTGATTTTTGAGCGTATCAGCAAGTCTGCTAAGCCTGAGGGCGTAGTGTACGCCTATGGTACTGCAGGCTTCAGGATGAAGGCCGATTTGTTGGACTACGTTAACTATACCGTGGGAATTTTGGCCCTGTTGAGATCCAAGTACTTGAAGGGCCAGACCGTTGGTGTGATGATCACTGCCTCTCACAACCCTCCTCAGGACAACGGTGTGAAGGTTGTGGATCCTTTGGGCAGCATGTTGGAGAGTTCCTGGGAAAAGTATGCCACAGATTTGGCCAATGCCAGCCATTCGGACTTGGCGGCGACTGTGGAAGGACTTGTGAAGGAATTGGGCATTGACCTCCGTGTTCCTGCTAACGTTGTGATTGCCAGGGACTCTCGTGAGTCGTCTCCCAGATTGTCCGATGCCACAATTGCTGGTGTAGAGTCTATTCCTGCTTCCACATTCACCGACTACGGTTTGTTCACCACTCCTCAATTGCACTATGTTACTCGTACCACCAACGATCCTGCCTTCGGAGCAACGTCGGAACAGGGCTACTACCAGAAATTGGCTGACTCCTTCAAGGAAATCTTCCAGTACGGTGGAAGCGAGAAGGTCGAGATCACTGTGGACTCTGCCAACGGCGTAGGAGCTCCAAAGGTCAAAGACCTTTTTGAAAAGTACTTGAGCGACGAAATCAGCTATTCTTTTGTTAACAATGACTATACCAAGCCCGACTTGCTCAACTTCGACTGTGGAGCCGATTATGTCAAGACCAATCAACGTCTCCCCAAGAACGTGACTCCCACCCCAGGCAACTTGTACGGCTCATTCGACGGTGATGCCGACAGATTGGTCCACTACTACCAATCTGCAGACGGAACGTTCAAGTTGTTGGACGGAGACAAGATTGCTACTTTGATTGCATTGTTCTTGCAAAGATTGTTCTCAAAGATTGACACATCCAAGCTCAAGTTGGACATCGCTGTGATTCAGACAGCTTATGCCAATGGATCTGCGACGAAATATGTCAGCGACGTGTTGAAGTTGCCTGTTCGTTGCACGCCCACTGGTGTCAAACATTTGCATCATGAAGCAGAGAAATACGACATTGGTGTTTACTTCGAGGCTAATGGCCACGGCACGGTGATCTTCTCCAAAGAAGCTGAGAAGAAGATCTTTGCCCATGAAGGCGCCTCGCCTGAAGAGACAGAAGCATTGAAGGTGCTTCAGCAATTCACCAAGTTGATCAACCAGACGGTCGGAGATGCTATTTCGGACTTGTTGGTTGTTTTGGCCATACTTCACTACTTGAAGTTGACGCCGGAGCAGTGGGACCAAGAGTACACTGACTTGCCCAATAAGTTGGTGAAGGTTGTTGTTCCCGACCGTACCGTTTTCAAGACTACAAATGCCGAGCGGACATTGGTCGAGCCCGCAGGAATGCAAGATAAGATTGATGGTATTGTTTCAAAGTACCCCGATGGAAGATCTTTTGTCAGGGCCTCTGGTACTGAGGATGCTGTGAGAGTTTATGCTGAAGCTGACACCAAGGAGCATGCAAATGAGTTGAGTGAGGAGGTGTCAGCGTTGCTCAAATGACTGGGCAAAGGAAAATTATAAAATGCACGATGTGACGGCTAGTTTCGTTTATACTCTCCGGGAGTGACGAGTTTTCTGCCCAAGGACCATAGGCCCTTCTTCTTTTTCTTCGCTTTGGCCTCGAGTTTTCTATACCACGCTTCGTTGTCTCCGAATTCCGCTCCGTATTTGCCCTCATACACTAAGCCTAGACCGTGACGGAGCATCTCAGCACTGACGTCTTTTTTGCCAGTCCATTTCCACACCTGGGCTCTAGCGACCACGCGTTTGTACTGGTCTATTGAATATGGAGTGATTGTCACATACCGGTTTATCAAATAGTTCTTGAGCCACAGAAGAGCTTCCTTGGAGTATGGCTGTGCTGGTTTTCCAAAATGGGCATTTTCTGGAGCGTCGACTCCACAGAGTCTTATCATCAAAGTCTCATCCTTCAACTCCAGCGGTTTAGTGGGGACTTTTCGAAGCCAACCCCAGCCAGCAAGAACTCCGCCAGGTGTATGGAAGAAACGAAAGTTGTCGCCGTCACCAACTCTCGTCACTTTCCCATACAAAGTGCGTTGACCATCGAGAATATCATGGTTCAAGTCGAGGTAGGTCCGGATGCGTCTGAAGAAGCGAGAGTACAACTTGAACGAAAGAATGATCGACGCAGTGGCGCCTGCCGACATGAGAAGCACTTTTGGGTGCAAAAGCGATACATTTTCCTCGGCACTCATGGCATCTAGTAGATCAAAGCGAGTCCAAATCAATGGAAATATCAACACTGGTCACGTGAACATGTGGGGATGTGATGAGAGTTCCAATGTTGAGGTAGCTGACTTTTGATTAAAGGGGAAGAGGAAATAGTTTATTATTACTGAAGGTCTGCTGCTAAAGATTGTTTGTTGGTGTAGTCGGAGTGGCACTTGAGAAGAGTTGAATTTTTGGGGACACTTTCCCTGATTTTGCTCCAAATGAGAAGAAAAGAGGTTTTTAAATGAATTTGTGGATGGGACAATAAAAAGAGTGTAAATTTAGGGATCTAAAGTCTTATTTTTGGATGTTGGTGTATTTGGTGTATTTGGTATATTTCTAATATGTATGTTTCGCAGCCACTTTTCCGAACAGGAAGGGAAAATCGTGCTAAATTTGGAAATGAATAGTGGTCGATGTTATTGAAAGTTTCTATAAATGAATGTGATGGCTTTTTGAAAGGAAATGGAAATAATATAAGAAATCAAAAGAGAGACTCAAGTTGCGAAGGTCTGAGGGGTCACAATTCACCCATATCATTCTCGCTTGTGACAAAGAGACTAAACAAATAAATGGTAGGAAAACGAGCATTGGAAGGGTTTACTTGCTCTTCTATAAACGAAAGGCCTTCGGCAAATTAATCCACAATAGCATCTCAGTCTCATGTCTAGAACAGGAGTAGGCTGTCTCTTACGTATCAGAATAACCACAATGTCCCGAGCGCTTTGTCTCTTAGTAGTCTGGAAGTTCGGTTCGAGCCAGAGTAGTTATAACTTACTATTACATGTCCAATGAAGGTATATACCATGCCTACCTGAACATGCCTTCACGACTGTTCTATACAAAATAAGCTGAAAGTTTTCTACTTTGGAATTCTAGAACTTTTCAGTATTTTGAGCTATAGAATCTATTGCATCTGAGTAGTCAATGCAATAGAATGGGTGCAACAGGACCAAAGTCTGAAGAAGCTTTCATATTTTGACCAAGAGATACATCCAAGAGAAACCCAGCCTGAGTCAAGCGGTTTAGCCAAATCCAACCAACTAAACCCAACAATCATGATGACTTTCTATTTGTGTGAACGGTGACAACGAGCCGGACCCAAAATCTACATCTCTCTATGGAACACCAACCCGCAAACACATGTAATGGATAACCAGAACCCTTGGAGACCCCCAAATGAGTGTTATTTAATGAGTGTTATTTAATGCTAGGACATTTAGTGCCTTTTGAAAAACACTTGATCTGTGTTTTGCAGAAAGCCTGAAAGCCTGCCTTTACCTGAACGGAGCCCTGTGAAAAAATGTACCTCTATTTGAACGGCGCTTCAGTTGGGGCGGCGCTGGTATTGAACTTTCTCTTTTTAACAGAAATATAGGAATTCACAGACCACAGTATTTCCTCACTTTCTTGGACTCCTTCAACAGGAAGAACACAACGTGGGTCTCGTAGCTATAATCCACCCAGACTCGCCATTGGCAGCAATTCGTTGAAAAACCTGAGAAGCCGAACCCTCCAGCCTTCTTGAATAAATCCACCTAAAATCAAAAAGACATACCCCAAAAAGCACAATCACGATACACTGGGCAGCACCTGACACACGTAGGACCCCCAATTGCCTCTCCATCAATTTCCCACGCCTAACCCTCTACGAATTCAAAACCAACGATGCCCTTCAATTGCAGAAAAAAAAAACAGTCTTAAAAAAAAGTTTCCAAAACCGACCCATTTTGGGTCCGGCGTCTACAGCCTTCCGCATAAGACCCTACTTTCGTGAGTGCGCCTTAATACTCCTTCTACAACCACACTCTTTCCACACCATTTTCGCCCATGTTGCCTGACGGCGAATACGAAATCGACCTTTCTTTGCTAGGGCACGAAAACGACCAAGTTCCTGCCAATGGGCCCCTAGCGCTTCGATACGGCTTTGTTCCAGACTCCATGAGCCAGAAGGAGCCGCTAAAGCTCTACCGAGACGACCAGACGTGTGTGCTTGAGGCCCAGCTGTCGCTCCAGAAGGGAAAAGCGCCTTCTGTGATCTTCGAGGGAATTCAACAGAGACAGCGGCCCGGAGCCAGCAGCTCGGGTCTGGACTCCTACTACTTGGCGTTTGAAACAGACAAGACAGGCAGCTACACGGTGCTGCTACAGCAGCTTTCCCATACGATTCGCATGAGCAAAAGCCGAAGTGCTGAGAAGTGGCGAACGGCGATCGCCGAGTGGCAGAAGGCGCCGAAGGACGGGATCCATATTCCAGAGGTGAAGACTCAGAAGCAGCAGGCTGCCAATGGGCAGGCTAAGACGCCACAGGCAAAGCAGGCCAAGGCGCCGCAGACAAGCCAGGTCAAGGCGCCAAAGAAACCAGTGAAGAAAGCAGCCAAGAGACCACCGGCAGCGACGCCAGATAAAGAGATCATCAACATGGAGGACTTTGAGGATTTGGAGAGCGAGTCTGAAAAGACCAATCTCATGGCCGGCAGCGCCTTGAAGAAGGTGGACGTTCGGGAAGAAGCAGAAAAGCCCAAGCCCAAGCCTCGTGTGGTTAAGAAAGCCAAAAAAGAGGCCAAGAAAGACGGAGACATCGACATGGACGACGAGTTCAAAGACTTGGAGGACCAGCTACAGGAAGTTTTGGACTCGTCGGAGGGCCTGCCGAATGCGTTTGGCGGGGACTTTTCTGAGAGTGACGAGGATGACGATGACGGCGCCGCCCGGGAGCGTATTGTGATAAAAATGGCCGACGAGCCTGAACCACAGCAAAACCTGTTTGGACGAAAAGACGCCGGCACCGAAAAAGGCAAGCCCATGAGTCTCCGAGAGCTCTATGGCGACAGCAAAGCAGAGGATTTCAGCAGCAGCGAGGAGGAGTGAAAGCTGAAATGCAGACACGATTGATTTTGATAAAAGTACGAACCACAAAGTGGTCAAAGCATGCATTCTTGGAGGGCGAGACGGAGAGGGTACTACTCTGGAGTGGCGTCCCGAGACAAGGGCCAATTGGGCTAGAAGCATTATGTCTACAGACCCCGACATGGACTTGGGAATGGTTAGAGTAAGACCAATCAAGCTGATGGAAGATTAATGCACTCGTCTCCGTCAAATAGCCCCAAGACTCAGTCTATTTTGAATATAGGTCATAAACAATGGCACACCAATATGACCAACCGTTTGTTCGTAGATAAGTCAGACCTTAACTCCGCTGACATTTCGTCTACAAAGAATGGCCTTGTTAAGTCCGTACACTTACCGCCAATCTCCCAATCATTGAGGAGACAATTCTTTTTATAATCACAAAGACCTGCTTCTCCTCAATTCTACACTGATCCAACTCGTGCGCTTCAATATTCGCACCTAATATCACCACCATGGATTCTTCCACATACAACAGCTTAAGCAGCAGGCTTACAAAGCTAGAACTTCAAGCTGGCGAAAAAGACACTTCTGGTGTCTCTTTGGTCACTAAAGTCCAAGACCTCCAGGCAAAAGTGGATGCGCTTTACAGATCCAATGCCGAGCTTCAAACTCTAGACCGGATCATCGAAACCATCAGAGACCCCAAGAAACACATAGCAGAGGTTCGCAAGCGAAGCAATGCATCCGAGGCAGAACAGCAAGAACGTCTTTTGGCTCACTTTCCAGCAATTCGAGAGGCATACGCCAATTTGGCTGAACTCTCCACATTGGACATTCCAGCAATTTCTGCGGAGGCTGTGGACAGCATTGACTTGACGCTGGTGCGGGAACGCAAAGAGGCAATTCAGGAAATCATGAAGGCTTACCATTTGTTGGTGGTGAAGAACACCGTTGTGTTCGAGAAGTACATGGCGTTGATGGAGAGAGAAAACGGGTTCTGGGTCGATGTGGAGCGCAAGCTCAGCTCGATGAAGATCAGGCTCGACGAGTTGGAGGACAAAAGGTACGAAGCGTAGACTGCTGGCAGAACTTCGGATATATAGGTGAAAAAAAAATATGGACGAGTCCGGATTCGAACCGGAGACCTTTCGCATGCTAAGCGAACGCGCTACCAACTACGCCACACGCCCGTGGTGTTGAGGTTTTGTACGGGGGGTTTATGGATCTTTGGTTTTGAGGATCACGTTAGTCTGTTATATGCAGAACTGCAAGCTATCAGATGACTTGTTATTGACGCCAATCGACGACAAGGACTATGTATTTTTACTTTTTAAAAAAAGAGTTCTGATATATGTTTCGTTGGCGATCGGGCTAATCAAAATACAGCTTTCAGCAAGGGCTCATTTGGCCATTAGAGAGGATTCTGAGCCGTAGGCGTAGATAAATCCATACTAGAGACAACTTGGTTCTCTTCACTGATTCGGCTTGGTCATCCTTGATTCAAATAATGCTTTTTCAAAGAATCCCAACGATACCCGGGTTCCAATCACGACTCAAAAGGCACATTTGAACATTTTCGCAAATCAAGTTGGTTTGCAAAGACGGTAAGAACTGCCTACTTAAAACACTATGAACCAACAAAAGGAAACGCAATCTTTTCGCCTCTTACGAAAGTTGAAGAAGGCCATAAATCAGAGAAGTCCAATGGGTCGATAACCTCGGTGAGACATTCAGGTGACTGACCTGAGGGTCTCGTGAACTTGAGACTGAATCTTTTTGGGGTTGTTTTAAACGATCCAGTTTCTTACTCTAATAGAGAGATATTATCCAAAAAAAAAAAACAAAAAAAAAACTTACCCTCCGTTACTAAATTTCGAATTGGAGCTTTCTCGAAGTACCTTAATACTACCCCACGCATGTATTACATCCACAATATACACAGCGTCCATTTGACCACCAAACTATTGGGCTAGCTGCGTTTTATAATTTGCTTAAATCAAAGCAAAAGCCCTGCAAAGCCTGGGTATCTGAAATTCAAAAGCATATGAAGTTGAATATAGCACGGTGCACGGGTCTTCTTCAGCCTCGGCTGCGAAAAGTAAACAACATCGAATCTCAAAACCTTAAGTACTAGAACACATCCTTACACGTCAGTACTCTACGCATCTTTTCACTCTGTTAAGCAACTAGAGCTGATCTGAAGCGCCCAAATACCCAGTAATGGAAAGTCCTCAGAAAAAATCAACCTCCAGAGTCATTGAGCGGCTTCAGGCCGAGATCGACGACTTGAAGAATGAGGCAGAGGAATTGAAAATATCCAACCAGTCGTACAAGAAGAAAAACGAGATCTTGAGCAAAAAGAATGACTCCTTCGTGGACCAGTTGGCCAATGCCAAGCACGAGAACGATATGATAGGAGCTTTGTTAAAGAGGAAAGAGCGGAGAATTGCTGACTTGGAGGAGGAATTCAACGAAGTCCACTCCTCCAACGAAAACCTCAAGCTCTCCAATAAAAACCTAAAAATCAGATGTGACAACTTGCAAGAATCGCTGGCTGTATCCACCGCAGAACACGAGCGGTTGAAGATCGCTTATGATGCCTTAATTGCTTCCCAGAATGAGTACAAGCGCCACTATCAACAGGAGTTGGACGGCATGTACCGCCTCTTCGACAACTACAAGAAAGAGCTGGCGAGAACCATCGACGATTTGTCTGCCAAATTGGATAACAACGACAAGGATTACGATGCGTTGCTCGAGAGTCTCATGTCGAAGCGGAAGCAGATGGACAATTTGAATGTGAATAAAAACAAGGCCCTTCTACAGCTTTTGGTGGCTTTGGCGAAAGCAGCGAAGTCACACGGAGAAGAGTCGAAGGAGATCTTGCTGGAGAACGTGCAAGTGATCACGTCGCTCGTGGAGAAGCACCCGGACTTGCAGGACAAAATCAAGGTGAGAGAGCAGGCTGATGTGGACATTGAAGGGCTTTTGCTGAATGCTAGCGAGAGCTTGAACACCAGCTTCAGCGACTTGGATATCGAAGGTGTTGGCCGTTCTTCAGGACAGCGCAATGTGTCTCTGAGAAGAAGAAGAAACAACAACAACAGCAGCAACAAGAGAAACCTGATGCGGTTGGAGTCGCCCGATATCGAAAACACATCTCCTCTACCAAAGCAGCGGTTCAATCTGGCTGGAAGTGGCAGCCGCAACTCGACCTCTTCAGGAAACAACTCTCATAGCAGATCAGGCAGCCGAGGGAACAGGAACTCGCTGATGGCCCTTGGCGAAGCTGGCAGTCAAACTTCCAGCAAGAATAAGAGAAGACTGTTCTACGGCGGAAGCAGCAACTTCAACAGCAGCAACTTCAACAGCGATAGAAAGCCCCTGAGGAAAATCAGTTCCGAACCCGCTAAGGCGTAGCCTCAGCTTATGAAGCACTGTTCAATTTACATTCATTTGTCTACCTTATAGATTTCGAATATGATATTAAAGTTCCTCCGCCGTGTATGCGCTGATGAGGTTGTCACCATAGCCAACAAACAACAAAACGTCGTGCTTTGCCCTCCTCAATCTTAGAAGCTCTTTTCGTGATGATTGTTCAGTTGAAGGCTGCACTGGACGGTATAAGTATGTACAAAGTGCTTTAGTTGTTGGTTTGGCCACTTCAGTTTGTTCTGACTCCACCTTGATGTGCTCCTCACCTCGTTCGGACCGGCTGACTTCCTCTATTTCTTTTGTGTAGCTTTTGAGCACGCCGTCCCAGAAAACGACGTGTATTAGGGCGCCGACTTGGATACTCAGGATTCCAGCATGTCGAAGATTGTATGTAGCAATTGGGCAGTCAATGGGGTCATAATCATCAATGACTTCGATTTTTGGTCTCCCAAGCAACAGCCCCAAGCCGCTAGACGGTGTAGCGGACTTACCTTCAGAAGATGATGGCTTCGCTGAGCCTTCCACTAAAAGATCACCGACAGAAACTACCACGAGCTTTTTGGAAGCCGAGCCAGTGTAGAGCTTTCCTTCTGCGTATCCCAACGAGAGCACCGGCTGTGGCGAGTGCCCGTTATACGAAAACACCTCAGTCACCTTCAAGTCCTTGTTGAGCACTAGCAGCTCAGACGCCAGAGAAGTGGTTTTCGACTCGTCAGTTAGACGGAATCCCTTGACGGTGCCCAGCTCGTAGCCCACAAAAAGCAACGAACGGCCCACAAACCGTAGTTTCATAATAATGCCCTCTCCGTCTCTCTTTGTTTCATCAACAGCAGCAGAACCCACAGAAAAGCCTTGAACGACCCTGGAGAAACCCCATGGTTTTCCTGGCGCCAGGATCTCGTAAATATCGAATTTTTCAGAGTCAGTCGTGGATGCCGTGGCCAAAAGCCCATCGCTATAATCCACATTGCAGAAGTTCAAGGCATTTACAGGCATTTCCTCGTGTTTCGGCCTGGGCAAGCCGTCCCTGCCCAACAAAGCAAGATCTGTTTCCACGGCCAGACTCTCCGTATTCCAGATCCTTATCGCCGAGTCTCTGCCGTGGGTCAACAACCCATGAGGTGTATTGAGAATGGTGATGATCTGCCCATCGTGAGCTTTCCAGAAACCCTGGGGTCTTTTCGTCACGAGACTCCACACGACGATCCAGCCGTCTCTGTCTGCAGATACAAGACCGCTGGGGATTTCCAGAAACCCGGCAATTGGCGCCCGGTGGCCTCGTAGGGAGAAGCTTCTGGTTACCATAAGTTCGCAGTGTGTAGGTAGGTGAAGCAGGTTTGGAGATGTGGTGAATTTGGGGTTTGAGTGGGATTTAAGATGGTTCAGGGTTTTGATGAGTCAAGAGAAGTCTTGGTTTGTACTGGAGGTTTCAGGCGTCTCCGGTGGTAACTGTGGTGGTTCTGTACTGCAACACTATAATGCCTTGTCTATCATGTATGCTAACCAAAACCAAGTGGACTGGGAGAGATGGAGGAGGTGCCTTTTTTGGTGTTCATTTGGATATTACGAGACACAAAGTCTTTTTTGGGGAAACTCAAGGGCAATTGGTTTTGGTCTCGACATTCGAATCTATGGAGTTGAACGGAGGTCTGACATCAGAAGTGCAATAGGTGCACAGGGGATAGAGAAATCACGAAACGATAAGCTTTTATTGCTCTAGGCATTGTGCTTTGCAACTTCTATCGAGTGTTGGAGGTGACTTTCTTTGACAACTCATTGCAACAGATCTACAACTGCAGAGACCGTCACTTCATTGCAGGAGTTGTCTCCATTGATAGTACTGGGTGTTTAAACCAACTCGGCTACATTTTCAATGTCACCGAACTCGTAAAGTCCTTCCTCAACCTTTGGTGTTGTAGTTCGTTTATCTCTTCTGGCTTGTTTTGTTCATAATCAACGCAGACCGTTTAGAAGTTTTGTTCCAAAAGCCCCAAAGCACTACATCCGCCTTCTTGAAAATACTCAATTGCCCCTTCTAGGCTAAAAATCTATTAATCTTACCGGCTCCAAATACATCCACCTACACTTGCTCACCAACTCTTCACATGCATTCGTCAAGAGCAACCACCAATTGAGCCCACCCTGAGCCATTGACCGATGAGAAGAGGTTAGTTTAAAGCTGGAGGATAGATGGAGCCATAAATCGAAGAAAACTTAAAATTTTTTGGAACTTTCGACCGTAGGAGGCAACCCACTTCAACTGAGTACCCCATATTCACCCACCACCAACAGTTCGTGCAACAAACACTCTCCGCAATTCGACCCTACAACATCAATTCCTTCACTTCTTCTTCCCTCTCTCGTAAAATGCCATTGCCCCTCCTTTCAACGTCTTTGGATCGACCCCACCACATTTCGCAACCTCGGTTCACGAATGAAAAATCACCAAATCCGACTTACCAACTTTACTTGAAACGCTTCAACTCAATGTTCTCTCACACGTTCATTTTCAGCCTTCCAGCAACTCCCCGAAATCGGCCGCAATTCGGCCCCAAAGTCGGCCTCAGAATCTCTCAACTTTCTTGCCTCAGATTCCATGCCTT
Organism: Candidozyma konsanensis; assembly: GCA_030563505.1. Lineage (NCBI taxonomy): Eukaryota > Fungi > Ascomycota > Pichiomycetes > Serinales > Metschnikowiaceae > Candidozyma > Candidozyma konsanensis. The sequence continues at coordinate 21,584 of JAJMJI010000023.1, read as the reverse complement.
CTTCAATCAGGCCACCATAGACCACAAATCAACCGCTAAACCCTCAAATCACACACCTGCCCTGCCACCACTGCCCTGCCACCACCGCCCGCCCGCCGCTGCCCTCCCTCACCCCAGACTTTTGCTCTGACTTCTCTTGAATTCCGCTTCTGACTCTGATCCGGTGCGCCGGTCCAGCGGTTTCGCCGCTTTCGGACCCCAGAAAATTACCTGCCATAATCAACGGCCGCCGATCAGCTTCAATTGCCCCTCACTGCCTTCTTTTCACCCCCAATCACCTTCTTTTCATAACCCCTTTACCTCCTCCTCCTGCACCGGCGCGCCGCTCCTGGGGTATATCTACTCGTCCATACCACGCCTTTATCTGATGCTAACTACCTCGGCACTCTTCCGCCCCATCCAGTCTATACTTCGAAAAAACGTCTTCAGAATGGCTTCCAACTATAAGCAGCCCGAGCACAAGCTCACGATGATTCCTGGCCCCATTGAGTTCAGCGACGCTGTCTTGGGTGCCATGGCTACACCTTCTCAGGCACACACTTCTCCTGAGTTTGTGAAGACTTTCCAGTCTGTTTTGCAGAATTTGCGTAAAGTGTTCAAGTCTACGGATCCTGAAGCCCAGCCTTACGTGGTGGCCGGTTCTGGTACCTTGGGTTGGGACGTTGCTGGTGCCAACTTGATCAACAAGAACGATAAGGTTTTGGTGCTCCTGACCGGTTTTTTCTCTGATTCCTTTGCTGAGGCTTTGCAGGTTTACGACGCCCAGGTCGATGTGGTCACTGCTCCTGTTGGCGATGTGGTGCCTCTTGACCAGATTGAGCTGCACTTGAAGAAAGAGAAATACACTGCTATCACCATCACCCACGTGGACACCTCCACGGCTGTTGTCTCTGACGTTGCCAAGATTGCCGCTTTGGTCAAGAAGGTTTCGCCAGAGACATTGATCATTGTCGACTGTGTGTGCTCCATTGGCGTGGAGAACATTGAGTTCGACAAGTGGGGTGTGGATTTCGCCTTGACTGCTTCCCAGAAAGCCTTGGGTGTTCCTGCTGGCTTGGCCGTCTTCTTCGCTTCCTCTAGAGCCGTCAACAAGGCTGTCAACAAGGAGAAACCCGCAGCTTTCTTTGCTTCCATGAAGAAGTGGACTCCTATCATGAAGGCCTACGAGGGCGGCAGCGCCGCCTACTTTGCCACCCCAGCTATTCAGACCATCACAGCTCTCAAGGTCTCCTTGGACGAGATCTTGAAACAGGGCGTTGACGCCAGATACGCTACCCACGACGAAACCTCCACCAAGTTCAAGAACGAGCTCGAGGCCTTGGGCATTAAGCTTGTTCCAAAGAAGGAGGTTGCCGCTCACGGTCTTACGGCTGCTTACTTCCCTGAGGGTGTCAATGGTCCCGACTTTTTGGGCATATTGGCAACAAAGGGTTTCACGGTCGCTGGCGGCATTCACAAGGCCTTGGTGGGCAAGTACTTCCGTGTGGGCCACATGGGCTACTCTGTTTACGAGGGCCACGTTGACAGCTTGACTGCTGCCATCAAGGAGACTTTGAAAGAATTGAAGTGAGTACGTGATTTACTTGATCGTTGATGAGATGCTTAAAGCGATCAACGATTGCTTGTGACGATAATCTTGAGCCGGGTGCCAATCATGTTGTGCCAGAAATAAAAAAATATTTAACGAAACGTGTAGTGTTGTGGAGGGTGAAGAAGTGAGTGATTGATGCTAAGAGGTGTCCAGTAGATAAAAGAAATGATTGTGAAGTGCAACTCTTTATTAAAAGAAAAAACGACAACAATGGTTTAGCTCATGGGAACCAAAATCCATTTGTGTCGTTCAGCCATTAATATGATTTGCTCCATTTCATGCTGAACTGGAAGCCATACGTAGGTGGCTCCCATGGCAAGGACTTGAATGTTTGAGATAGAGATTCTCTGGACATATCTAACCTGGCCTTTGAAGGTAATCGAATGAAACGAAGACGAGTGCATAAGTCTGTATATTCTACGGCTTTGGGGTCTTGATCAGCTTGAGATTTCAACCAGATCTTCAGAAACGTAGAGTTCTGTGTTTCTTTGTAGACAACCACTCGATTAAGGTTATTCACTCTTTTAGTTCAAAAAGAAACCTTTTGCCAGGAGAACGGGTGGGTTTTCAAATCTTCGGATCTAAAGCGGCATTTTCAATAAGTCTGATGGTGAAGATGGAGTTTCGAGTTTCTAGAATATCATACCAGTAGCCGTTCTCACTAGGTTTGGTCCCAAAGGACACTTTTGTTCTAATGTAGCCGGCTCAAACAAACGTGGTTAAATCTTCTAAGAGGAACCTCAATTTTTAGTCGTGTAAATCACTCGACCTCCTTCGTTTGAATACCCGGAGTACATTGGGCACTGTCTACTTACTAGACCCTACTATTTCTCAGAGGTGGTTTGAGAAAGTTCACTTGGCGGCTTAATCAATGAAATAGAATGAGCACGAATAGTCTCCAGATCAGCTGCTGAGAGTTGCGATTTGCAATCATAAAGGATTTTTCGATCGTAGTTTTCGAAACTCTAGAGGTGATAAATTGTCCTCCAATCGCATCTAACCAGAGACTTGTAAGAACACTATCGAGTGAGCCATTTCTTAAATAAGTCAGAAACTTTAAAACTACATCGCCGGAACCTGCCCATATCGAGTCTTAGTTCCACCCATTTTGGCTGCGAAATCACCCACACCAATAACCACAACCCAAAACCTCCATAACCCAAAACCCCAAAACCCCGAGACCCTTAAGTCAAATTTCGTATCACCAAAGAAATCATCGACTCCCCATTCACTTTTTCTCGGCCGATTCCGAATTTTCAAGAACCCAAAGTCTCCCTCCATTTAATATGGCATCGCGCGTTACTAAGTAGGTAAACATCTACAACTTCATCTCACCATGGATATCGACCCATACGCCGTTCTACAAGTGGACAAAGACTCCACTCCGCTTGCTATAAAAAAGGCTTACAAAAAGCTATCTCTAAAATACCACCCGGACAAAATCCAGCAGCTGAACCTGGATGTGGACAAAACAGTGTTTCCCCAGATCCAGTTCGCCTACAGCATTTTATCTGATCCAGGCAAACGAAGCCGGTACGACGCCACAGGAAGTCTCGGATTCTCTGGAGAGGAAGATGTTTTCGACTGGAAGGAGTACTTTGACCAGATGACGGACAAAATCACCATAGACATGATTGAGGAGGACAGGGCCAAGTACCACGGTTCTGAGGAGGAAAAGGAGGACATTTTGCATAATTTCGTCTACTACGAGGGCGATTTTCTCAAGCTTTTCGAGGTCATTCCTCATTTGGAGTTTGACGAGACTCAGGAAAGCAGAGTCTTTGATCTTATAGAAGAAGCATTGGTTTCAGGCAGCATCGAAATGGACAAGCACATGCAGCGGACATGGGACAAGTACAAGAAGCTGCGTAAAACGAAGGTCAAGCAGATGTTGAAGAAGTTGGCCAAGGAAGCCAAGCAGGCGGAGGAGATGTCGAAGAAAATCTCGAAAAAGCCTATCAAAAACGAAGGTGACCTTGCTGCGCTCATTCAGCGAAAGAATGCGGGAAGATTGGATGATTTGATCGATAATCTTGAAGCCAAGTACGGCAAGTCCAAGGGAAAGAAGAGACAGGCGCCTGATCTTGACGATGAGGAGTTTGAGCGGATCCAGCGGTCCATGAAGAAGAGGCGTTAATACGAATGCATTGAAGGGTGTCTTTCCCGGTACTTTATTGAAGTGTAGGGAGAGTATTGGCTAGTAGGGTGTCAGCTATTGAACGGAAGAGAAGAGAAACTTATTCACCGTAGTTGAGAGAATCGAGGGTAGATTACGGAGGGAAATGACTAGACAGGCTACGATTTTGTCTTGCAGCACCCGTCCTTTGACTTCAGTGAAGGCCTGAAAGGGTTCTCTTATGTATGATGAATAACTTGCAAGTGAGTTCATTGTTGAGGCGAAATTGTCCCCTCTGTTTCCAGAGTATATGACGAACAGCATTCCAAAAAATCAACAAAACTTTGAAGCTTTTTTTAAACTTTTCATGTAGACTCATAGTGGTATATTCCCATATTCTGCTTCTTTACCCAGTAGGTAGATACGGGCAGAAGCGAATTAGCATGAATGAGCCATGCCTTAGTTGAGCTTTCCAGGATCAAACAATTCCAGCTAGTCTGCGGTCTAGGCTACTCCATCTTTACCATCCCTCCATGGAAGTGAGAACCTTATTCAAGCATTTAACAAGAGCCAGGGCTAAACCCAATCGCTAGTGTCGATTGTAAGCACCTCCGTTGAGCAGGTAATGTCAAGAAACTGGCATCAAATGGCCGAAGAAGACTCGGTTTCGAGGTTCTCATTCGGTGTATTGTCAAATACTGATACGCTAAATACATCCAAAGTCGTTATCTTATATCTTTTCGCCTCTGTTATGGGTTCCCCAGAGACACCAAGGCATTTTAAGATCCATAGATGAGCTCCAAATGGAGCCCAGACATTAAACTTTAATATAACAATGAACTTCAATACAACATCGACCTCCAATATAACATCGAACTCCAATATAACATCGAACTAGGAGATCGCCAAGTGCAAAGATGAATTCGCTTTTCAAGTCTCTCACCAACCGCAATCTTCAATGAAGTCGTCTATTTTCACACTCCTCTCGCCCACTACTATCTCTCTCATATCACCAAACCGCGTAGTCCAGCACTACTGAATCAACAAAAATAAACAAAACACGCCCTGGCAAACTTCACCCGCTTTCCTTCCAACACCCAAAGAAAGAACTGATCTAAAGAAAAACACTTGCAAAGAAAAATTAAATAACCAAAAATCCCCTCTTCATAATCCTCCTCTGGCCTTTATCCCAGTGCGCGATCGCGTCTTTTAACTCCCATCTTTTCAAACCAAAACACACAATGTCTGACTTCTCCGACGAAGAATTCCTGGACGACTCATTTTCCGACTCCGAAGTCGTTCCAAAGAAAAAAACAAAGCTTTCCAAAACTGCCCTTCTGGATTCTTCCAACACAGCTCCCACCTCCAATGGATCAGGGTCCCTGGGCGCTTCAGCCCAATACCAAAAATTGTCCCAGCTTGAACATATCTTGAAACGTCCAGATACGTACATTGGGTCGGTTGAAAAAAACGACGTGGAAATCTGGCACTTTGACGCCGAAACTGAGTCCATGAAGTTCTCCAGGGTCGCTTTCGTGCCTGGTCTTTATAAGATCTTCGATGAGATCTTGGTGAATGCCGCTGATAATAAAATCAGAGACCCCAAAATGAAGAACATCAAGGTGGACATCGATCCGGAAAATAACACGATTTCTGTCATGAACGACGGTAAAGGTATCCCCATTGAAGTCCACGATAAGGAGAACATGTACATTCCAGAGATGATCTTTGGTAATTTGCTCACCTCGTCAAACTACGATGATGACCAGAAAAAGGTTGTCGGTGGTAGAAACGGTTTTGGTGCCAAACTCTGTAATATCTTCTCCACTGAGTTCACGGTGGAAACGGCAGACCAAAACACAAAGCTTGTGTACGAGCAGACGTGGTCGAACAACATGTCGAAGGTGTCGAAACCCCGAATCACGAAAGCAAAAAACAAGAAGGAATACACCAAGGTCACCTTCAAACCCGATTTGGCCAAATTCAACATGGACTCCCTCGACAACGATATTCTCTCTGTGCTCCGAAGACGTGTCTACGATTTGTGTGGTACCGTAAAGGACTGCAACATTTTCTTGAACGAGAAGAAACTCGGCATTCGTAACTTCAAGAACTACGTGGAAATGTATGTGAAGGCAATTCAGGAACGTTCTCCCGATGTGGCTATTGAAACCGCTGCCAATAACCGTACCACTATTGTTCACGAAGTTATCAACGACAGATGGGAGTTGGCATTTGCCGTGAGTGATGGAAATTTCAACCAAGTGAGTTTTGTGAACTCTATTGCTACCACAGCAGGCGGTTCACACGTTAAGTACGTCTCCGATCAGATTATCAACAAACTCATGGATGAGCTCAACAAGGGCAAAAAGGGCAAGAAGGCCATGATCAAGCCGCAGCAGATCAAAAATCACATTTTCATTTTTATCAACTGTTTGATCGAAAATCCAGCGTTCACGTCCCAGACCAAGGAACAGCTTACCACAAGGCCGTCTGAATTCGCCTCAAAGGCCAAGGATAAGATAGTCATCAGTGACCAGTTCATCAAAAAGCTCTCAAAAACAAGCATCATCGAGGCTATTCAAAGTATTGTGGACGCCAACGAAGGCAAAGCGTTGCAGAAAGATGATGGTAAACGGAGAACTCGTATTAAGGGTCAGGCCAAACTTGTTGATGCTAACAAAGCCGGTACAAAGGAAGGCTACAAGTGTACCCTTATTTTAACAGAGGGTGATTCGGCTAAGTCCTTGGCTGTTGCTGGTTTTTCTGTTGTTGGAAGAGATTACTATGGTTGCTTTCCGCTTCGTGGTAAACTATTGAACGTCAGAGATGCTTCTACTGACATGATTGCTAAGAATGCTGAAATCACTGCTCTCAAACAAATCATCGGTTTGCAACATAGGAAAGTTTACAACCGCGATAACATCAAGGATTTGAGATACGGCCACGTTATGATCATGACAGATCAGGATCATGACGGTTCCCATATCAAAGGTTTACTCATCAATTTCTTCGAGACCAGTTTCCCAGGCTTGCTTAACGTCGATGAATTCCTTCTCGAGTTCATTACCCCCATTGTCAAGGTCTCCATCAAGAGCAGGGGAAGAGCTGGTGACACCAAGATACCCTTTTATTCCATGCCTGAGTTTGAGCAATGGAGAGAAACAGAAGGAAAGAATTGTCGCTGGACCCACAAATACTACAAGGGTTTGGGTACTTCCACGGCTACAGAGGCCAGAGAGTACTTTTCTAAATTAGACAAGCATTTGAAGTATTTCCATGCTCTTCAGGATGAGGACTCGAGTTTGATCGACTTGGCTTTCTCCAAGAAAAAGGCTGATGACCGTAAGGAGTGGTTGCAAGGCTTTCAACCGGGCACTTACCTTGACTCCGATTTGTCTGTTATTCCTATCAGTGATTTCATTAATCGAGAGTTGATTCTTTTTTCTATGGCTGACAATATTAGATCCATTCCCTCAGTGTTGGATGGTTTCAAACCTGGTCAGCGTAAGGTCATGTTTGGTTGTTTCAAGAGAAACTTGAAGAATGAAATGAAAGTTGTCAACTTAGCTGGTTACATCAGTGACAAAACTGGCTATCACCACGGCGATCAGTCTTTGGTGCAAACCATCATTGGATTGGCTCAGAACTTTGTTGGTTCCAACAACTTGAACTTGCTCAAGCCAAATGGTGGTTTTGGTACCAGAGCTTCCGGTGGTAAGGATTTCTCGGCTGCCAGATATATTTTCACTGAGTTGTCGGAGATTACTCGAAAAATCTTCAACCCCTTGGATGATCCTTTGTACACATACATGCAAGATGATGCTCAGACTGTGGAGCCTGAATGGTACTTACCTGTCTTGCCCATGGTGTTGGTCAACGGTGCAGATGGTATCGGCACTGGTTGGTCTACCAACATTCCTTCTTTCAATCCACTTGATATTGTTGCCAACATCAAAAGGCTCATGAATGGCGAAGAGTTACACGAGATGCTTCCTTGGTACAAAGGGTGGGAAGGAGATGTTCACAAAGTTGGCGAAGGTAAATACAAGCTCACCGGTCGTATTGAGCAGATTGACGAGAAGACCTTGGAAATCACGGAGATTCCTGTGAAGTCGTGGACAAACAACGTCAAGGAGTTTTTGTTGGATGGTCTCAATTCGGACAAGCCGTGGATCAAGGACATGGAAGAGCAGCATGCTGCCAACATTCGCTTTGTTGTCAAATTGACTCCAGCAGAGATGGAGAAATCCCACAGCATTGGATTGCTCGAGAGGTTTAAATTGATCTCCAATGTGTCGACTAGCAACATGGTTGCCTTTGACCCTGCTGGACGGATCAAGAAATATGAGAGTGCCAACGAAATTTTGCGTGACTTCTACTTTGTGCGTTTAGAATACTACCAGAAACGAAAGGATAACTTGTCAGAGGAGTTGCTGAATCAGTTGGTGAGATTGAGTGAGCAGGCCCGGTTCATCAAGTTGATTATCGACAAGGAGATGACTGTCTCGAACAAGAAGAGAACTGTGTTGGTGGAGCGTTTGATGGAGCTTGGTTTTGCTCGATTCGACAAGCAAGGAAAGCGAGTTAATGACCAGCAAGGCAATGATTTGTTTGTGGAAGCAGAGGAAGCGTTGCAGGAGGAAGAAGAGGAAGTTGGAGATGTCAGTCTTTTGAACTCGAGAGGAATTAATGACTTAGAAGAGGAAGACGAAAGTGAGCACAAGCCCGAGAACATCTACACCCAGTATGATTACTTGCTTGGAATGTCGCTCTGGTCTTTGACAAGAGAGAGATATGAGAAATTACTCAATCAAAGGGACGAAAAGGAAGGCGAACTTAACGAGTTGTTGGGCAAGAGTGCCAAGGACTTGTGGAATGAGGACCTCGCTGTGTTTGTCACCGCTTGGGAAAAGTTTTTGGATGACGACGAAAAGGAGAGAAACAGCTTAGTTGCGGGTAAGGGCAGCAAAGCCCCTAAGAAGAGGCGGAAAGCTGTGAAGGATGAAGATGATGACTACGACGCTCCAAAAAAGAAGACCAAAAAGCCCACACCCAAGCTGACCAGCACCACACCCAAGCCAACAATTAAAAAGGAGGCTGCGTCCGGGCCCACACTAAAGAAAGAGGCTACAGAAGGTGTCAAACCGAAGAAAACACAATCACAGCTTACCTTTGGCAAGAAGGCTCTGCCCAGTAAACTGCACGAAGATCTACCCAAGTCTGCTGCACCGGATGATAATCTTCTTACGTTTTTCAGCAAACCTAAGGCGTCCAAAAAGCGGTCCGAGACCAAACGCAGCCTGATGTTCGCCGACAGTTCCGACGACGACCTTATTGAACAAGTTTCCCAAACCATAGACCCTGAAGAGGACTCGGGGTCCGAAAAATCCAACCGTGCGGCTTCGACTCCCGAGCCCCAGGCTAAAGTTACCAAAAGGAAGGCGAAGTCCAAGAAGAAGGAGGATTTAGATGATGAGCTTGACGACTTGATGATAGTGGGAGAGAGTTCGCCGCCAAGAAGAAGAAATACGCCATTGAGTTACCAAATCGAGGAGTTGAGCGGTTCCGAGTCCGAGGCACTGTCCGAGGACTACACCGATGATTGATTTATCATTCCGCTTTACTCGAGGCTTTGTTGATTTTTCATTCATTAGCCGAGGGAATTCTACTCGTTAGCCGTTTTGCATGATGAATGCAAGAAGCGGTAGGGTGCGATGCAGCCAGGAATCCCAAATGGTCGAGTTTCACGGAAATGAAAAAAAGAAACTTCCGAATATATTGCCTAAAGCTGACCAGACTAGGGCCTTTAATTATTAAATCGCCTTGTCCCCAAACGGAGGCTTGAAGCTGCGAAGCGTGACGGCTGCGGCGTGTTTCACCTGAGTTCCCTGAAACAGCGAGATGCAAAAAATAAAAGCTTTCGCTGTGCCTGCTTGACAAAGCAAGAACACCTCGGCGTTAGGGCTGCCCGGCGTATATATGTGTTCGAATCGACCGCGTCATGTCACCGAAAACATCCTTCTTTTTCTTTTTTTGAATCTTACGTTGTTGGTTTTACCGCCTGATTGTGCTTCTTCACTTTTTCGGTTTCCCACTCTTTGATTTAAAAAGAGACAAGGTCCCAGACTAGAACTGGCCGAATATTCCGCTCCAACCACTTCGTGTAACATCACCAGATTGCCGAGTTGCATCGCGTTCTCGAAACTAAAAAGGTTACAAGATCATCGCTGATCGCGCCGAAAATCTTACCTCGAAGCTTTAAAGAACGGGTCATTGTTCAATGAATCCAGATTATCCTCAAGGCCAGCCGCCTGATTCCTATTACAAGTTGAATTCGGCCTCGGCTTCTGCTTCGGCCTCGGCTGGCGGATTCAAAGAACCGCTTGAATATGACGAAGCTGCAAATCCACGTCAACAGACGCCCAATTGGTTTGCATCTGTGCCTGTGCCGCCGTTTGGCCAGTTTGACAGTCATTACTCTCCAACAGGGCGCCCAATGCAAAACCATCAAAATATTCCAAACCACACGAACCTTCCCGGTCATCAAAACCACCAGCCCCATCTACAACACCCGAATTTCCAAATTCCGCTTCACTTGGGCCAGCAGGCTCCACCCCAGCCCCATCCTCACGGTATGGGCCAACCCTTTCAAAACGGGCTCGGTCAAAACCATCACCAACCGAGCCACCAGCAGATACAGCTCCAGCCGCAACTGATCCCACAATACCAGCAGTTCCCACAGCATCTACCGCATCAGGGCCGTCCTCAGCATCCTGTGCTTCCACAAAGCCAGCCATCACAAACTACAATGAATCACAATCCACCGGCGCTTAATCAACAACCTCACATTTCCCAGCATCCAGTGCCTCCCAAGGACGACAAAGAAACCACACAATTTCAGGAACAAGACGTGGAGCTTCTTAAACAACTCCTTCCAGCTGGTGAGAAGCACAAGTGGAAACAGATCGCCAAGCAGCTCAACCGCCGAAACCACAATAGCAGCGATACCAACTGCAACGAAAACGGCAATAGCAGTGAAACTACCAGCACGAGGATTCTGTCTTCGTTAGAGCTGGAGGAGGACCTGAGCAATGGGCATTCGGCTACTCCAGCGAGAAAGAACGTCTCGGCAACCTACGTGGTGCGCCAGTATCAGCACATGTTGGGCCTACCCAAAGCGCTGGGGGCATTTGGCGATTTGGCTTCGTCGTTACCGTACGCTGTAGCAGAAAAGGGCTGGGATGATGTGGATGAAGAAGAGGCGAGCTTGTTGGACGAGCTGTGATGGGGTCGAGGCTTCGAGTCAAAGTGAACAGTCCTCTTGAGAAACCCGATTATTGGTTTGATTCAGCATTGGCGGGGGAAGAGTAGCGGGGCTTATCAAGCATCTGAGGCATGTTTACTGCACTCAGGAAGGTCGCCCGCTACGACCCCTCGTCGAAGTGCATCTATTGCGGTTTCTAGAAGGGTCGGTTGAGGCTTTGGTTGTCAGTGGGTAACGAGGCTGGAGCTTGCTTCCAGGGCAAGCAATTTGATTCGGCGTCTTGATCTTGAATTGAGTCCAATGACGGGAAATGTATAGCACATTCGATTGTTTAGCATTTGATGTATTTTAGCATTTGAGATATTATAGCATTTTCGATGTAGTGTGACGATGTGCCCTGCTCAGTATTTTGAGACAGTGATTGGGGAAGGTGATTCAGGAAGGCTGAAATTGTGATCCAGCATTTTTGATTTGGTCTATTTTGAGTATTGAAAATGTGATATGTTGAATATGACGCTGGCTCTAAGAAGTTGGGGAGGTTCGGTAGTCTCCAATTTTCGGAGTTGGCATTCGGAGTTTTTCATTTCCATTTGAGATTCATTTGGCTGGTTGACCAGCTGTATCCATCTCAGCTAATCATGTTCCAGCTTATCATGATTCAACAAATCATGAATCAGCCAATAGCCAATTTTCGAGGTGGTTCAGTATCTTGAAAGAGAGGGATTCCCATGGAGCAAGGTGGGGCCTATTAGGGATCAGCATAACAAGCCAAACTCGATACCAATGCCCAAAAGCAGCCAATCAGCTTTGAAGACTGCTTCCGTCAAAAGACTTTATTCCTCCGTCCCTTTGATCAATATCAAATCTTGAGCTTCCTACAAATGAAGAACCCCTTCTTCCCTGTAGTCCCAGACTTTCAACTCTCATGAAATACCTGTTAACTACCTCTAGCTCTCCTCGTCCTGACACTTTTCACAGGCTAGCATCAACCCTGGCTGCTTGGTATCCACACTTTCAGCATGGCCCAAATCAGCTTTAGGAAAAAGAGCGTTTCTGAGAAGCACTTTCAAAAGCTTCAGATCGGGAAACCCGTCGTAAAAGTACAGCTCCGACTGGCTCTCGGCCAGCTTCTTCATCCGCCGTTTATACACCGTTTTCTCCCCCTCCTTGTTAGTTACTGTGATTTCAAAGAGCCCAGGCAGGTCGTAACTGGGACAAACGGCCACCTCTGGAATGAGGTTTTTTTCTGGATCGCTGAACGTTTGGAGAATTTCCTGGAGGTACCACACGGCTCGATTTTGCCATTTGCACCGGGCACAGTAGTAGATGGTCACTTTGGGCGAGGGCATGAGTAGTTGGTTTTCGCGATAACTGGAGGCAGTGAAAAAGTGGAGTCAGTAGGTATGATAAGAGGGGCTTCTGGAGGAAATCGATATTTTTTTTTTTTTGAAGCAAATGTATAAGTGGAGTGTGGTTGATTGTTGTCGCTCAAACCTGATTTTAGAGTGCCATAGAATTGAACCCACTAACCCAGATGCATAAGCACATATAATTTGCCGTGAGATGCGATAGCCTTGAACTTCGGGTTTGGCCTCTTATATTTTTCAACAATTATCATTAAGAGGACGGATAGGTGCTCATGTTTCCTGTTTCAGTTTTGTAAGTAAATCCATCTGTAAAACTCGAGTGAACCAAGGGCTGATTGCCGCAGAATGCCCTATTAGTGGAAACTGAATTGGCCCTCAAGCTCGAAGATTTGAACTGAGGTCTTTTCTTTTTTACCTCTACTTTTTCGGATTCGAGCCGTTTTACAAATTTTGACGGTGGTTTCAATGCCTGTAAAAGCGAAAAATGGGCCTAGGTTCTTTAGCTGGGGTAGTTCAAGAGCAGACTTCTGTAGGCTCGATTCGTTTTTATATTGTCTCTTGGTTGGCTAAGCTGGATCCGCAAACATCTCTCGTAAGCACACGTTCTCAACTCCCTCTTGAGTTATGTCTCATAATCATTGAACGAGATCCGTTTTTGCGGGCCTAAACTCTGATAAGCTCATCTATTTATCTGGGCTCTTTTTCTACCAAACTTTCATGTCTTGGATGGGAAATAGAGACAGGGAGGTTATTTTGATAAGCTGGCTTTTTATCATAACAAGAGTAATGGCCCATGTAGGGTGGGCTAGTGATCAGCTTTGGATAAATGGTTTCTAGACACGGCTTTTGCCAAAGGGAAGTTTAAAGCAATTTGCTTTTTAAGCAATCCTTTCGGGCATATTCTGAATATCATTTGGGAGCTACATCATCTACAGGGTGTGGAAATCGTCAGTTCTTCATTCATCGATATGAAAAGCGAAGCCTGGAAGCGAAATGGAGATGATCTTGCGAAGTACAAATGCAGATAACCTCCCGAGATCAGTGGATGTGAGGGATATACAATGTATGAACAGCCTGAGTTTTCAAGAGACGAACATCTTACCTTGCTCTTTGTTTTCCGTGCCCTGGATGAGTATTCCGCCGTCTGTATTCATTTCATGGGGAATTGGAACTGGAGAATCAGTAAACCTAAACCTTCAAAACCGAACAAGGTTATGACGAAGAGATGCCGTGGATTTATCACAAACACCATTGCCATCTCACATAAGGGTCGCCTGAGACTAGTTATGCCCACAAAGAGACCTTCCCATAATCTTGTGACGAACATTCAAACTGCATCTCCTGTGCTTCGCCAATAGAAGAATTGTTAAACGAAGGTCAACAAACAAAACTTCCTCGCTCAAACCCAACCACACTCTTTGCAATTCAAACGATCTTACCTCTAACAATTCCCTATTCTCCTTAGACGATCCATAGCTCTATTCAAACGACTCCTACTTCTCATACACTGACTCTTACCTCTCATTCAACAACTCTCTCTCCTCCAACGAGTTCTTTTCTGACAAAACTCCGTTCTCTAAAGAGCTTCATTTCTCCTCTAACGACTTTTAACACTCTACTAACCCACCATCCAAGGCCTTCCCTCAGTCATTACGTCTATTTTATGAGTACATCTCGTCTATCTAAATTACAAAGTCATGCTGAGCCAGTCCCACTTGCCCTCTTCGTCGGGGCGCTCAAAAACGTTCTTTTCGTCGATCGCCGGAAGCTCGTCCTTGACTACCGAGTTCAACTCGGCCACCTGTGACTTTTGGGTCCGCAGAACTGGCGAATTAGAGGTGCTTCTTTGGCCTCGTTGGGGCAGAAAAGCGGACGGCTGGGCGGGAGAGTTTGGCTTTTTTCCCGAAACGGTGGGCCTGACCTGGCGCCGTGGATCTTTATTTTTGCTTTTGCTGGTGACGGAGGTGCTCTTTTTCTGCTCTTTATCGTAAGGTGTGGGGTTGTAGTCGTCACCGTCGTTGGCCCTGCCCTTTCTGGTGTTTTTCTTCGGCTCGGCCTTGGCCTCCGGTTTCCTGGTGTCCTTTTTCTTGTCTGCTGTGCGTGCCCTCTTTTTGATTACGTCTGTCTTGAGACTGAGCGGTCTGACGGTGCCGTGGAGTTTGAGGAACAAGCCACAGGCATTGCAAAGCGGCTCGCCTTCTGGGTTTCTTCTCCAGAGCGGAGTAGTCCGAGTATGGCAGTTTGTGCATTCGGTCCGGTCGTTCTGGAGGTTACCACTGGATGGCACGTTTGCTCGGGAAGTTTCTTTTGTGGAGTCTTTGCGGGAACGGCTATCCTTCGGTTTGCCTCTTTGCGTTCCCTGGAAACTGTTTCTGGCGGATATGGGCGGTCTGACGTGGGAAGAAGCAGACATTGCAGCCGGTGCATCGTCGAAAAAGCTGTCGTTCCACAGGCCCAGGTACAGCAGAGGCATGCCCAAGCCGTCTCTGTCGGAGAAGCTGAAGGCGTTTTCGTTGACTGTGGAGCCCAGGCGGCTGATGGGTTGGCTGGGTGTTTCTGGTGGAACATAGGCTGCCAGTCCAGGCACCGAACCCAGCCCCAGGCCGTCGTCGAGGTCGTAGGGACTGTTCCAGTTTGTGTCACCTCCGAAGTACTCGGCCACGCTGACTAGGGAGTTTTCCTGGCGTGCAAACGAGTTGGAGAGAATGGAGGATGGTCCCAACGACGGATTATGGAAAGAGCCCGAAATGGATCCAGAAACAGACCCCGGAACAGAACCCGGCACACCGTACGGATCGTACAGCAGCAGCGGCGTCTGCCTTTTACTAGGCGGTTGTCCCAGGAGGTTCTGGGTGTGGATGTTGATGGGTCGAGGTGCACTCAGCAGAACACCCCGGGAGTCTGTAAGCGTGGCCTGGGACAGGCTCAAGGAAGCACGCTGGGGGTTTTTAAGCAGCTGGGAAAACGGCGGGCGGAATGTGTCGTTGGGGCCCTCGAACGCTAGAGGATCGAAAAGAAAGGTGAAGCCGTTATCTGAGCCCAAATCCATGGGGTCCATGGCGGTGCCGGGATCGTCGATTTTGAACGGCGCCATATCCAGGCCTTTCAAGGCAGCAGAGAGGTTCAGGTGGTGGACAGGCTGGACAGCAGGCAGCATGGGGGCCGGACGTTTTCGGGAAGTTTCTGACGAAACAGAGCCTGCCTTTCCTGAAGACATGGACTGGTTGGTTTTCGCCGGCAGCAGGTCGTTCATCGACGACTCTTCGTAGTCCTGGCCGATTCGCCTGATGTGAGCCACATAATCAAACTCCTCGTGGCCAGGATCCACTTTCAGAATCAACGGCAGGGAGTCTTGGGAGAACCCGGGCTGCTGGAGCAAAGGCGACAGCAAGAAGCCCTGGATGCTGGATATGTCGTGTTTCTGGCCCATGGTGTGCATCATCCGCCAGGTCAAGTTCTCCATTCTGGTTCGATAAGGAAGAAGGTTTTTGGCATTTTTGTACATCAGCCATAGCAGCTTGGCGTTAGACTCTTCCGTCATGAGTCGCAGGTGTGGGGGGAGGAGGAAAGGTTGATATTTGGAGAAAATGTAGTTGCTTTGGTTCCTGCTTTTTGGCAAATTGGCGCCTTGTAATTACAGAGATGAGTGCCGGTCCCGAAGACGCCCACATCCGAGGGCACGCCCAGGGACTGCCGAGGGCGGCCGAGGGCGGTGGGTTTGCCCATTTCCACGGCAGACCACCCTCGGTTCTGATCCTGCTTGTCTTATCTCTGGGGCTTATTCTGCGTTTTCATTGGCGCGATACCCTCGCCACTAATAGACGCTGCACAGACGACAGACTGTGCTTCGAACGTCCCACGGATTAACTTCAGCGGGGCGGGATTTGGCGTGGTTCTTCCTTTTTTTTCTTTTGCCCTTCAGTGGTTTTTGCCGTTTTTACAGACGGTTATGCCTGCCCCTCCGTCACGCCGTTGGCTGTGCATTTTGACGTCTCGCCAACGCCAGCTCTTGTTGCACATGCAGGGTTGAGAGAGTTACCCAGGACGATCCCGGGTAGTGTACCATAAGTAACTAACTGCGGCTCTGGCGGTCAAAGTTGCCAACTTTGCAGTGATGATGCAAATTTTTGCTGCCGCTACTAGCGGCTTCATTGATATGGGGGTTGACGGACCATTTTCTACAAAAATAGCTAAGGTTCCTCCCACAAAGTGCCATTTATAGCTCTGCTCTCGACAATACTTCAACCCTAATTCAGCCCTCTTGCTCTCGATTATGGTTTGTGGACGCATGGTTCCTGGATTGGGTCGGCGCATAGCCGTTCAACAGCAGGAAACCGGTTTTCATGGAAGCCTCTTGAGGCATTTTGTGCCGAAAAAGCTCGCTTAGCTTTACCGCCGGGAATATAAATAGCGTCTGGCAATGTCTGCTGCGGTTTTGTGACAGTGAAGTGGCGGTTAAGTGGTTGGCTGTGCCACACTGAGTGAAGTTTGAAACTACTGGCTTCGAGATAAGAAAAAAGACGGTTAAGCTGCTCTTAAGCTATGCTGGAATGGTTTTCTCTTGATTGTCCTAAAGTAGCACTCAAATTTTCTAGAGTCATTTTAAATTTGTCGAATTAGTCTTCTAATTTGTGGTAAAATCGGTAGAAAAGGTAGAAGCAGCAGGAGGTAAAGTTACGAAACCCTGTGCTTTCTCTTAAAAGTTTAATTCTACGCAGTGGAGCCGCCTATTATCTGTCCAAAAGACTACCGATGTACGATTTAACTTCCTACGGCAGGTTGCCGGATAGAAGGAAGCTTCAGCTTTTGTTACCGCCTAGAAGGAATAGTAGGCAGTGCCTGTTCATCATCGCCGATCTAGGCAGACGTTCAACTGACGTTCCTACGACATGATTTGGCCTGAAGAGATGACAAATTTTGGTGTATAATTTCTCGTCCCAGTCATGGCTTCTTGACCTTTTAGGTAAATATAACAGTCCATGGGCATTCAGATTTGAGAGATGGCATTTAAGTGGATTCTTCCATACTTGGGAGCACGCTTTTCCAATTTGAGAGTATGGTGTTTTGGTGTAAGATACATCCATTGTCTTTTCGCCAGTTTGGATCCATTTTTGTGGGCTACCTCCTTCGACATACAACGGAAGCTCTGGCGGCCCTGTGTATACCCTGGTAGGGTTCTTTTGCATCTAATCAAGAGAAAAAATCGTCATAGTTCGACCTTCTTTCCCTTCTGGATTTACCTCATGGACCAATCTCTTGGACCACCGAAAAACGTCAAAAGGAACGGCTGGAGCTCACCCACAACACATCGAAACCGTTTATCAAAACAAGCTAGCAGTTTCGTTCTCTAATCGCAAATTCTAAGCCATACCAAAAATTCCAACTTTGCCTTGTCAAGAATGTTGATTTGTTTGGCTGCAAATGGAGCCGCATTAGACAACAACACAAGGTGCGACAGTTGGTGATGTTTTCAAAACACCAAAAATCACAAAAATGAATCAGCGAGGGAAATTGCCCAGCGTTTTCGTCTCAATCTCCAAAAATCAAGAAGCCCACCCCGTTTTCGAAAATCAACTTTTTCGGCGACGCCAACCCAATGATGTCAGTGAGCAGATGAAAACGTCACTTCGGAAAAACCCAAACAGAAGCGTTCTGCACACAAGCAACCATACTCAGCCAAGTGGTCCATCCACCACTTTGTGGCTCGAAAACTCTGATTGGGCTATTTTTCAATTTTGCACCTCCACTGCGTTTGTGGCCCGGTAGAAGTCCGAGAAGTTGCTCAGCCAATCGCACACCCGTGCACCAGCCAAACCGCGCGGCTCTGTCCCGCACACGGTGCCGGGTTGCAAGAAAGCAGATTCCCGTGGAGGGACGAGCGGGGGATATTTGAACTTTTTAGCTTTATTAGGAAGGCGAAGGTACGCGTGGGGGAGCAGTGCCCCGCCCCCACGCCTTCTCCGCCCCCAAAATTGTCCCATTCGTGGGGGGCACCTGTCACCACCACCCCCCGCACCCGTGCCTCCTGAGCGCATTCCCTGGGCGTATTTTTCTCCTTGCTCAACTGCCAGCCCTCATTTTTCCACCACTTGTCGTCTTTTCCCGTCGACCCCAAACACTTACATAAAAAGGCCGAAAAGGCTTATCAGGTCAGAAATCACTCTCCTGTCCTTACCACGATACCCCTTAACTCAGGCCGCCTCCCCACCCAGCCTGCTTCCAGATACACCTTTTTGCCCCCCTTCAAGCTGCTCACCCATATTTGCATCCGCCGTCTGGCAGCCTTCTAATCAGCTTTTCCTGCTTCTCCATGGCCGCTAGTCTCTCCGAAATATACTCCAAGCGGAAGTTGGAGTTGGAGGACATCACAAACAGGCACAAGAAGGCCAAAGGCAAGGAATACTTCCATCCTGTCCAAGAAAGGCTGCCTTCGCCTTCGTCGCCTTCCCTGTCTTCCCCTCATAAACCTCGTCAGAAATCAGTCTCCTTTGAGCTCTCTAGAAACGAGCATTATGCCAATCTGCCACTTTTGACCCCCAAAGAGGACGATTACGAGTCGTGCCATGAAGACGAGGAGGAGCCAGCAAAGCCCCAGCAGCTAGATAGCAACCCGGATTACGTGGCATTGGGCGCCACCGCCGACCTATTGGCAACCACGAAAGCAAAAATCGAAGACGACTTGGCGGAGCTCTCGGAGCTTAGAAAAGCCGCCAGGTTCGAGTCCAAGCTGGCCTTGGTCGACTTCTATGTGCGCCTCATTTGCCCGGACAGCTCCAAATCCAAACCCGACAGTAAAGCCTCCGATTTGCCCCAACAGCACCGCATAGTGGCTGCCCCGTCCGTCAATTGGGCGAAGTACCACCTGGGCTTGCCTAATAACGCACTCTCTCACGACTTCACGAACGATTACGAAAAAGTGTTCAAGGGGTTGCACATGTTTCCCAACTGACCCCGGCCTGTTATGTCCTGTGTATATTATCCCACCGTTATAGACCCAGCGTCTCGCGTTTGGCCTTATAAATAGCTCTCCAACTGCGTGTAATGGAGGCGTCCATGATGGCGTCGTACCTACTTTCGGTCCAGTGTGGCTCAGCTGGACAACCTCTTCGTTTTAACTAGTTCGCTAAGGTGTTGCATTAGTCCACTAAAGCAAGTCTCAGGTGAAGTCAAATCTCAAATGGCTGCCTAAGCCACCTATTGTATATCATGAATACACTAAGTTACTACACATTGGGTTCGTGTAGCCCAAAGTCGTCTGACTTCAATAAATCGCATTTTGCGTCTATCTTCTTCAATCAGACATCGGTCGAATCTGCGGCCATTAACCATAGGAAAATCATCTCTCGGTCATCACTTTTTCGTTGTATTGGTGGCGGCAGCGGCAGGCTCCTCGTCTTCGGAATCAGTGACAAGGAAGGCGTCCAGAGTCACAGGCACATCCGAGTTGAGAGGCTGCCATTTTGACTCGTCCTTCTGCTCCGGCCGATTTTCACGCTTGGGCAACAGCGGAGGCTTATCCTGCTCGACGTTCACTTTGTGGCTGAAATCCAGCGATAAGATCTCCGGGTCCTCGTCAAAACGCTTGCCTCGTTGGTTCTGGTTGAATGACAGTCCGCCCAAAGCGCCAAAAAGCTTGGGACTCTGTTTAGGGTTCTGGCCCTGGGGCTCCTGGGAGAATTTCTTCGAGAGTCCCAGCACCCACCCGTTGATGGTGGTTTTGGCCTCCTCAAACCCCTGGCTGAAGGATTCCTTCAATTGCTCGATTTCATCCGGAGACTCGTCGCCACGCTCAGGCTGGGTCTGGCGGCGTTGACGCGAGCGGCGTTTCCTGTCTTCTCTTTCGAATTCCTTCTGCAACTTTCTGGCCAAGAGCTCGTCGTCTGTCAACTCCTGCTTGGGAGGAACTGGGGGAGGAACCGGCGCTGTGATGTCTGGAACGTACGTTGGATCCAGGAGGTAGAGAAGAGCAGAAAAGGCGGGGTCTGCCTGGCCCTGGGAGGCGATAAGCACGGCCTGGACGTATTTCTCCTCGATATTGGGGAAAGCGTCCTGGAGATCCTTTTTGACTCTGGAAAGAGGCGAAAGTGGTCTTTCTGGGCGTGGGGGCACATCCTCGTCTTCCTCCGTTTTCAGTGTCTCTGCTTCTGGCTCTGGCTCCTTTGGCTGGATTGCTGTGGTTTCAGGCTCCTTGGGTTCTGTGGCCTCGTCCAATTCCTTGGACTCTTCTTTTTCCGAAACGTCTTTGGTGGATTTGGATTCTGTGTCTTGTTTTTTGTCTGTTTCGTCGAGTTCGACGGGGGTTGTCGATGCAACCAGCAATTTGTCTTTGGCCATATTGGAGATAAAGTGAGTTGGAGGTCACTGTGATATCGCGGGGTTTAACTATGGTCGTGCGCGACCGGTTGTTCCACAGCCTGGGGGATAGTGAGTTTGGAAAATATGGGATTTGGAAAATTGTGTGGAGTTTTTAGAGGGATAAAAAATGGGTTTGATAATTGAGCTACTGGATTGGGTTTGTGGGGGTTGAATGTGCTCGCTATAGTCAGAGAAGAGTGACTCACCGTCGGCTTTGAGTTGGAATCATGGTTAATCAAATGATGGATGGCTTTTTTCGAATGTGGCTTTTCGTGTGTGTTTTTGGCTCACTTTGTCTCTGTTACAGGAAAATTGATATAACAGTTGGAACAAGACCTTTCTTTTTGGTTCCTCCGAGTCGGAGGTTCTCCAAGCGCCTGTTTATTTCTTTGTATTTAATTGACACCTTTACTCTATATTAAGTTAAGAACAGAAGCTTTCAGCTATTGAATCTTCAGAAATATTTTTAATTCAATTCCACGAGACCCTCAGGCCAGTCTCTCGAACTTCTCACCATTGACCCATAGAATTTGTCTGTCCTATAACCATCTGGCCAACTCCCATTTTTTTATTATGTTTTGGGAATGAAGTTACAGGGCTACTTAGACCCGATTTTGTCTGCTTAAACACATTGTTGTATTTTTCAGAAGGTTGCAATGGTGAGTGGTCCTGGATCCACAGTCCGCTACGACATGTTTTGGATTCAATTGGAAGCTTCCGTTTTCACATCTCGTTCTGATTTCGGAACCTCTGCACTTCTAGAGAATTCTATTCGATCAGATTGGAGAAAATAAACGGTCTTCTTTGCCTAGCTACAAGAATTCTCCTTCCATCCTACCTGGGAGAAACCTATCATCATTGGCAGACACGCCTTTGGCGACCAGTACA